>SSNS01000042.1:1480938-1731460 GCA_006937985.1 Aphyosemion australe
ATAAGAGACAGGGATTACAGCATCAACTAATAAATGTGAAAACACCCACCTGAGCGAGACTGGGAACAGGAAGCAGCTGATCCAGTCGGATCAAAAACTCCCACAGCAGCTTCTCCAGCTCCTGGTCAAACGCTGAACCGTAATCCACCAGAAACCTTTCCTGTCATAAAAATATAAATAAATAAAAGCTGTTACAACTGAACATAAACTAAAATTATCTTCTTTAAGATAATAAACCAGTGATTCATATGGAAGCCCATTCCCACCACTCTGATAAAAAATAAATAAAAAGCTAAGTCATAATTATGAGATAATTTTTTTTAATCAGATTGGTGGGAATGGGCTTCCATAGATTCAAGAAGTACTCACTTTATAGAAATGTTCTCTTTCTGAAGGGTCTCTTAGCAGTGTGTGGATTAAAACTTGGAAGTTTGTTACCGTTTTCAACAATTTCACATCCTTCTGTCAGACAAAAGAAATAAAAAAACATGATTTATGATAAAATCAATATAATTCTGTTATATTAGACAAAACTTTGCTGCTAAAAAGAAAAAAAACTGCTAATAAATAATGTTTTTTATCCATTTTACAACTAGTAGTATAGGAGTTCAGCACTTATTGAATTATTTCACATCTTTCTTTGCAAAAATAATTAACAAAAGTCAAATTATGGATTATGTTTGAGTTATCATCATGCAAATATTCTTCAGCCTCGGTTTTCTGAAGATTTTGCAGAAAAATTCAAGACCCTACACACTGCCTTTAGAATCACGCTGTGAAAGGTTGCTAACAAACACTGTAGGGGACGTGATGCACCTTTTCTGCTAAATCTGAACAGTCTTTGATCTAATTTGTTATGAAAAACTGAGAAAAGCATATTTATCTCACTGTAGGTGCCACAAATTAATTGGTTCCCCAATATTTTAGACCGGCACTTTAGCAAAGTTAACATGTTTTTAAGGTAAATAAAAACATGATCATCATGAATTAGGATTTCTAGAACTGTCTGATGAAATTTTTAGCTCTAATTCACCTTAGCAGAGGCAGATGAAGATGAAGCAACAACTGGAACATGGATTCTTTCCAGATGTGTTGTAATCACTTTAGCATCAGGCTGGGTGCGACACAACTCCAGGATTAGCTGAAAAGATAAAGAATTATTACCTCCCAGGAACAGACATGATGCACCATCATTATTAACCAGTACTAACGCACCCGTGCTGTCAGCCCCAGTGTCAGCCTGCCCTGGTGTCTTTGGGTGAGCAGTCCTGGGATGGTTTCACAGGCAGATGTCACAAATTCCTCCACAACACCATAGTGCATCACATCCTTCTGCTTCAGGACTTTCCAGAGGGCTGCGGACACCAGGCGGACAGGTGGGGCCAGGAGCTGAAGAGCTCCGAAAGGAAGGAAGGAATCTGAGCAGAACAAGGACATAATTTAATCTGACTTAATCACACAGGACTGGAAAATGTGGTTAATACAAAAAAAATCAGTGTATCGTTAAAGTAAAGCACATATTTTAATTGAACAGGTGAGGCATGAAACTACAAATAGTAAAAACTGATAAGCTAAACATTCAACAAACTCAAATAATTCTAGTGTAACACTTACCATTTTTAGGAGGCTTTGTTGTTGCCATTAGCGTCAGTTAAAGTAAGCTAGGCGAGTTTGACTGACTAAACGTTTACGTTAATAAAAGTTAGCTTAGCAACTCACGACACGATTACGGCTCTAAAATGACGTGGAGCAAAGAATACGAGAACAATATTCAACAGCTAATATGCTTATTAACACCGAACCAGCTTTCGTTAGACAAGCAGCAACTATTATTTAACAACCCCCGGCAAAAACTTCTCGCCCTCCCGCTTTCAACGAACAGTCGCAAAAATTGTTGCTTTGAATGTACCGAAAAGGCGGTGCTTGTTGTGTTCGCTTATTAAATCATTAAGCCAGAAACTCCGCTCAAGCGGACAACAAGAGACACATAAACAAACGCATCACTGTCCGCGTATAGGATATGACGCAAAAACGTCAACCTCTAGCTTGTTCTGTTCTGTTTACAACTTTATTAACAACATTGTACAGCACAATTCAGGCAATATAATGACGAAATGGTGTTAAATTCGATCCAGAACAAATATAAAACTCTGAGGGGAAAAGATGCAAAGGCATATAACCATTTTTAATTAATTAATACAAAACAGATATTGAAAAGGAAAAAAATAATAATTACCATTATTAAAACTAGTAAAAGAAGAATAACCAACATTAAGTGACTAAATTAATATAAAAAAAATTGAATGAAGGTGATTTAGCTTTGTGAGATTCCATAAATGTCAACAAATATAAAATTTTGCCATATTACTTTTAAAGATGCACTGTTTTTGACTGCAGATCAGATAATAGTTTGAGATTGTTAATCATAAACAAAAAAAAACCATTTAAACATAGTTTGGATGGCATAAACTGTCAAAAATATGATACCCATAGTAGCCCAACTGTTTACTTATACTAAGTGTGTTATTAGTTTACTTAGAACTATCTCAAATATCCCTATCAATATTAACCTCTGGTATCTGTTATCAGAGCTAATGCTGTAGTTTGATTCACTCATATGCAAGAAACACAGACTTTGCCCCGTTCTGTTCTCGATCGGTGTTATCATCAGGTTTGAGCCAAAGTCCAAATTCTGGGTCAGACTTGGGTAAAGGCTGCATGCTGTCACACCAAAACACCCCACGAAACACACGGCTGTGAGAAAAGGAAGGACAGATTGGATGAGCATGGATACGTCTTCATTCTTTAAGTAAGTGAACATTTTGTTTTGATTCTTGACTTAATTAAAGACAACAGGAGAAAACACTGCTCTAAAATAGTTTTCCCTGTCGGTTTAGGTAATATAATTACTGTACACGTAGTTCAAATTGAGATACTGAAGGTTATTTTCAAGGAAGATATATACCAAAGATGACCTATAGACTGTTTTATTCTTGTGATCAAGGGGACAATTAAGATGTGTTAAAAATAATCAAAGAACCCAGAAAACACACACAGCTGGGCCCCATACGTAATATATATGGCAAACAGTATGGGTCCCAACAGGTTTTGTCAGTGGTTTTCATGGTGGCCCCACAGTGGTTTGCCTACATAGATTTTAACATGCCCTATATTAGTGTTTTTAGATTTCTCCATGGATACCGCAGACAAAACCTGTTGGGACCCATACTGTTTGCCATATATATTACGTATGGGGAAGGTCGTTTTTATTTCATTTCTTGTCTGCGTCATTCTCAGATCTGTGACCAAGCGGGTTTGGTCCCCGCCACAGCGACCTTTCAGAGTCTGCTGTGATCGAAGAGAGACTAAGAAAGGGATCACAGCAGGAACCCTGGAGGAGCTGAAGGAGAGGGTGAGGATTGCAAATATATAAACGAATGATGATGATGGCTCGTGTCACACGATGTTTTTGCTCATAGGTGTGCCAAGCTTTGCTGCTGTCCCTTTCTGCAGCATCTCTGTGTCTGGTTTGTGAGGAGGATGGTACTGAGGTGGACTCCGATGAGTTCCTCATGACCTTACCTGACAACATCATGCTCATGGCTCTGGAGCCTGGACACACGTGGAAACCTCAGCCTGTGAGTTTATCCCCCAAATCTACACTTTTCCTTTTAATATGCAACCACAACACCTCTCAGCATGTTTGTTTTATTTCATCCACCCCAGGGTACGCTTGTGCTCAAAAACCACGACAAGCCTCGCACTGGCAGAGACATCGCACGAGTCACCTTTGACCTTTACAAGTTGAGCCCCAGGGATGTGTTTGGCTCCCTGAGTGTGAAGGCCACGTTTCAAGGCCTCTACTCTGTGAGCGCTGACTTCCAGTGTCTGGGGCCCAAAAAGGTCCTCAGGTAAGACATGATGAACTTTCTGCTTGTCTACTGCTCATCTTAGTGGAAAATTATTCATTTCATTGCCAACCTAAAAAAATGTAAAAATGAACCAAAAAAAGCAAAAACATATTAAATCTGCTGAGAAAGAACTTATCACCTTCAGAACTTTAAAAGCAGACTGTTTTTAGGAAATATTGCTAATTTAGTTCAAAATTCTCTAATACAGATTTGCAGGATGAGTCTAAACGGTTGTAAAGCTGGACAGATTTGGGAAATTTTACAAATCAAACACACATTTGAACTTCAAACCTTTTATTTTTTTCACATAAAATCATCCAAACCGTTGGAATGGATGGAAAGAACATCAGCAAAACTAAAAACGTTCTAAAATCTTTAGCCTTAATGCAACAAGTGTTAATAGCTGTCAAACATATAATAAGATACATTCAAAAAAGCCTAAAAGGGTAAATAAGATCAGTAACATCAGTCATGAACTGTTAGTCCAACTTTTGTCTTTTTTCTAACCAACACACAAATAAACAAACTCGATGTAAAAGCTTTACATTCAAACTTCCTTTAACAGTCAGCTAACAATGATACTTTTGTGGTTTTCAGAGAATTTCTGCGTGTCGTCTCCACCGTCCTTCAGGCCACCGGACACCTGCTCATCACCTCCGCCTCCGTTCTGCGTCGCATTATCGAAGGAGCCGAGCTCTGGCAGCCACAGAGGGCAGAGTACACCACCAGCTGGAACTGATAAGTCCCTTTTATGGGCATCATTAAAACACCAAATCACATACAACCAACTCGAAGTGAACGAAGGGCCTGTTTGTAACGCTCTGACCAACAAATGTTAAACTAAACTTAGAGATGCGGACAAGAATGAGTGTATAAATCTTTGTCTAGCGTTTTTGTGCAATATATTGTGTTTATTTTTTATGCTTTTTTCTTGCAGAATAATCTTTGTTTTGTTTTAAAATGCTTTAAAAAAAGCATTTATGTATCTGAAATCCTACGAATGTTTTGATGGAACTGTAATTATAATAAAAGTATAACTCACCAGATTAACAATGACAGTAATCACACGTTTGACAGAACAGAAGCTTTTCCAAAACCATTTTCTGGAGCTAACATAAGTCAGTTGTTACTCCGGCGACGGGGGCTTCAAGTCTTCCTTCTCGTCCTCGAGCATCCTTATCCAGGTGGTGTCAACACAGTCGGACGCCGGCAGCAACCTTGACTGTGAGTTCATGTACTGCCGGTACTCGATGTTGGCCAGGACCTGCTTGTATTCCTCTGAATTCATCCAGCGAGGCTTTGATCTTTTGATGGCGTAGCGCATGTCCCCGTACCACTGGACCAACTGTTTGCGGGAGATCCCGATCATTTCTGACAGCAAGCCGTATTGCACGCTGTCTGGGTACTGGCAGCGACGGAAAGCCGCACGCATCTTCTTCAGCTGATCCCACGTTATTGCCTTCGTGCAGGTTTGAGCGGGAGGAGCATCTTTGTCTGCAACGTGGCCTTCAACTTTGATTGGAGCGGGTGGGTCGTCTGTTGTAACACCACTGCTGCCGGCTGTGATGTGCTTCTTCAGTTTGTCCACTTCTGTGACTAAAATGTTTAGGTTGGTTGCGTCTGCACGGAGATCTTCCTCCAGACTGGCCAAAGTGTCCGTTTTTCCCTCAAGGATGCTGTTCCCGAGGGTCATATTTGAGGCGGCGCAGGGAACGTCAGCGCTGTCCAGCAGATCCATCTCAGACGCTGGGATGTTTCTGAGCGTTTGGAGTGGAGGTTTGGTCAGAGGACTGGCGCCCAGAGGAACCACAGACACAACAGGATTCTCATGGGGAGGTTTCATCTCTTCTTTCTTTGATTTCTTTCTCCCCCTGGTCAGAATTCCTTCCTCAGACTTGCCCGTTAGCCTCTCGTTCTGATTCTGATTTGTCTTCTCTTCTCCTGCTGCTTTTTCAGCATCATCTTCTTTCCTCACCCTCCTCTTTCTACTTTTAGCTATCATTTTCCCTTTCTGCTGTGGAATGCTGACTTTGACATCTTTGATCTTTGTTTTCTTCCCATTAACTCTCTCTTTTTTCTTTTCAACTGACCCTCCTTCCACATCCTTCTGATCCCCTTTCTTTCCTACTTCCTCCATTTCTCCATTCGGCCTGTTTGATCTCCCTTCATCATCATCTTTGTGAATGGATTTGAAGTGTTTCCTGACCTCCCGGATATCTGTATAGTCCCAGCTGATGCCATAGCAGACCCTCTGTGCCATGAACCACACCCTCACCTGTTGTGGGTGCAGGGAGCAGCGCTGTGCCAGTGCATTGGTCTGCTTGAGCGTCAGATATGGAAATTTATCGAAGGCTTTGTCCAGCTCAGCCACCGCATCTGGCTGTAGGTCAATCTGGTGCGACAGAACCCATATAAACTTATTACTCACAGTGAGCACAGGGAGACACACTGGCTGGTTTGGGAGCATGCTGAAGTTATTCTGAACCATTCCAGTGGCTGATGACTGAGTCACAGAGACTAATGTCTTCTTTTTGGGGCTGATGTGCCCTCCGTTAGCAAGCTGCCTCATCACAGTCAGAAGTGGGAGTGACTCCTGCAGTCAAATCAGAAAGGCTGGAATAAATATCTTCAACATTTTTGAACTGTCCTTGTCTGAATGTGTGAATCGAGTGAACCTTTCCTAAGTTTCGACTTATATAGTAACAAAAAAAATAAACATCAACCCAATGTAGTTTTAAAGCTTTTAAATTGCACTGTCACGCTTTATTTATAGCAATTCTGACAACTTTGTTACTATTTTATATTATTTTCTTCCAACATGGGAAGAACTAATAAAGCATACAGCTCTAGTCAAATCTTTTTTGTAGGTATTAATTATAAAATAAAACGATTTCTCATAAAATCAATAAGTCAGCACATTTATCTGAAACTTTTACTAAAAACGATACAAGAACTGAACAAAAATGAAAAAAAAAGGATTAGCGCATTAAAAGTCTCGCGATAACTTCATGCTTAAACACCAACACTTAAAAAGTCTCGCGATAACTTCATGGATAAAATCCACTGCTAAAAATCTCAAAATTATGCTAGCGGCTTGATTCTAATCGCGTGCCTTACTAATTTAAGACATTTTAATTCAATATCACAGACATCACGAGACCAAATGTAAACTACAACACGTGTTAATAATTACTGAAAAACATATCTGAATCATTCAGAAGATCCGCCGCGAATATTAGCATTAGCGCTGTGTCTAACTAACTTTAGAAAGTAGAAAGTCAGTTTGTAACGCAATTTTGATAAATGTATCGGTGAAAGTTACAAAAACAAACTTACTTCACTTCACTAGACTTCAGTTTGCACTTTCAGCTTTGAAAAACGTCTAAATTAAATCCTGCTAATCGGTAGACATGAAAGCCAGGATGAACGAACGTCCAGGAAATTCCAGAATACAGAAACACCGCGAGATATGACGTCTTTTCAAAATCGCACACTTGATAGCGGGAAAACAATTCAGTTGCCACATTTTCTTGATGGTCTTTTACACAAAGATCAGAGTTTCTTCAAAACAAAATTAACTTTCTTTCTATGGACTAATATTATTTATATGTGAAAAGGGTAGTTTAGGCTTTAGGACTGAGCTAATAAAGCTGTAATAATGCAAACAACAAAAAAGTTCCTGCTAAATGAGATTTTACAAAAAATTATATAATCTATCTGACGACATAAAGTAGGTTAAAATATCTAAAAAAGCAACTCATCATGCCACATTCTAAAGACATTTTAGAATAAAAGAACCTAGTCAAAAACATCTAAACCACAGCAGGCCTCACTTGATTCAGGTTAAGGTCAAAATGTTAAAAAAAAAAAGTGATGTAGCAGAATGAGCATTCATAGAGTTCCAAGGTGAAACTCTGCTGATCAAAATGAACACAGGCCCATCTCACGTTTCCCCCAAAATTATATTGATGATCTCCCCAAGGGAAAATATTCTGTGGACTGATGTATGTAACGTTACTTCTGGTGTGAAAATAACACTTCCTTTGAGAACGTCATACATACATCATAGCTGCTGTGCTGCTCTAGGACATGGACGACTTTTCCTAATTAATGGAACCATGAATGCCACTTTCTAATGGAAAATCCAGAGAACCATTGGTTTGTGGGTCATGCAGCAGGACAATGATCTGAGTTGTCCTGATTGAAAGGCTGGTCAAAGGTCACATCATCACCTTTATCCTACCCCCTTCACTGGACCCACTTCAATTTGCATATCATCCAAACCGCTTCAGCGAGGATGCCATATCCACTGCACTCCACCTGTCCATGGAGCACCTGAAAAAGGTGGAACGCACTGGTCCAGATGCTGTTTGTGGACTTTAGCTCGGCCGTTAATACTGTAATCCCACAGGACCTGATCAACAAACTGGACCCACTTGGTCTGAACACTCCCCTGCATAATTGGACATTGGACTTTTTAACAGACAGGCCTCAATTTGTAGATGGAGGGAATAACAGGTCAGATACATCACGCTGAGCACAGGGGCACCACAGGTATGTGTTCTCAGCCCCCTATTTTACACTGGAGAAAACCAAAGAAATATTGATCGAATCCAGGAGGAAAAGGCCCGTGCATTCATTAAGAACACTGCTGTGGAGATCGTCTCACACACTAAGTTCCTGGGTGTCCACATTGCCAACAACTTCACATGGCCAACACACACCTCCTTCATTGTCAAAAAAGCTCACCAATGCCTACACTTCCTGCGGAAACTAAAGACAGCACACCTCAGCCCATCAGTCCTCACCACCTTCTACAAAGGAATCAGAGTGTGCTAACCAGCAGCTTCTCTCTGTGGCATGAGAGCAGCAGTACCTCAGATAGGAATCTTTGGGGAGAGTGGTGAGGTCAGCTGCATAGATCATTGGGGTCACACTGCCATCTGTTGGGGACCTGGTGGAACAATGCAACTTGTTGAGGGCAACAAGAATGACCAAGGATGCCCTTCACCCCTAACATGGACTGTTCTCTCTCCTACTCCCAGGCAGAAAAACCGCAACCTGCCATGCAGAACGGTGACAGCTTCTACCCAACAGCAATCAGACTTTTGAACACTTCCAAACATTTCAGTTTTTAACAGTTTTAAGTATAAGATAAATGAAAGATTTGTTATATTATATGAACTTTTCCGTTTCACTTTACAACAGTGAATTTACATGGTGATAAATCCACAAAACTCACCATTAGAGTGTACACTACACACATGTACCAAAGCAACTTAAACTATTTAATAGGTACATCTACAGGAACTAGTTTTTGACAGAGTAATGTGAAAATATTCATCTATGTGTGTCATTACACTCCAATGTTCAAATAAATAAGTACAATCTTAAGTCTTGATGTCATAAACTCTCATAGATTTATTTGACGTTCTGAATAAAAAACTTTCCGCATAGAAATTTCGACTAAACAATAATGTTAGTGCTGTAGTAGAATTGTTTCATTTGTTTGATATATTTTCTGTTTCTAACAGTTATAAAGTAATGACTTTTCTGGGAAAACCTTTTAAATCTGTGCTATATTAAAATCACTGTGGATAGTTTCATTTTCTGGGAAACGGTGTAAGCTCCCTGCCCTCCCATGGGTGAGGCTTGTTTGTCGAGTATAACAAGTCTGAACAGGAAAACTTCACAGATCGTGGGCGTAAGGCAGTTGACAGTGTTGCTGCGTAGTGAGAAAGTTCAGAAGCTGGCAGAAGGCTTGCAAAATTCTACCAGATATTTTGCAAATTATTTATTTTTGAAGCTTTTGATAAAAAATATCAACAAACAAGGAGCCTTTTTGGACATTATTCAACACTGAATAATATTTTAAAAATTGAAACCGGATCGTTTTCTTTTTTGCAAAGATGTCTGAGTATACCCAGAGGGATTCAGACATTCTCTGTGACATGTGCACAGAGGACAGGAAACCAGCACGGAAGACCTGCATGAAATGTGAGATCTCCATGTGCGTCCAGCACCTGCAAGCCCACCTGACCACACCTGTGTTGCTGCAGACTCACCCTCTGACTGAGCCCATGGCTTTAGGTGAGAACACTAAATGCCCTCAGCATGGTAAACTCCTGGAGTACTACTGCCTGGATGACATGACCTTAGTGTGCGTTTCCTGTGCCATTGAGGACCAGCACCGCCTGCACAACATGAAGACCTTCTCCACAGCCCACAAAGAGCTCATGGAGAAGCTCAAAGCTGAGCAGCAGGCCTTGCAGGAGAAAAGCGATGATGAGAACGTGAGTCTGGAAAAGTGGGAGCAGAGTGAGAGAGAGAAGCTGGGTCGCTGCTGCGTGCGTCTCATTGAGGCTGTCACCAACCTGCGTGATGTTTCTCTGACCAGCATCCAGAGCTCGGTCTCTGCTCGGATGGTGTCCATCAAAACCAGCAAGAGCAGCATGCAGGCAGCCCAGAAGGAGAAGGACACCTTCAGGTTCCTGCAGATGTTCTCTCAGGTGAACCAGGATGTGGAGAAAGCCAAAGCTGTGGATCTGAGTAAAGGACTGGAGCCTGGAAGTCATCGAGACAAACTGGTTGAGGAGATCAGACAGACAGGTGAGAAGATGATGAAGCAAACGTCTGGCTTCATAGGATCGTTGCTGACCCTGGTTGATCCAGAAAACCACCAGGAGCTCACTGCTGCTGGTTCAGACCTGATCTTTGAACCACAGTATTTGGGTCCTGGAATATCGCTGTCCAAAGACAGCAGGACGGTTTTCTGCAGCGATCAAACGGACCAAAGCTCAGTCCACATGTTCCTCATTCAAAGCACGCTGTCACGTCCTGACTTCAGCAGATGGGTGATCAGGCTCTCTAAAGACTCTGACTGGTCTGTTGGTATGCGTGACAAAAACGATGCGGCAAACATGAAGGACTGGATAGCATACGATCTGCGTTGCCAGGGTAACCAGCTCTTTTCTCTCATAGAAAGGGAGATCAGGCCCCTGGAGCAATCTGAAGCACCAACAAGTTCCCAACCACCAACAGTGGAAGTGGTGTTTGTCTTTCCCGACACTTTATCATTTTTCATCAGGATCGGGCAGTTCCAGAGAGTGAACGTACTCACAGTGAAGATGATGTCTACTAACTGGGATCGTGTCCCTTTTGTTTGCATAGAGAGGCACAAACCAAAGAACCTGAAAGATGAATCTGTTTCCAGTGGACTTGGTCTGGCTTCAATTACTCTTGTTAAGTCTTTCGGTGGTTTTGGTCAACCTTCAGTTAGTAGTCCTTTTGCTTTTCCAGCAAACAGCCAGAAGCAGTGGACATGCTCTTGTGGGAAGGTATTCTCAGACACTACTGATGGATACTATTATGGAGGATTAATTTATAAAAAGTCCTCACAGGCAATCTGTTCTTGTGGAAGAGTCATTGGTTCCCCTCCTATCACAGAAGTGCTTTGTGAACTTCTGAAATGTTCTGTGTGAAGCCTGCAGCACCACATTCTGTTTAAATTTTGTTTGATGTTTAATAATCATGCTAATGTTTAGATATAATCATTATGTGGTTCTGTCACTTGCAGTTTTTAAGGCATCATCTGAGATCATCTGACAACAAAACCAGACAAAATCTAAGCAGGAATGGAAATGCTCTTGCTGGAGGTTTTCTGACTCTTCCAAATGTGAAAAATCTCCAGAGACAAATCCATCACAGAGATTATTGTGATTTTATAATTGGTGTGGATCTCCTGATTGTGGTTTTCAGCTTCATTCAAAAAGTAAAAATGTAAATAATTGGTGTTTTGTGTGTGAGTACATTAGAATAATGACTTAAGCTTGTCTTTTATGTTATATTATTGTCAATTTGGTTTTAATGAAGAAACATTTACTTCTCTTCTCAAATGTCTTTTTTTTAAATTTCAGCAAATTTAATGTTTGTCTCCACTTACTGGTAGAAAATACACATTTACGTTTTATCTTAATAATAAATCCAGTGAAAAGTTATGATGTCAAATGTTTTATTGACTCAATGTGAAATGGAAAAAGGAAAACAAAAAAGTTTTTTATGCTTTGCCATAACACGTTATGTTATGGCAAAACTCCCTATTAGAGTACACACTACACACACACACACACACGCACACACACACACATGGAAGTTTTTTTAATTTATTTTTTTAATTTTTAAATTTTAATTTATTTCATTCAAAGAAAATCATCATCATCAAATTTATTTATATAGCACTTTAAATACAAACAATGTTGCCCAAAGTGCTTAACAAAAACCAAAAACTAAAACTAAAAAAAAAATACCATAAAATGACAACAGTCAATTAAAAACATGAAATAAAAACAAAAGTAAAATCAGACACAAAAAGATAAAAAACAGGATCACCCAGTCAACCCAAGGTGTTAAAAGCTTTCGAATAAAAAAGTCTTCAGTAGCTTTTTAAAAGTAGCAACGGATGATGCCTGTCTAATATTGATTGGCATCGTGTTCCAAAGTGTAGGTGCTGCCACAGAAAAAGACCTAAAACCTCTTCTCTGTAGCCGCGCCTATAGGGACATTCAATGTATGCTGGTCAGCCAACCTCAGTACATGAGATGGAACATACGGCACAAGAAGCTCAGAAAGATAGACAGGTGCAAGGCCATTTAAACATTTATAAGCCAGAACCAAAATCTTAAATTGCACACGAAACTTAACAGGGACCCAGTGTAGAGATGCAAGAACTGGTGGGCTGCAGCATTCTGAACTAGCTGCAATCTGACAATACACCTCTGACTAATGCCATGATAAAGACTATTGCAGTAAGACCAGAAGTTATGAAGGCATGTATAAGCTTCTCCAAATTCTTCTTAATCAAAAAAGACTTCACCTTATATAGATTTCTCAGCTGAAAAAAACAAGATCGTACAACATTATTGATTTGCAAATCAAAATTAAGCTGAGATAATAGTAATAATAATAAACAATATCAGAATAAAATCAACAAACATAAAAATTCATCTAAATTCCATGAATAAAAAGGAGCAGATGGAGGAAGACCTCTTATGAAGCTCTGCCCCTTTTTTACAAAATGAAAAATTCATCAAGTAAATTCTCAAGAACTTTTAATAAACATAAAAATTGAACTTGGTGTACAATCAACTATAAGACAAACATCATGAATAAAGTTAATCAACCTATCCAATTTCCTGTACCTCTTTAACAAGCTAATGTCACGTTAAAAGAAAAAGAATAAATCTCAAATCTCCCTCATAATTTAATGCTATAGTTATGATAAACTTTTAATTTAATCCATCTTTTACATATACTAAGTGACTTGGCAGCTTTGGTTTCCTTGCTTAAATTGTTCCATAATTTTACACCTTGGACATTAATACTGAACTCCTTAACTTTGGTTCTAAATTTTGTTTTTTTGAATACGTCTGTTCCTTTTAGATTATAGCTGCTTTCTCTTCTTATGAATAATGACTGATCATTTATAGGCAAGATATTTTTACAAGCTTTATACATCATTTGCAACATTTTAACCTCCACCAAATCATAAAATGTAAGCACTTTATATTGTATAAATAATGGATTAGAGTGATCATTGTACGGGTTACTGTTGATGAGTCGTAATGCTCTTTTTTGTAAAAAAAACAATGGTAGAGTATGAGTTTTATATGTGGAACCCCAAATCTCCACACAATACGTCAAATATGGTGTAATCAGTGCGTTATAGAGATTTACTATTCCAGAATTATTCAGTAAGCATTTAACTCTATGTAACTGCTATGGCCCTGGCAATTTTACCCTTAATGTACAGAGTATGTGATTTCCATGAAAGATTTTCATCAAACATAATACTCAAAAATTTGATTTCCTTTACCCTCTTGAGTTCCATACCATTCATTTTCAACAATACATTGGTGCTTCTATCATTAAACAACATAAAATTAGTCTTCTTAAGATTGAGTGACAACCTATTTATGTCAAACCAATTTGTAATTTTCATCAACTTATTTATCACTTTAATACCTTCATCAATGTTAGACTCTGAATGAAACAAAGTTGTATCGTCAGCAAATAATAAGCTCCCAGGTTTTGGAGATACATTCATGAGATCATTTATATACAATAAAAACCGTTTTGGGCCAAGAACTGACCCTTGAGGGACCCCATGACTAATGTCCCGGAATTGTGATTTAATATTATCCATCTGAACAAACTTTCCAAGTAACTTCTCACCCATTGATGTGCTACATCACTGATTCCATAATGATGTAATTTCTGTAGTAATCTAGAATTATCAATAACATCAAAAGCTTTTTTTAAGCCAATAAAAATACTTAGAAAATTATTTCTATTGTCTATTGCTGTTGATATTCTATTAACCAGTTTCATTATAGCCATTGCAGTTGAATGATTGGGCCTGAAGCCATACTGTCCATTATTCAGGACACCATTTTCCTCAATAAACTTATCCAACCGTGTTACAAAGACTTTTTCCATTATTTTAGAAAACTGTGGAAGCAGTGATAATGGTCGATAAGTGGAAAAATTGTGTTTATCACCATTCTTAAATAAAAATAGCTTTTTATTAAATTATTCCATATTCATCCTTAAACCATAACTAAAAGTTAATTCACACCATACCAATTCAATTCAATTCAGTTTATTTATATAGCGCCAAATCACGACAAGAGTCGTCTCAAGGCACTTCACAAAGTAAACATTCCAATACAGTTCAATTCATTAAGCCAATCAGTAAAAAAGTTTCCTATATAAGGAACCCAGCAGATTGCATCAAGACACTGACTGTGTGTTGATACAATCCTCATACTAAGCAAGCGTGTAGCGACAGTGGGAAGGAAAACTCCCTTTTAACAGGAAGAAACCTCCAGAGGATCCTGGCTCTGTATAAGCAGCCATCTGCTACGACTCACTGGGGACCACAATTTCACAATGTCCCCACGTTGCAGGTTAAACCTGAAAAATTGTCCCCAGAATGTAGTACAAAGTACACACACACACACACACACACACACACACACACCATGGTGGTGTTAAGATGAAGGACAATGGGTGTAACACAGAGACGTGTGCACAGTGGTGAAAGTCAATGTTTTTATTATAAAGCGATTAAAAACCACAAAACTTCGTTATGGATATAAGTACTTAAATTAACACTGTACCGACTCTTGGTTTCGTCTCATTAAAAAAAAACAGACAACTTTCTAAACACAACCACTTTACTATAACAAGTTTCTTGCACCATACTCACATAATGTGGTGTGGCAAGAGGAAGCCAGCTCTAAACTGGTTCCTCATCTGTTTAAAACTCTTTCGATTTAGAGCTTCCTCTAGTTCCTGAAAACAACTCGGAGCTTCTACAAGAAACCCGTTAAAAGCCAGTGAAACACATATGGAGCGAGTGGTGGGGGAGAGCCATTCCCCCTTTTCCTCTTCTTCTTTGGGAACAGCAGACTAAACGCCTAAAAGGCGTATTGCTGCCACATCAGAACAACAACCATTCCCTGTCACAGTCTCTCGTACACTCCTATTGTTCGTATAAATCCCAGCAGAGCCCTAACCCTACAACAGTCCTCCACCTTCAACAAGGTTCGCAAATAAAACACCAACACACCAGTAGCTCCTAAAAACTAAAATAAGGTCCACCTCTCACCAGCATATCTCCAGCAGTGCAAAAGGACGTGACATACTGTCTCTGTTTGCCCACATTTGCATTTTCCATCCGGTTGCCCCCCCACTAAAAACAACCCGACCTGATGACTGCAATGGCCCACCCTCAACCAGGTCAAGACCACTGAGTCCCTCCTCCCACAAGCCAGGTCTGACCTGCGACTGCCCACCAATCACTGCAGCCCATAAAAGGCCCTACCTGCCACCCCCGTATCCCAGGAGTTTTGCCACAACCCCACGGCCACCTTAACAATTTCATTGCAATACTCTGGCGGTCCAAACGCTAACCCTCTTTCTTCTGGCAGCTCTGCCATGTATATGTTCAGGTGGTAATCAGCAGATTAGGTGCAACTGTGCCGGCTGAAGGGAGGAGGAGGAGGGGCGGAAGCCCATATGTGGTGCGCCTCTGTCCTTGTGGAGGACTCCGGTAGACAGGAGATGGTGTCGTTGGGAGTCCTGAGCTCCTGCTTCCAGGGCAAAGAGGCAGCAGCCGTAACACACACACACACACACACACACACACACACACACACACACACACACACACACACACACACACACACACACACACACACACACACACACACACAAAGTGAACTGTGCAAGCCCCCAGCTTTTTGGCCTCCCATGGGTGGGGCTTGTTTGTCTCCAGAGAAATAAAACTGACCAGGAAAACCACACATGACCTTCAGCGTTATAAGGAAGCTGACAGTGTTGCTGTGTATTGTCAGAGTTCAGAAGCTGGCAGAAACCTTCTAGCAGATATTTTGCAAATTCAATTTGTTTTTGAAGTTTTTGATCAAATCAAGAACAAGGAGCCTTTTGGGACATTATTCAACACTGAATAATATTTAAAAGATTGAAATTGCATCGTTTTCTTTTTTGCAAAGATGTCTGAGTATACCCAGAGGGATTCAGATATTCTCTGTGACATGTGCACAGAGGACAGGAAACCAGCACGGAAGACCTGCATGAAATGTGAGATCTCCATGTGCGTCCAGCACCTGCAAGCCCACCTGACCACACCTGTGTTGCTGCAGACTCACCCTCTGACTGAGCCCATGGCTTTAGGTGAGAACACTAAATGCCCTCAGCATGGTAAACTCCTGGAGTACTACTGCCTGGATGACATGACCTTAGTGTGCGTTTCCTGTGCCATTGAGGACCAGCACCGCCTGCACAACATGAAGACCTTCTCCACAGCCCACAAAGAGCTCATGGAGAAGCTCAAAGCTGAGCAGCAGGCCTTGCAGGAGAAAAGCGATGATGAGAACGTGAGTCTGGAAAAGTGGGAGCAGAGTGAGAGAGAGAAGCTGGGTCGCTGCAGCGTGCGTCTCATTGAGGCTGTCACCAACCTGCGTGATGTTTCTCTGACCAGCATCCAGAGCTCGGTCTCTGCTCGTATGGTGTCCATCAAAACCAGCAAGAGCAGCATGCAGGCAGCCCAGAAGGAGAAGGACACCTTCAGGTTCCTGCAGACGTTCTCTCAGGTGAACCAGGATGTGGAGAAAGCCAAAGCTGTGGATCTGAGGAAAGGACTGGAGCCTGGAAATCATCGAGACAAGCTGGTTGAGGAGATCAGACAGACAGGTGAGAAGATGATGAAGCAAACGTCTGGCTTCATAGGATCTTTGCTGACCCTGGTTGATCCAGAAAACCACCAGGAGCTCACTGCTGCTGGTTCAGACCTGATCTTTGAACCACAGAATTTGGGTCCTGGAATATCACTGTCCAAAGACAGCAGGACGGTTTTCTACCACAGCTGGTTGGAACAACGCTTTGTTACTCTTCAGATCCGTAGCAGGAAGTCACCTCCCAACTATCAGAGCTGGACCATCAGCCTGACCAGTCAGTCTGACTGGTTGATTGGTTTGTGTGACAAACAGTCTGCTAAGAATCCAAAGACAGGACCAGTTTATGGACTGTCCTGTGAAGATAACAAACTCAGCCTTGTTACAACAGAGTATGAAGATCGTCCTGATGCATCATCCGGTTCAAGAGGGTCAGGGAAACAGGTATCTGTTACAACAGGAAAGCAAATTAAGGTGTGTTCTGAATTACTCACATATCAGAACGAGAGCGATGATGATGAGAAAGCAGAGGAGGCACCACAACCTCAAATGGTGGAAGTGTTTTGGAATTTTGTGGCCTCTGAGTTGTCCTTTTTCGCAAGAACTGGACGATACCAGAGAGAGGAAATTATCACTATTGAAGCCAATGTTAATAACTGGGACCTGGTCCCTTTTGTTCAACTGGGCAAGGAAAATGCCCCAAATATCCCTCAACAGCAATGGAAATGCTCGTGTGGCGGGAGTAATTACTATAACCAGACAAATTGCTCACGGTGCCGAAAAGCATGTAGTGGCCCGTTCATCACGGAGGTGGCTTGTGAGCTTTTGAAATAAATGTTTGGTTTTGATAATGGCTTTTATCTTTGTTCACTGACCACAACTGTAATTATTATGTGAAAACATTAAAGCAGAAATCCAGTTTTGTTCCTCAGATGGCACCATCTAGAGGTAGAAACATGTATCGCATCTTAAGCCCCTCTCCCTACTTCCGTATTTATGGATGAAAGCAACGCCTCTTGTTCGTGAATGTGCACCTCTAGCCGCCCAACAGAGTTAAAACATATTGTGTTACAGTTATCTTTCTCACGTTATGCTGGTTTTATATATATATATATATATATATATATATATATATATATATATATATATATATATATATATATATATATATATATATATTATTATTATTATTATTTTTAAAGACTTACTTGTTCATGAGAAATTTCGCCAACTCTGCAGTGGTCTATGTGTGTCCTCAAACGCTTGTGCACGCTCTGTGATTTACATCTGTACGTATGTCTAATGCTATTGGCTAATGCTGAGTGGTGCTCAATGCAACTTGTATGGGGCCTTATGGGACCGGGGGGGTGTTAGGAGAAACAACTGTACTACAGGGTACGACTCACTTTACGGATTTCTAAGAACTCATACATAACTCCTGAAAGGGTGAAAACTCTGGATTGCTTCTTTAAGATACACAACATGACGAGATGAATTTATGCTAATCTTTAATGTTTATAACAAACATTTTCATATTAACTGTTTGCTTTATATACATCATTAATACAGAGTTGATCATATTTCCATTAATGATACATTTAATTCATATGATTTTGTTGACTTAAGGGCTTTGCTTCCATCTGCTGGTTATGAACACATTAATGCATTTTATGTCACATGTAATGAATCATAATAAAGTCAGTGAACTGTTAAGATGTGAAATGTTTTATTGACTTGATATTAAATGACAAAAATCTTTTTTCTCTTCAAAAACTTTATTTTTGCCATAGAGCATGAGAACAACTCCGTGTTATCAAGTGTCTAAAGATGAGATTATTCAGTAGTGATGATGGAAAACATCTCAAAGATAATTGTGACCAAAAAAACATGAAGGACTGTAATAATTAAAAAAATATTTTAGAAGTATTTCAGCTGAACGTTGATACTGCTCATGGGCTGAACTGGAACATATCTTCATATTGATCAGCTGCTCTGCTTTTGATTTAGCTTTCATTAATATCAGTGGTGTAATTCTGTTACAGTCAGCATCAAAGAGTCATTGGATGATTTTAATATCTAATTTATGACTATTTCAATACACAACATGGTTGGAGATAATTATTTTTTTCTAAAGGTCTGTTTTCTAAATTTCTACCACAATTGCATAATATATTAAGAAATTATAAATAAGTCATTTAATTTAAATTAACCAGCTGGGGACAAAAACTTGATGCAGTACACAACAACTTGCTGTACTTCTTGAAATAGAAGCAATAATAATAATTCAAGACTTTGTATTAAAGTGATGAGGGAGCAAATTTATAAAAAAGCTATAAAAGAAAAGCCTTTCATGCTTTAAAACCCTCAAAAGCAGCTTTATTTAAACAAATCAGCAATAAAATTTTCCCCAAATAGCTCACGGTTCAGAATTGCACAGGAACTCTGTTTAAAGTACAAGATAAATTAAAAGAAATCTATTATATGAAGTTGTAGTTTTACTTTACAGTAGTGAGTTTACATAAATTGATAAAACTCCATATTAGAGTATAAACTACACACATGTACCAAAACAACCTTAATCTGTTGTTTATCCTGGTAAAACTGAGCTACGTTAAATTACGTAACATCTATGTGGGCGGTGTCATTTTCTAGGAAACTGTTCAAGCCCCCGACTCTGTGGCCTCCTGTGGGTGGGACATGTTTGTCTCCAGAGAAATCAAACTGAAGTTAATAAGTTGAAAATAAAAACAACGTCACATGATCGGGGTCATCTTAAGGACATATGCAGTGATGCTGTGTAGTGTCAAAATTTAGAGGTTGGAAAAAACCTTAGAAAATTTACCAGATATTTTGTAAATTCAAATTATTTTTGAGGTTTTTGATCAGATCAAGAACAAGGAGCCTTTTTGGACATTATTCAACATGAATAATATTTAAAAAACTGAAACTGGATAATTTTATTTTTGCAAACATGTCTGAGAACGCCCAAAAGGACTCTGATGTTCTCTGTGACATGTGCACAGAGGACAGGAAACCAGCACAGAAGACCTGCATGAAATGTGAGATCTCCATGTGCGTCCAGCACCTGCAAGCCCACCTGACCACACCTGTGTTGCTGCAGACTCACCCTCTGACTGAGCCCATGGCTTTAGGTGAGAACACTAAATGCCCTCAGCATGGTAAACTCCTGGAGTACTACTGCCTGGATGACATGACCTTAGTGTGCGTTTCCTGTGCCATTGAGGACCAGCACCGCCTGCACAACATGAAGACCTTCTCCACAGCCCACAAAGAGCTCATGGAGAAGCTCAAAGCTGAGCAGCAGGCCTTGCAGGAGAAAAGCGATGATGAGAACGTGAGTCTGGAAAAGTGGGAGCAGAGTGAGAGAGAGAAGCTGGGTCGCTGCTGCGTGCGTCTCATTGAGGCTGTCACCAACCTGCGTGATGTTTCTCTGACCAGCATCCAGAGCTCGGTCTCTGCTCGGATGGTGTCCATCAAAACCAGCAAGAGCAGCATGCAGGCAGCCCAGAAGGAGAAGGACACCTTCAGGTTCCTGCAGATGTTCTCTCAGTTGAACCAGGATGTGGAGAAAGCCAAAGCTGTGGATCTGAGGAAAGGACTGGAGCCTGGAAGTCATCGAGACAAGCTGGTTGAGGAGATCAGACAGACAGGTGAGAAGATGATGAAGCAAACGTCTGGCTTCATAGGATCATTGCTGACCCTGGTTGATCCAGAAAACCCCCAGGAGCTCACTGCTGCTGGTTCAGACCTGATCTTTGAACCACAGAATTTGGGTCCTGGAATATCGCTGTCCAAAGACAGCAGGACGGTTTTCTACAGCGATCAAACGGACCAAAGCTCAGTCCACATGTTCGTCATTCAAAGCACGCTGTCACGTCCTGACTTCAGCAGATGGGTGATCAGGCTCTCCAAAGACTCTGACTGGTCTGTTGGTATGCGTGACAAAAACAATTCAACAGACATGAAGGACTGGGTATCCTACGGTCTGCGTTGCCAGGATAACCAGCTCTTTTCTCTCACAGAGACAAGGATCAGGCCCCTGAAGCAATCTGAAGCATCAACATGTTCCCAACCACCAACAGTGGAAGTGGTGTTTGTCTTTCCCGACACTTTATCATTTTTCTTCAGGATCGGGCAGTTCCAGAGAGTGAACGTACTCACAGTGAAGATGATGTCTACTAACTTGGATCGTGTCCCTTTTGTTTGCATAGAGAGGCACAAACCAAAGAATCTGAAAGGTGAATCTGTTTCCAGTGGATTTGGTAAGTCTCCATTTACTCTTGGTGCGACTTCAGGTAGTGGTTTTTTTGGTAACAAAACACTCGGGCAAAGGCATCAGAAAGGCTCTCATTCGAAAATCTATTCAACAACTACTGATTCCAGTGCATTTGGTACTTTTGGTTTAGGTAGTCCAGCATTCAGCCAGAAGCAGTGGACATGCTCTTGTGGGAAGGTCTACTCAGAAACTACTGATGGATACTATTATGGAGGATACGTTTATAACAAGTCCTCACAGAGAATCTGTTCTTGTGGAAGAGTCATTGGTTCCCCTCCTATCACAAAAGTGCTTTGTGAACTTCTGTAATGTTCTGTGTGAAGCCTGCAGCACCACATTCTGTTTATTCATTAAGTGCATTTTGTTTGATGTTTAATAATCATGCTAATGTGTAGATATAATCATTCTGTGGTTCTTTCACTTTCAGTTTTAAGACGTCATTTGAGATCATCTGACAACAAAACCAGACAAAATCTAAGCAGGAATGGAAATGCTCTTGCTGGAGGTTTTCTGACTCTTCCAACTGTTGAAAAATCTCCAGAGACAAATCCATCACAGATGTTTTGTGCGATCTTATAATTGGTGTGAATCTCCTGATTGTGGTTTCAGCTTCATTCAAAAAAGTAAAAATGTAAATAATTGGTTTTCTGTGTGTGAGTACATTAGAATAGTGACTTAAGATTGTCTTTAATATTTTATATTATTGTCAAGTTGCTTTTAATACAGACACATTTACTTCTCTTCTCAAATGTCTTTTAAAAATTTCAGCAAATTTAATGTTTGTCTCCACCTACTGGTAGAAATTACACATTTACATTTTTCTTATTAATAAAAAATCCAGTGAAACGTTACGATGTGAAATGTTTTATTGACTCAATGTGAAATGGAAAAAGGAAAACAAAAAACAGTATTTTTATGTTTTGGCAACACGTACCCCCGCCCCCCTCCCACACACACACCGTGGTGGTGTTAAGATGAAGGACAATGGGCGTAACACAGAGGTCAATCAATGTTTTTATTATAAAAGGATTAAAAACCATAAAGCTCCATTCCTGATAAAAGTACTTCAATTAATAACAGTGTACTGTCTCTTGGTTTCTTCTCATTTAAAAACAGACCACTATCTTGGTCCTGCCTATGTCTCTGACATTTTGTCCATATGCAAACAAACGCATAAAACTAGGTCAACAGGCAAGTACATTCTAGATCTCCCGCGGTGTAGATACAAACACTGGGGCGACCGCTCATTTTCAGTGGTGGCTCCTTCACTCTGGAATAAACTTCCCGAAGACCTGCGCCTGACGACAGACATGTCCAATTTTAAATCAAAGCTTAAAACGCACTTTTTTCAGCAGGCATTTAGTTTTTAGGGATTTGCTAGTAACCGTCTGTTCTTTTACTCTTCTCTTTTAGCTTTTATGATTTGTGTTTTTCTACATGTTTAGCCTCTTAATCAGTTTTTCATTTCGAGGTTCTAAGTGCTATTTTTAATGGTAATCTCTATTTTTATGTACTATGGTTTTATTTTTATTATGTAAAGCACTTTGGTCACCTTTTATGGTTGTGGAAAGCACTATACAAATAAACTTGATCGATTGATTGGTTGATTGACCACAACCACTTTACTATAACAAGGTTCTTGGACCATACTCACGTGGTATGGCAAGAGGAAGCCAGCTCTAAGATGGTTTCTCATCTGTTTAAAACTCCTTCGAATCAGAGCTTCCTCTAGTTCCTGAAAACGACTCGGAGCTTCTACAAGAAAACCATTAAAAGCCAGTAAAACACATATGGAGCGAGTAGTGGGGGACGGCACAGTTCCGTTACCCCTTTTCTTCTTCTTCGGGAACAGCAGACTAAACGCCTAAAAGGCGTATTGATGCCACAACAACATCAGAACAACAACCATTCCCTGTCACAGTCTCTCGTACACTCCTATCATTTGTATAAATCCCAGCAGAGCCCTCACCCTACAACAGTCGTCCACCTCCAACAAGGTTCGCAAACAAAACACTGACACACCAGTAGCCCCTAAAAACTTAAATAAGGTCCACCTCTCACCAGCATATCTACAGCAGTGCAAAAGGACGTGACCTACTGTGTCTGTTTGCCCACATTTGCATTTTCCGTCCAGATGCCTCCCCACTAAAAACAACCCGCCCCGAAGACTGCAATGGCCCACCCTCAACCAGGTCAACACCACTGAGTCCCTCCTCCCACAAGCCAAGTCTGACCTGCCATATAAGGCTGGGGATAAAAACTTGAAGCAGTACACAAAGATAAGCTGTACTTCCTGAAATAGAAGAAATAATAAAAATTCAGGACTTTGTATTAAAGTGATAAGGGAACAAATGTGTAAAAAGCTAAAAAAAAAAAAAAAAAGGCCTTTCATGCTTTAAAATCCTCAAAAATTCAGCAATAAAAGTTTCCCCAAATAGCTCACGGCTCAGAATTGCACAGGAACTCTGTTTAAAGTACAAAATAAAGTAAAAGATATATTATATTAAGTTGTAGTTTTACTTTACAGTAGTAGTAGGTAAAACTCCATATTAGAGAATAAACTACACACCTGAACCAAAACAACCCTAATCTGTTGTTTATCCTGGTAAAACTGAGCTATGTTAAATTACGTAACATCTATGTGGGCGGTGTCATTTTCTAGGAAACTGTTCAAGCCCCCGACTCTGTGGCCTCCTGTGGGTGGGACTTGTTTGTCTCCAGAGAAATCAAACTGAAGTTAATAAGTTGAAAATAAAAACAACATCACATGATCGGGGTCACCTTAAGGACATATGCAGTGATGCTGTGTAGTGTCAAAGTTCAGAGGTTGGAAAAAACCTTAGAAAATTTACCAGATATTTTGCAAATTCAAATTATTTTTGAGGTTTTTGATCAGATCAAGAACAAGGAGCCTTTTTGGACATTATTCAACATGAATAATATTTAAAAAACTGAAACTGGATAATTTTATTTTTGCAAACATGTCTGAGAACGCCCAAAAGAATTCTGATGTTCTCTGTGACATGTGCACAGAGGACAGGAAACCAGCACAGAAGACCTGCATGAAATGTGAGATCTCCATGTGCGTCCAGCACCTGCAAGCCCACCTGACCACACCTGTGTTGCTGCAGACTCACCCTCTGACTGAGCCCATGGCTTTAGGTGAGAACACTAAATGCCCTCAGCATGGTAAACTCCTGGAGTACTACTGCCTGGATGACATGACCTTAGTGTGCGTTTCCTGTGCCATTGAGGACCAGCACCGCCTGCACAACATGAAGACCTTCTCCACAGCCCACAAAGAGCTCATGGAGAAGCTCAAAGCTGAGCAGCAGGCCTTGCAGGAGAAAAGCGATGATGAGAACGTGAGTCTGGAAAAGTGGGAGCAGAGTGAGAGAGAGAAGCTGGGTCGCTGCTGCGTGCATCTCATTGAGGCTGTCACCAACCTGCGTGATGTTTCTCTGACCAGCATCCAGAGCTCGGTCTCTGCTCGTATGGTGTCCATCAAAACCAGCAAGAGCAGCATGCAGGCAGCCCAGAAGGAGAAGGACACCTTCAGGTTCCTGCAGATGTTCTCTCAGGTGAACCAGGATGTGGAGAAAGCCAAAGCTGTAGATCTGAGGAAAGGACTGGAGCCTGGAAGTCATCGAGACAAGCTGGTTGAGGAGATCAGACAGACAGGTGAGAAGATGATGAAGCAAACGTCTGGCTTCATAGGATCATTGCTGACCCTGGTTGATCCAGAAAACCACCAGGAGCTCACTGCTGCTGGTTCAGACCTGATCTTTGAACCACAGAATTTGGGTCCTGGAATATCGCTGTCCAAAGACAGCAGGACGGTTTTCTACAGCGATCAAACGGACCAAAGCTCAGTCCACATGTTCCTCATTCAAAGCACGCTGTCACGTCCTGACTTCAGCAGATGGGTGATCAGGCTGTCTAAAGACTCTGACTGGTCTGTTGGTATGTGTGACAAAAATGATGCAGCAAACATGAAGGACTGGATAGCATACGGTCTGCGTTGCCAGGGCAACCAGCTCTTTTATCACACAGAGAGTGGAATCAGACCCCTGGAGCAATCTGAAACATCAACAAGTTCCCAACCACCAACAGTGGAAGTGGTGTTTGTCTTTCCCGACACTTTATCATTTTTCATCAGGATCGGGCAGTTCCAGAGAGTGAACGTACTCACAGTAATGATGATGTCTACTAACTGGGATCGTGTCCCTTTTGTTTGCATAAAGAGGCACAAACCAACGAATCTGAAAGGTGAATCTGTTTCCAGTGGATTTGGTCAGGCTCCAAGTTTTGGTTTGTCTACAAGTACTTTCAGTCAGTCTTCAGGTGGTGGTGTTTTTGGTAGTGCAGCAAACAGCCAGAAGCAGTGGACATGCTCTTGTGGAAAGGTCTACTCAGAAACTACTGATGGATACTATTATGGAGGATTAATTTATAAAAAGTCCTCACAGGCAACCTGTTCTTGTGGAAGAGTCATTGGTTCCCCTCCTATCACAGAAGTGCTTTGTGAACTTCTGTAATGTTCTGTGTGAAGCCTGCAGCACCACATTCTGTTTAAATTTTGTTTTATGTTTAATAATCATGGTCATTTTAGATATAATCATTATGTGAGTCTGTCACTTGCAGTTTTAAGGCATCATTTGAAATAATCTGACAACAAAACCAGACTAAATCTAAATAGGAATGGAAATGCTCTTGCTGGAGGTTTCCCAACTCTGAGGAAAACTGTGAAAAAATCTCCAGGAACAAATTCATCACAGATGTTTTTTGCTTTTATAATTGTTGTGAATCGCCTGAAAATATTCAAAAAACGTTTCAAATATAACTCCTTGAGAAAATACAGCAAAACTAAGTTGTCATACGTTTATACTTCCAGGTTTATTTTGTAGATTTTAAGAAGATGTATGTGAATCACTGTATTGTCAAATGTGTTGCTTTTCATGACAGTGTAAACTATTTGTAATGAATTAATGGGTAGGCTTAAATAAGTTTAACTTCAGCCTATACCATTTCAGTCATAAAATTTTTCTATGTAAAGATTTTTTATTTATATGAGGAAAGTGGAATTGTGTTTGATTATCATTAGTATTATAAATTTCAATCAATCAATCAATCAATTGTAGCGTTCAGCTTCATTTATAAAGTAAAAATGTAAATGATTCATTACTTTGTTCTTTTTTTTTCACACAGCGTAGTAAAAAGATAGTTGTTTTACCTTGAAGCTGACATGTTTCGGCTAATGACTCTAGCCTTCATCAGAGCTGCCGGTGTAGGTGGCGTCACTTCCGTTTATCTGCAGGCAGCAGAGGACGATGTCGCCCTCTACTGCCTGCATCCTTCTTGCCGATGACACTGTCCAATGTGTGATCCAATGTGTAGACCCCATCGTCTCTGTTCATGGTTTTGTGTCCATGTCTCCTTATTTCTATCGCTTCTTTGATCCATCTTTTGTAATTTTGTTGTTCTGTGTTTATGATCCGTGTGCTGTCCCAGTCCATTACATGATTTTCTCTTGTGCAGCGGTCTGTTACGGCTGATTTCTTTATTGTGCTTTCTGCTTCTTGTTTCGCTGCT
Source organism: Aphyosemion australe (assembly GCA_006937985.1). NCBI lineage: Eukaryota > Metazoa > Chordata > Actinopteri > Cyprinodontiformes > Nothobranchiidae > Aphyosemion > Aphyosemion australe. Next base: position 1,507,995 of record SSNS01000042.1, read on the forward strand.
CTTGTGTGTCTTCAACTTGTTTCCCTCTCGCACTCCCTTTGATGTTCTATTTTTCGTGTGTTGAGTTGGCGTCCAGTTTCTCCTATGTATGTTTTATTGCAGAGTTTGCATGGTTTTTCATATATGACTCCACATTTTCTTCCTGCTGATATCTTGTCTTTTGGATGTACCAATTTTTTTCTGGCACGTATGGTTTCGTTGGTGTGTTGATATTATGTTTTTTCATTGTTGTTATTATTCTTTCCGTTATGCCTTTGATATATGGAAGGGTTATCACTGGTTTTGGTTCTAATCTTTCTGTATTCCTGGTTCTTCTTATTTGTTCATTTTTCTTTTCTATTGTTGTTTGTAGTTTTTCTTTTTTTATCGCCCATGTTGGATATCCACAGGTTTTTAATGCGCTTTGTATGTGTTTGTCCTCTAGTTTGCGATCCTGTTCTTCTGCTATTATATTTGCTCTGTGGTATAATGTTCTAATAACTGACATTTTATGTATGGTGCAATGTTCTGATGTCCATAATAAATATTGGTCTGTGTGTGTTGGTTTCCTGTATGTGTTTATTTTCAGGATTTCATCTGTCTGCCTGGTTATTTTCATGTCCATGAATGTTATGCTGTTGTCTTTTTCTCTCCCCCACACCAATTGTCTAATACCAGAACAGGAAACTAGCCTAATTCAGTCACGTCTAAATATTCAATAATTTACTTTCCTCTGCTAACTCCACCTCATGACCACAAAAGGCTGTAAGAAATGAAAAAAGAGATGCTTCAGCATCACGTTGGTATTAATCATGAGCTGAAGTGGAATATATATAAATATTTATGTTGATCAGCTGCTCTGCTTTTGATTTCTCTAGTATCAATGGTCCAACTCTGTCTCATTCAGCACAGAAGAGAATGTTGTAGCCTGTCATCAAATCATTAAAGCTCTCATTTATAATCATTAAAGTGCAAAACATGGTTGATGGAATGATTTTTTTCTACCAAAATTAGATAAAAATATGTAGGAATTATAAATAGTTTAAGACATTTGCTATAAATGTATACGATGAGGACAAAGGCTTGAAGCAGTGCACAAAGACAAGGATGTACTTACTGTTCATCAACAGCCCCAAACTGGCATAAATAGGAGAATTAATAATAACTAGATCAATTACATTTCTTGCAGAAATGCGTTTGAATGCTTGATTGCTGAATATGATAGCTGAAACTGCTGAACTGAACTAAAGCTAAGCATAATTGTCAAAATGTGATGAATGTATTTGAAGATTTAGGAGCAAAAATTGCTAAAAAGTTTTAAAAAGCCCAAAAAGTAGGTAGAGAATAGAGAAAAAAAATCCTAAACAGCAGAAAACTGAAATCTCTAAACATAGTTTAAAAAACTGGACAGCTGAAATGTTTAAACAGCTGGTATTTGACTAGAAATAGTTTAATAGTTAAATTTTCACAATTAGCTGAGCTGTGAATTAAGAAGCTGAAACTGATAGATGAACATGCCTTAGAAATGAAGTGAAGTTGAAAATGAGTTCAATTGTCAAAGTTAGCTGAATGTAATCAAAATTAAACTGTTAGAAAGAGCAGAAATTGAACTTTGAAGTTTCAAAACTCTCTCAGCCAATCAAAGACCAGGGATGGTGGATGACTGGTTTCCTGAGACCAAGCCGATCGATTTGATGTATAATATGTGTGGGTGCGTATTTCTAAGAAGAAGCTTGAACTCTCTCATCCAATCAGAGAGCAGGGATGGGGGGTGGGGGGCATTGGGTTCCTTAGACCAAGCTGAACAATTTGAGGTATAATATGTGTGGGTGTGTATTTCTGTACAGCCAGAAAAAATTTGAAAACTCTCATCCAATCAGGGAGGGGGGGGATAGAGAGCAATAGATAAGCCTCTTTTATAAAACAATGCCGCCAATTTGCCGCAACGCCGAGGCGGCGTCTGGGAGCCTAAGGCTGTTTATAAGAGCTCAGACCGTGGCGGTAATGTTGCGCAATCATGTCAGTTTTATAAAAGATTACGCAATGGCGGCAAAAAGGAGGTATGGGGGCGGTCTCTACGCTGTCGCGGACTTCCGTGTATTTTGGACATAACTTGCTTTTTATTGCGATCGAAGCCGTGCTCCTTAAGTTTTTTTCCCCCAGTCAGCTACAGGTGTGTGTGCTCCACCATCCCTGTGAGCTGTCAGATGATCTGAGCTGCAGATCTAACGGAGAGAAGCTCCTGGAGCTCCGCATCGCTCCAGTTTATCATCTCAGCTGATTCTGTTTACAAAACGGAGCTTATGCCCATGTTTACTTTCATTTTCAACATAGTTCCCGGCCGGAGCTCGGCATTAATTCATCACATGGTCATGACACCTCCCTCTTTTGCGCCAAGGCTTAATGTGCGTTCATAAGACCGGCTAAGCCGCAATATTACTGCAATATTACTACCAAGCGTGGCGGCACGAATGCCGCAAAATTCCCGCAACGTGATGCCGCCATGGCGCGTTCATAAGAAAGACGTTGCGGTAATATTACGCTGATTTGCCGGCACGGTGTGTCTTATAAAAGAGGCTAGAGACAGATAGAGGCAGAGAGACCATATGGATTCTGGCTTTGGTTTTGGTCAGTGTTCTGGGCCTGGTTCTAATCTAGCCCTGGTTCTGATCCATATTTTGGTTCTGGTCTTAAACCAGATGCTGGTTATGATACTGGTTTGCTGAAAGAAGCAGACAGACTGATAGAGAAGCCACAAGTCTCCAGTAGGATTGTACTTAAAATAGCTTTTCCGTATATCAGCTGTCAGACAGTCTAAATAGCGTTAAACGTCTTAACCAATCAGAAAGCTCCATTATCACACCACTGGTCTGCTGCTGTTAGATGCAGCAGTCAGGCCCCTCAATAAGGAAGGCTTTGGATCTGTGCTTCAGATGTCAGATCGGAGGCCTCGAACTTCTCATCACCATTCGAAAAGTATAGCACCGATTCGAAAAATCCCAAAAGCATCAGCGGCTGAGGGCTTTGATGGTGCTCTGGGAGACATTTTGTATGCCTAACTTGAATTTTGTAGGAGATATGATGAGATGATTTCTGCTGTCTGACAGAGACCGGAGCAGAAAATGCCTGCTTTTTATGGGAGGAAAATGTGGCTGAATCCTCCTTCTGACGCTTGTAACTCAAGAACCGTGGCAGATACAGCTAAAACGAAGACACCCCATTGAAGCGGACGAGTAAAACTACTGTTTTTGCGTAATTGATGATTGTACTCATCACCATTCGAAAAGTATTACACCAATTCGAAAAATTCCAAAACCGTCAGCAGCCGAAGGCTTCGATGGTGCTCTGTGTGATTTTTTGTGTGGCTACGCTGAATATTGTAGGAGATATGACGAGACGATTTCAGCTCTCAAACAGCGATCGAAGCACAAACTCTGAGAATCTTTTGAATGGCCGCCAATGGGAGAAAATCTGGCTCAGTCTTCCTTCTGAGCCTCGTAGCGCCAAAACCGTGGCAGTTACAGAAAAATTGAAGACCTCCCATCGAAGCAGACAAATAAACCTACTGTTTTTGAGAAAATTACGCATCTACCCCAAAAGATGTGGTCGTAGCAGAATTTTGTTGTCTGGATTGAGATTTGGAGCTGTCAGTCAGAGTGGGAGCTGCATGACCATATATGGGTTAGCAGACCTCAGCTGCTGGAATGAGAAATATTTTAAAACCTTCCCACACTAATTAACGCTACGACCACAATGTTTGGCGTACGTCCATAAATTATACATCAAAACGGAGGACAATCCGTCAGCTTTCATCCAGCGCAAGTCTCGTTTCCATCGGTTCTACGGTTCTCTCAGGACACTGTCTGAAGTCGAGCAAAGTTGGTTTTCGGCCCTATTCTTTTGAACGGGGGACGGAGGAGAAATATCTGAACTTTTCCAAATCGTACCTCAAGTTTAACCTGTGATTATAGAAAAACCGTAAAAGATATCAAGAAGCAGAGTCATTCGAGAATAGTTTAACTTGTTCTGGGTTTATTAAAAGTTGAATGAAGTCTCTAGGTTGATGTATGTTGACGTAGTTAAAGTTCAAAGAGCTGAATGGATTTTGTGAAAAATTGAGCGATTTGAAGGATTTGCTATTCATTTCAATGGACTGAAAAATCGCAGAAAAAGCTGAATATCTTGGAAACGGTTGAAGATATCAATACCAAAAGTCATTCCTTGAATGACCTGAATGAGCTGAACGGTTTGATACCAAATTTGTGTAAATAGTGTAAAAATTGTGGCACTAGTTAGATGCCAAAAAACATATGGAAACTGAAAAATGGAGGAGGAACTCAATACTTTGAATGCTTTCCAAGCATTCAAACTAATGAATGCACTAATTAAGGACTTTGTGTTGATATAAGAGAGCAAACATGCAAAAAGTGCAAACAAGGCCTTTCATGCTGTAAACCCCTTAAATGTAGGTGAATCAAAAAAGAAATCAGCAATAAAAGCATTCCAAAATAGCTCACAGTGCAGAATTACACAGGAACTCTGTTAAAGTACAAGATAAAGTAAAACATGTATTACATGAACTTGTAGCTTTAGTTTACAGTAGTGAGTTTACTATGTGATGAAATGGCAAAACTCCCAATTAGAATACACACGCACACACACACACACACACACACACACACACACACACACACACACACACACACACACACACACACACACACACACACACACACACACACACACACACACACTTACCAAAACCAACTGTACTCCCAGCTCTTTGGCCTCCCATGGGTGGGACTTGTTTGTCTCCAGAAAAATCAAACTGAACCTAACAGGCTGAGAACAAAATCAACTTCACATGATTGTGGTTATCTTAAGGACATCTAGTGTTGCTGTGTATATCTTCTGTTTCTAACAGTTACACACTAATGAATTTTCTGCAAAAACCTTGTGAGCTACATGAACTCATTTTCTAGGAAATCATGCTAGCTCCTGATGAATTTGCCCTCTCATGGGTGTGAGTTGTTTGCCTGCAGATAAATAAAACTGACCAGGAAAACCTCACATGATCTTTAGCGTTATAAGGAAGCTGACAGTGTTGCTGTGTATTGTCAGAGTTCAGAAGCTGGCAGAAACCTTCTAGCAGATATTTTGCAAATTCAATTTGTTTTTGAAGTTTTTGATCAAATCAAGAACAAGGAGCCTTTTTGGACATTATTCAACACTGAATAATATTTAAAAGATTGAAATTGCATCGTTTTCTTTTTTGCAAACATGTCTGAGTATACCCAGAGGGATTCAGATATTCTCTGTGACATGTGCACAGAGGACAGGAAACCAGCACGGAAGACCTGCATGAAATGTGAGATATCCATGTGCGTCCAGCACCTGCAAGCCCACCTGACCACACCTGTGTTGCTGCAGACTCACCCTCTGACTGAGCCCATGGCTTTAGGTGAGAACACTAAATGCCCTCAGCATGGTAAACTCCTGGAGTACTACTGCCTGGATGACATGACCTTAGTGTGCGTTTCCTGTGCTGTTGAGGACCAGCACCGCCTGCACAACATGAAGACCTTCTCCACAGCCCAAAAAGAGCTCATGGAGAAGCTCAAAGCTGAGCAGCAGGCCTTGCAGGAGAAAAGCGATGATGAGAACGTGAGTCTGGAAAAGTGGGAGCAGAGTGAGAGAGAGAAGCTGGGTCGCTGCAGCGTGCGTCTCATTGAGGCTGTCACCAACCTGCGTGATGTTTCTCTGACCAGCATCCAGACCTCGGTCTCTGCTCGTATGGTGTCCATCAAAACCAGCAAGAGCAGCATGCAGGCAGCCCAGAAGGAGAAGGACACCTTCAGGTTCCTGCAGACGTTCTCTCAGGTGAACCAGGATGTGGAGAAAGCCAAAGCTGTGGATCTGAGGAAAGGACTGGAGCCTGGACGTCATCGAGACAAGCTGGTTGAGGAGATCAGACAGACAGGTGAGAAGATGATGAAGCAAACGTCTGGCTTCTTAGGATCGTTGCTGACCCTGGTTAATCCAGAAAATCACCAGGAGCTCACTGCTGCTGGTTCAGACCTGATCTTTGAACCACAGAATTTGGGTCCTGGAATATCGCTGTCCAAAGACAGCAGGACGGTTTTCTACAGCGATCAAACGGACCAAAGCTCAGTCCACATGTTCCTCATTCAAAGCACGCTGTCACGTCCTGACTTCAGCAGATGGGTGATCAGGCTCTCCAAAGACTCTGACTGGTCTGTTGGTATGCGTGACAAACACAATTCAACAGACATGAAGGACTGGATAGCATACAGTCTGCGTTGCCAGGGTAACCAGCTCTTTTCTCACACAGAGAGAAGGATCAGACCCCTGGAGCAATCTGAAGCACCAACATGTTCCCAACCACCAACAGTGGAAGTGGTGTTTGTCTTTCCCGACACCTTATCATTTTTCATCAGGATCGGGCAGTTCCAGAGAGTGAACGTACTCACAGTGAAGATGTCTACTAACTGGGATCGTGTCCCTTTTGTTTGCATAGAGAGGCACAAACCAAAGAACCTGAAAGGTGAATCTGTTTCCAGTGGATTTGGTCAGCTTTCAAGAACTTTTGATCGGTCCTCACGTGGTGTTGGTTTTGGTAATCCGGCATTCAGCCAGAAGCAGCGAAGATGCTCTTGTGGGAAGCTCTACTCACACACTATTGATGACTACTATAATGGAGGATGCGTTTATAAAAAGTCCTCACAGGCAATCTGTTCTTGTGGAAGAGTCATTGGTTCCCCTCCTATCACAGAAGTGCTTTGTGAACTTCTGTAATGTTCTGTGTGAAGCCCACAGCACCACATTCTGCTTAAATTTTGTTTGATGTTTAATAATCATGGTAATGTTTAGATATAATCATTATGTGGTTCTGTCACTTGCAGTTTTAAGGCGTCATTTGAGATCATCTGACAGCAAAACCAGACAAAATCTTTTTTTTTCTTTACATTAAGAGGGATGTGGGATATTCCTCTTGTTGCACAATAGCCTTTATTATGTTTGTGGCGTGTTAGACTGCATTCACTTACGCACCAGAGGGGACAGGCAGGGAGAAAAGAGACAAAGAACACAAACAGGGAGAGAGAGGGACCCTAACCCCACAACAAACAGGCCAGACAAAACAATGGGGTCGTCATAATAAAAATAAATAAAAAATCAGAGGTTATTGTCCTTATTTGAAGTAGCATGTGTTTTTGCGTGTGTGTGTTTATATCTTATAGAATATGTTCATGTGTGTTTATGTGGTTACCTATGTGTGCAGATCTAATCTGTGTGTTTGTGGGTGTTTGAAAGTGGATTTGTCACCAAGAGTGTTGTTTTGTTTACTTTTTAAAAATGTTTTGTTAATGTGTATGTGATGAGGGAGGGGCTGCCCCCAGCAGCTCAGGTCCCACTAGCGCCAGAGTCTGGGGCCAGGCACATCCTGCAGCTGATAGGCACAGCTGATGGGTACAGATAGGCCAACCCAGAGGGCAGACCCGAGCCCAGGGAAGAAGGGGGGCCAGCCAGGGGATGTCAGTGCACCAGCACCCAGCTAAAGGAAACCCATTAGAGGCCACCAAGCCCAGAGCCCCCAGCCCAGCACACTGTCGCCCCCACTGATACAGACCAGCCCAGAGAGAGAAGAACGCATGCCCCAAGGGCCCACCCCAACACCCCGCGAGGGACAGCCAACATGGGGTGACCAGGCCACCCCGGCCCTGACCCCAGCAGAGTGAGCGCCAACCCCTCAGCCCTTAGGGATGGTGAGGATGGTATTTGGAGAGGGTTCCCTTGACCGCGAATATTGGGGGACCAAGCAACCAAACCAAACAAAATCTAAACAGGAATGGAAATGCTCTTGCTGGAGGTTTCCCAACTCTACCAACTGTGAAAAAGCTCCAGACAAATCCATCACAGAGATGTTTTGTGTGATTTTATATTTGTGTGAATCTCCTGATTGTGGTTTTCCGCTTTATTCAAAAAGTAAAAATGTAAATAATTGGCGTTTTTTGTGATTACATCTTTAATATGTTATATTATCGTCAATTTGGTTTTAATGAGTAAACATTTACTTCTCTTCTCAAATGTCTTTTTAAAATTTCACCAAATTTAATGTTTGTCTCCACCTACTGGTAGAAAATACACATTTACGTTTTATCTTATCAATAATAAATCCAGTGAAAAGATATGATGTGAAATGTTTTATTGACTCAATGGAAAAAGGAAAACAGAAAACAGTATTTTTATGTTTTGGCAACACGTACTTCACCTCCCCACCACCACCAAATATCTAATACCAGAACAGGAAACTAGCTTAATTCAGTCACGTCTAAATATTCAATAATAACTCTACCTCATGACCACAAAAGTCTGTAAGAAATGAAAAAAGAGATGCTTCAGCATCACGTTGGTATTAATCATGTGTTGAAGTGGAATATATATAAATATTTATGTTGATCAGCTGCTCTGCTTTTGATTTCTCTAGTATCAATGGTCCAACTCTGTTACATTCAGCAGAGAAGATAATGATTGTAGTCTGTCATCAAATCTTTAAAGCTCTAATTTATAATCATTAAAGTGCAAAACATGGCTGATGGAATGATGTTTTTTTCTAAAAATAGGTACATTTTCTACCACAATTGCATAAAATATGTAGGAATTATAAATAATTTAAGACATTTGCTATAAATGTATAAGACGGGGACAAAGGCTTGAAGCAGTACACAAAGACAAGGCTGGACTTACTGTTCATGAACAGCCCCAAACTCACATAAATAAGAGAATTAATAATAATTAAGGACGTTGTGTTTAAAAGCTGAGGAATCAAAGCTCTAAATAAGACCAAACTGGGAACACTTTCTGGGTTTTTTATACTTGTGCTGGAAAATAATTCCAATTAACATCAATGTGAACGTAAAACAGGGATAACGAGGATAATATTTAAAAGTAACTACACCTATCAGCTGACTTGTGTGTGATCAGCATGTGGGAGTCATGCAGGAGGTAGACATTCAGCTGTCGTTGCCAAAGACGGTGTTGAGCTGCTGGGTGACTCTGATGAAGGTCGTCCTGCGGCTCAGCTCCTTCAGCTTGGCTGCTCCCACGTAGGTGCAGGTGGAGCGGACCCCTCCCAGGACGTCCCGTATTGTTTCATCAACCGGACCTTTGTAAGGAACTTCCACCGTCTTCCCCTCCGATGCTCTGCAGGCAAAAACATGAATTCATCCTCGTGAAAAGAATTCCCTCAAATTAGGCCAGTTTAATAATTAAAACAGACCTGTAATCGGCCACGCCTCCAGCATGCTTCTTCATCGCCGTGTCGGAGCTCATTCCGTAAAACATTTTGTACTTCTTGCCGTTTTTCTCGATGACCTCCCCCCCGCTCTCTGCGTGACCGGCCAGCATCCCGCCCAGCATCACAAAGTCTGCTCCGGCACCTGGGAGTCACACAGACAGTAAGTGACAATTTTTTTTTAAAGAAAACATGTTCTAAAGCAAATTTAAAGGGTCCTAGAACAACTTTTTTTTACAATTGAAAACTGTTCTTTGAGTTTCTATATAGCAAATGAAACTTTGTTGGGGCTCAAAATGAATGAAAAAGGTCCAGAAGCTCTAGTAAATGGCCAAACAACTGCTACTGCTGTTAATGCTAACCCAAGCTACTGCTAACCTAACATAACCTAAAAGTGGTAGCCTCCCTCCATCTACATGGAGGGGGACGGGTCATTTGGACACTCGAGTGAAGAGAGGGGCGGAGCTGTCAACTGACCACTGGTGGTGAGTTGGCTTCAATGGTGGGGGAGGATGTTGGTCAGACCTAGTAGGCCTAAACATATTGTGAGTCTTTTGGGAACATCTGGAGGAGTCTCCTTTCAGAATGAGCTTCAATTCCCACCTCTGACAGAATTTTGAACACATCCCGGGAGAGGCGGGGGGCATTGAGTCCGAGTGGGCCATGTTCTGTGCTTTCACTGTCGAGGCAGCCGACCGGAACTGCGGCCACAGTGTCATGGGTGCCTGTCGTGGCGGCAACCATAGATATCATCTATATTGCTAGATGCCTTACACGCGCTGTTCGTCAATTGAACGAACGTCCCTACGCGGCGGCCATCTTACTTCAGACAGCTGCCCCCTTTCGTAACATTGGTGTCAATGGTGCATGTACTATTTAAATAACTCTAACTTGCTCAATTTTCAACTGATTTTCAATCGGTTTGATTTGCTATAAATGCCAGAGATGTGGCTGTGAAATATGACGGATTTGGACCGTTAATTTAAAAATGCACAAGTATGTCATCTCAAGCCTATGTGTTAAAAGGTTTGTAATAATGCAACCCGCTTGTAAATCCGTTAATATTTTATAGTAGCACCTCGGATAAGCGGAAGAAAATAGATGGATGGATGGATCTAGAACCCATTTACAAGGTTATTTTAAATTATTAAAACTCACCAAAAGCCTTTGAGACGTCTCCTGGACAAGTGCACCCCCCATCCTGTGTGAGAAAAGAAAAAAAAACTGAATGCAAATAAAATCACTAAATATTGTTCAAAAATCACTTCAACAAGTGCAGAAATGCAGAATTTTCTACTGTATTGTTTTAGGAGACTCACAGAGATAATGTGGCCGCCCAGGCCGTGGGCCGCGTCGGCACACTCGATCACAGCGCTGAGCTGAGGGTAGCCCACTCCCGTCTTCTTACGGGTCGTACACACTGAGCCTGAAGAGGTAGAGGACTATGAGACTGAAAATGTTCACAAACAGGAAACAGCTGCTGCATGTCTCATGGGATGAATGACCCTGGGTTACAAATGAGTAACTGTCTACTTCTTTAGTAGATTCCAAAAAGCCTGATGAGTCAAATTCTAGAAGTGTTTTCTGCCCTCCAGTGGAGGATCTAAGTATTACACATAACAAGTGACAACTTTATTATTATTTAATGACACAGTAAAATCTACTTCTTTATAAATACTAATATTTAATAAGTAGTTCAATCAAAAACATCCTCATTTCTGATTATTTTTTTCCACTTTTCAGGCTTTAAATTCCAGATGTCAAGCTGGTATAACAGAGTAGAAAGTTTCTGTAAGGAATTGAAGTCTGATCACCTGGTCCAATGCCAACTTTGATGATGTCAGCGCCTGCGAGGATCAGCTCCTCCACCATCTCTCCAGTCACCACGTTTCCTGCCTGAGCAACATGAAAACACAAAGGTTTCCAGTTATTTTTCAAGCCCAAACACTCCGGTTGGAAGCTATTAGCAGGCATTTACTGACCATTATGGTGTGTGAGGGAAACTTCTGACGAACGTCTTTGACAAAGTGAACGAAGTGTTCGGAGTAGCCGTTCGCCACGTCAACGCAGACGTACTTCAGCTGCGGCACGGCCTCCAAGATAGAGGAGATTTTCTCAAAGTCACCGTCTCCAGTTCCAGTGCTGATGGCTAGGCTCTGGGGAAAAGAAAAAACACATGAAAGAAAGTTCATTATAAGGAATTAGGTGGAAAAAATTGTTAAAATTAAGAACAGTTTGCGTACCTCCAGACAGTCAGGATGCTTTTTTGCAAACTCCAACCATTCATCAATGCTGTAATGTTTGTGGATCGCAGTGAAGACAGAGAACTAGTGGAAACAAACCCAAAACAAACAGTTTGTGTTGCTCCTTCTCGTTAAAATGCTATAGAAAATGATACCAGCATATCTGACAGTGTGTCTCACAAAAACAAACGTTTTAACCAACCTGATGCAGAGTCAGAGCCATCTCAAATGTCCCCACAGTGTCCATGTTGGCGGCTATGATGGGAATCCCCCTATAGCTGCCCTTTGAGTTCCTGAAAGTGAAGCTCCTCATCAGGTCCACCTGAAGAAGCGCAGTGCAGTGGTGTCTTAGTGTGTTTGTAATAGGTTAGTGTAGGAGTAAATCCTGAAAACCTTTCCACACATTTTCTGATTGGCCATGCACACACGTAGCCAGGTTTTTGTAAAACTGAAACTCCTTCCCCGCCCATCTAGTAAAAAAAACTTGGGTCCACATCAACTTGCTTTATGCAAAAAAACTGCAGTGCATTCTGAAGCACATTCATAGACGAAGGACGACATTAAAGACAGGCTTGGCCTGTAGGTGGCAGTAGTTCCCCAAATCATCGGTGTCAGCCGAAAAACATTCCTTGGGTGTGGAACCCATAGATATCATATATATTGCTAGATGCATGAACTGGGAGTCGACAGCGTCCCTACACGGCGGCCATCTTACTTCGGAGAGCTTACGTTTCATTCTCAATGGTAGCAGATGGAAGGTGAGTGAACAGCTTAAACAAAAACACTCTTAACTCGATGAAATATTAACGGATTTACAAGCAGGTTGCATTATTACAAACCTTATAACACATAGGCTTGAGACGACATACTTGCACATTTTTAAATTAACGGGCCAAATCCGTCATATTTCATAGCCACATCTCTGGCGTTTATAACAAATCAAACCATTTGAAAGTTGGTTGAAAATTGAGCACCATTGACACCAATGTTACGAAAGGAGGCAGCTGTCCGAAGTAAGATGGCTGCCGCGTAGGGACGTTCGTCCAATTGACGAACAGCGCGAGTAAAGGCATCTAGCAATATCTATGGTGGAACCCAGAGAGAGACCACTGCCAATGTATTGATTAAAGTGAACCACATCTTTAAGACAAAACATGCTTTTATTACACACTTGTACAGATTTTGAGTAATTTAAATGTGCCTTCAGACATTTTAATCTGGTATCAAGCTTTCTTTTCACTCTTTTTCCAGATTTTAAACTAAGATTTTTATTATAAAGGGAGAAAGAAAATGCACACCCAGACCTGACTACTGCCACATCTGTTCTGGATCAAGAAATCCCTCCCTGACAAAGTGAAGTAAACCAAAACATTCTGAAAAGTTAGACAGCGTGCCGAGATCCAAAGAAATTCAGGATCAAGTGAGAAAGAAATAACTGAGATAAAGGTTATAAACCCATTTCTAAAGCTTTGGGACTCCAGAGAACCACAAGTGGTGAAAACATGGAGCAGCGGTGAACCTTCCCAAGGAAAAGTAAGGAATCAGGAAGTGGGCAAAGACTTTTTTACACCACAGTAGTTGTAAAGTGGAAATATTGAAACACCAGGAAAGTTTCAAATGGAAAGTGTTACCGACCTCACTCCTGGACTTGAGAGTGCTCCGCTTTGGTCGGAGGAGGACATCCTTGAAGTCCAGCTTGATGTCATTCTCAATGCGAGGCATGTTGGAAACAGGATGTAACAGAAGAAAAAACACGACCTAGTGTGGCGTTAAGCAGCTGCTTCTTTAAGGAGACTGTCTGTAAAAGAGAATGAGATCAGGTTTCAGTATAGATACTTTTTCAAAAAACGTCCTTTTTTATGATCATAGTGTTTATTTAAACTAATTTAAAGCAATTTAATTGGACAAGATGCAAGCTGATGTAAATCAAAAATAGGAAGGAAATTTTAGAGTGTGAATAAATACAATCAAATTATTACTCACATTTATTCCTTTAAAATCCCATTTAAACTACAATAGCTAAATTGTGGTGATGTTTTAAGCTTGCCAGTGGTTTCCACATGTGTGGAGATCTGCGCTGTATTTTCTACCCCTATGTCAAAATTCAAGGTTACACTAGTTTACGGTAAAACACCCTGTTCTTATTTATTAGAGCAAAGGTGCATTTATTTAAACTCTATTCGTTTTTAAACAATAAACACCACGTTTAGTGAAAAAGTAAACATTTACCGTTGGAAAAGTACGCTGGATTTGACCGAAGCTGCCTTCCTGACTTCCTCTCGTGCTGCACTGTAAGCGCGGGAAGTTTTACGGCGGCGGACACCTACTGACGGCCGCCTTGTAGTCTTTTAAGGACGCTAGCTTAAACACGACACGCGGATGAAAACTACAAACACTAGAAATGGCTTTACGTTAAGTTGCGCCAATGTCGTAAAACATATTTCATGATATAAGCTAACATATCTAGGTTTACTTATGTCGACGAGGTACTTGCGGTAATTTTCGACCAATTTAAATATTTTCAGATATTTGTTTTGATGTTAAATTGAGTAAACTGAACCTGAAACGAGTTAGGCGGAACTGTCGAACGCACGGACAGTGTGGCGGTAGGATTCAACGAAAAGCACAGGAAACATTCATTGAATTTCTGGGAGAATTGGAGCTTCTTCCTCGAACATTTTAAGGTTTCACTTCGTATCAAGCTTAAACTGGATATATATATTGAAGACACCAAAGTATAAGTAACTCTGCTTTAGATATTTTCACAACAATTAAACGAAGATGTTGATTAAAGTGAAGGTAAGTTATATATAAAGCATAATAAGCCTGCTAGTTAGTTTTAAATGAAGATGTTTTAACTTTAAAATGTCTTTATTACAGACGCTAACGGGCAAGGAGATAGAGATAGACATAGAGCCCACAGATAAGGTATATTTATATTTACCTCCACATAGCTGTTTAACTCCTTTATATTACTGACCATTGTGTTTACGTTCAAACTTCCATCCAGGTGGAGCGAATTAAAGAAAGAGTGGAGGAGAAAGAAGGAATCCCTCCTCAACAACAGAGGCTGATCTACAGTGGAAAACAGATGTGAGTTCAAGATACATGTCCCCTTATAAATAATTATGTTTTACCAAACCTAAACCATAACAACACAGTCTGGACAGCAGGTATTGTCTAGTAAATAAGCAAAGATTCTCGGCTTCTCATAATTAATAGTATTTTATTTTGAAATAATGTATTAAAGATTAATTCATTAATCTGGTGAAGTGTGTCAGATGTGTGGTATCAGCTCACCTGCCTTCATTTAATGTTAAACTTTAGGGACTTTTCAGCAATTTTTGATTTAAACAAATCCCCTTTATACAACAACAATACTACTACTACTACTTCTACTACTAATAATAATAATAACAATAATCAATGTTAATGCTTACATGTGAGAAAAACACCGAAAATAATTTTTTACAAAAAGCAATAATATTTTGGAAAATAAAAAACATTTTGCAGGCAAAAAGACACTTTTACAGATTTTCTTTTGTCAAAGTTGAACAATATTTTAATACGAAAAGAAAACAAAAAAGAATGAAAAAGATGTGTTTGATTAAAGTCGTATACCTCCCTACATTTACTCATAACCACAGTAATGTGTTAGATATGAAATATAGTACATATATCACCAAACAAGAAAAAAAAAACATCAAAACCTCATTTTTAAAATTAAGGATTAATTTGATATCCTTTTTTTTTGTCAATTACAGGAATGATGAGAAAACAGCAGCGGACTACAAGATCCAGGGAGGCTCAGTTCTGCACCTGGTACTTGCCCTGAGAGGAGGATGCCTGCTCTGCTGAAACCTTGACCTGCTACTACACAAATAAAATAAAAACATGCTGAATCTGATTCGATGCCTGCAAAAGTCCCAGAGTAGTTTAAAAAAGTTTCACAATCACATGGTGACTCTTAAGACAACACAGAGCCTCTAGTAGAAACACTGAATGGTTTCTGCTTTGATCTCCACCTTTTTATTTTTTAATTAACAGATTTTACTGTAAAACAAAACTTTTATGTTTCAAAGGCAAGAAAATAAAGGTTCAAATGCAGGAAAGATACATAATACTCAAGCTACAGCAGCAAAAAATTCAATTAAAAAATTTTTAATATTTTTTTTTCCTCTGAGTCGAGTCGAGTTTAACTCCACACTCAAACAGAACTAAAGTAAAGGAGACATATTTGTCATTTATATATGGTTTTTACATTCATATGTGTTCTGTCCCACAGAAGATGCGCCAACTATTTTCTCTTTCTTTTCTTTGAGAAGCACTGATGTATTTCTGTTAGATTAGCAAAAGAATTTATTTAAAATATTTCCTCATTGCTGAGTCTTCTTCATTCTTGTTCGGATATGTTGTGCTACTAATCACCCAGATGTTCAGTTTACAGACATTACTCATTTTTACAGCATTTTCCGAAGGTTTAATTATCTTTTTGCTGAGTCAGTTCCTGTATTCTCTCCTCTCAATGTGTTCAGTGTAATGTGACTCTTATTTATGCTTCAGTTGAATAAAACTGATGCTAAAACAGCTTCATGTTCATTGTTTTGTGTTAAAATTGTCCAATTAATAAAAATGTGAAAACTAAACCACTTGTGCATGTTTTGCTTTTCACACTTTGACCACAAATTTATACACTGCTCAAAAATATAAAAGGAACATAAAAATAAGACATCCTAGATCCGAATGAATGAAATATTAAATACTTTGTTCTTTACATAGATGAATGTGCTGACAACAATACAAAAATTATCAAAGGAAATCAGATTTATCAACCCATGGAGGTCTGGATTTGGAGTCACACTCAAAACTAAAGTGGAAAAACACTACAGGCTGATCCAACTTTGATGCAATGTTCTTAAAACAAGTCAAAATGAGGCTCAGTAGTGTGTGTAACCTCCAAGTGCCTGTAGGACCTCCCTACAACACCTGGGCATGCTCCTGATGAGGTGGTGGATGGTCTCCTGAGGGATCTCCTCCCAGACCTGGACTAAAGCATCCACCAACTCCTGGACAGTCTGTGGTGCAACGTGGCGTTGGTGCGAGACATGATGTCCCAGATGTGCTCAATTGGATTCAGGTCTGGGGAAC
Organism: Aphyosemion australe; assembly: GCA_006937985.1. Classification (NCBI taxonomy): domain Eukaryota; kingdom Metazoa; phylum Chordata; class Actinopteri; order Cyprinodontiformes; family Nothobranchiidae; genus Aphyosemion; species Aphyosemion australe. The sequence goes on from SSNS01000042.1 coordinate 1,524,678, forward strand.
GGGCGGGCCAGTCCATAGCATCAATGCCTTCATCTAGCAGGAACTGCTGACACACTCTAGCCACATGAGGTCTAGCATTGTCTTACATTAGGAGGAACCCAGGACCAACCGCACCAGCATATGGTCTCACAAGGGGTCTGAGGATCTCATCTCGATACCTAATGGCAGTCAGGCTACCTCTGGTGAGCACATGGAGGGCTGTGCGCCCCCCAAAGAAATGCCACCCCACACCATTACTGACCCACTGCCAAACTGGTCATGCTGGAGGATGTTGCAGGCAGCAGAACATTCTCCACGGCGTCACCACACTCAGAAGAGTCTGTCACATGCGCTCAGTGTGAACCTGCTTTCATCTGTGTCTGTGCCTCATCCACGTCTCCTGATGTACTGGCCTGTCTCCTGGTAGCGCCTCCATGCTCTGGACACTACGCTGACAGACAGCAAACCTTCTTGCCAGGGGCGTAGCACCAAATTCTGGGCCCTAGGTAAGCCATCTAGGTGGGCCCCCATGCTCACTTGTTTAATATCTCTCGTGCACATTTTTTGTCATGCTATAAGACAAGTTAATAAACATGATCTTAGTTTAACCTCTATATTGAGCAAATACAAATGCCAGCATAATAAAAGTGAAATCTCAGTGCTATCTGGAGAGAATGAGGGCCCTGCTGCTGCTGCTGCATCTAAAGGGCCATGTGGTTCATGATGTTAAGCTTTGCAAATACTGATATATATTGTTGCAATAGGTTAAATTGACCAAGCACATGAAGGAGTACTTCTACAGGTATTCTGTAGTCAGTCTCTCAGGAAATTCCTCCTGAAATTCCTCTTGTACTGTTTTTCCATTGATTCTGAGAAAGCAACTGTTTTATTTGTTAGGCTTAAAATATCTCTGACCAGGTCAATAAAAATCCTCTAACATATAAGCTGCCATGTTTGTCATCAACCTGAGCCTTGCTCACTGATTTTGATGGGCAAGGTTGACAGATATAATAAAATCATGATGAACAAACATGAAATAATGAAATAAATTATTAAATATCTATAAATTAATTTTAATGAATTAAATATTTTTATGGTTCATGTAATTAAATATCTAAAATATTTAATGATACATTTATAAAATTAATGCTTTAGCTATTTATTGAATTGTGTCACTTTTGGCTCTCCATACCTTGCAACTAGAGCTCATGTAATAATTAGACTATGCCTTTTTCCAGCTTTCATTATGGGCCATCATGGCCTAAAGTCAGTTACCTCCACTGTGGGCAGCTTTACCTTATAGAGTTAAAGTAGCTCATCTGGGATTAACAAGACAGTTTTTGAGGTCTGGTGCATTCAGGTTTTCGTATAGCATGATGACACTGGCAGCTTCACATTCCTGAGATTACCAGGAATCCATCATACCAAGTTTGTCCTGATCCATGAGTGGGAAGGAGCTGAAATATCCACACAGAGAAAATCTGTTTTTACTGCGAGGTCCGCGAACTTATTGGCGGCGGCCGCGGTAATAATTCTAATAATACTAATGAATTTATAATTGATCTTGATGGTGAAACTAAAGGTGTTTAACACTGAACATGAATGCAGCTTTCAGTCTGAGAGCTAATGTCAGCTCAAACTGGGTTCTGTGGTGCTGCTGCTGCTGCTCACCTCCCTTCTTGAAAATCCCATACTTGCTTCTGTTCAATTAACTTTTTCTCCTTCATTTCTTTTATTTTCTTTTCTGGAAGCCAGATTTCCCTTTCTTGAGGAAACACATGACTCTCTCCTGCCTCCAGCTCTGACTGTCAGCGATATCAATGTCTCATAGCTGTAGATGCGGGGTGCAGCCCCTGGCCGCAGGTGTGGACTAAACCACTTTTCACATTTTTAAGGGGTGATGGATGCCTCAGAGACAATTCAGTTATTACTTTAAAGGAAAAATTCAGTTTTTTAACCTCTTTATCCACAGGTAAAGAGAAGTTTATAAAGACATTAAGTTAATCGGGGGGAAAAACCCCACAATAAAACATTTTTATTCAAGGCTGTCTCAGGGCCCCTCCCTGCAGTGGGCCCTGGGTAAACGGTACCCTTTTTCCCCCCAGTCCGACGCCCCCTGCTTCTTGCCACAGCTCTCATTGATGTGCCATCCTGGATGAGCTGCACTACCTGAGCCACTTGTGTGGGTTGTAGACTGTCTCATTCTACCACTACAGTGAAAACACCACCAGCATTCAAAAGTGACCAAAACATCAGCCAGAAAGCAGAGGAACTAAGAAGTGGTCTGTGGTCACCATCTGCAAAACCACTCCCTTATTGGGGATGTATTGCTAATCGCCTATAATTTCCACTTGTTGTCTATTCCATTTGCACAACAGCAGGTGAAACTGATTGTTGTGTGTTGCTTCCTAAGTGGACAGTTTGATTTCACAGAAGTGTGATTGACCTGGAGTCACATTATGTTGTTCCTTTATTTTTTTGAGCAGTGTTTATTTATGTGTTGAAATGGAATAAAATAAACATAATTCTGATAAATTATTTAAAAAAAATGCTTTTCAGTAAAACTAGACACCAAGTTTATCATTCTACCACTTCTGGTCTCTCATAGGGGTACCGCAGGGATCTCTTCTGGGCACGCTGTTATTTGACTTTTGGCAACTAGCATTTATAAGTAAATGTGATGATGATGAAAACTTGTTTTTAGCTTGAAAGTATGCAAAAATAGTGAAGGTTCCAGATCAACTATGTAGACTTGGATCGTTTAGATTCTAATGTCAGTTTCCTGACACAAATAAAAAGTTTGCTGGATATCTTTGTACTCCAGACTTTACCGTGAGATGTTCTTCAATCTGCTCTGTGTCTGTTCAGTTATGTTCGGTTGTTGTTCTATTTTATTTTTTTTACGGGGAATGGCAGTGGTGTTGATGAAGTTCAGCAGTGTCCTGACCAATCACAGGATTGCAGTCTCCGTCGCTGTTGACGGATATTTAGGAAAGTGGGCTCTACTCCATCCGTCCTTTAGAGCCTGTTGGAGAACCCTTGCAACGACGGATAATGACATTACGTGTCTCAGCATCGAAGCAGACGGAGAAATATAAACTATCCTTAAGTTGTACTCTGGGGATAAAAAGCTCCGGTGCAACATTTTCAGGAACTAGAAGTGAGCCACATCAGAGTAGTGCTTCAGACGACAGGATTTGGAGTCTTATTTCCTGATATTTGGACATCTCACCTTAGATGGGATATGAGTAACGTGACTCTACCACTGACTCTGTTTGCTCTGCAACGTTGATGTTTTATCTCCACAAATAACACAAGCCTGGAGGAGTTCTGCTGTGTGGTGGAGTTGCTAACGCTAACGGTTAGCTTCTACTAGCTGAGAAGTTCTCTGCTGTTTCCTGGACACTAAACCAACAACAACCTTCCCCGTCGTGAGTCAAGATGGGTGGGTCCATGAATGTTAAGGGACAGTGTGACGTAGATCTGTCAGGATTTTCTAATCCTAGAGTTTCACCGTCTATTTTCAGAAGCTAATATAGGAGATAGGTGTAGGAGACTATTTTCATGTTCAGCCTGCATGAAAAACTTAGTGACTGATTATAATCAGAAATAAGATTTAAAAAATGTTTTTTCAGTGTTCTACACCTTTAAAAAAAACTGTGAGGACAAAACACTAATTGTTCCAAAACCTCAATGTCAAAAGAAAAAAGAGATGATGTCACAGTTAAGTGAGCTGTTCACATAAATGAGGCTTTAAAACAGTGTTTTTATTTTAAATTTTATTAACTAAGACAACATACACACTGTGACATTATTAAAACTAAATGCACAATAACCGCACAGGTCCTAAACACGCCACTAGTTTACAAAACCCTGTTCCCCTTACAGCCTCAACAAATTACACACAATACTGGCCAAACGTTTATAACATCTCATGTATCTGACACTCGTCATCCCTCTTGTAGGACTGAGACTCCTGAGGAAGGACTGATATTTTGGTAATTGTCTCATTCATCTGTTGTCATGGCAGCGTGTGCAAGGAGCAGGCAGTGACGATGCCCTGAGACACTTTAGGAAAACTCAAAGAGTACGGGGTGTGTCTTTTTAGGTGTGCAGCAGTGTTTTTAGATAATCCAATGTGAAGTACGACCATGTAAAGTGAGGTGTTTCTTCAAAACGAGGTCATTAAAAGATTTATTCACTTGTTAAAATGATTAGTTGTTCATAAATCTCCATAAAAACCCTCTTTAAACATTTGAACTATTTGGGCAGCATGTTCAGGTTCTGCTGGTGCCTGTAGTAATATTGCACTAAAAATTCCTAATTTAAAAAAAATCTTATAGGGAGATTTAAACATAACTAACAAAAAAACCTCACTATTCACATATTAGTAATGCAAAGTTGAGCATAATCGTTTAAACTAGAGGTTATGTGTAGCGCCATCTTTTAATATAGTTTTGGCAAAATGGTAAACTTTTAGAAAAGTTCGACCATATCTAAACATCTGTCAAAATAAAAAAACACCTACAATCACACAAAAGCAAAGAATACTGGGATTCTAATTAAGGCAATTAAACAAACATTGTGCGATGTTTTGTTTGCCATAACAGAGTCAGGATTGACTCTCAGGCGTTTCTGCAGCTTAACCAGTAAAAATGAAACACAAAAAGATGTTAGAAAATAATCTCAATTAAACTAAACATGATGGAAATAATAAGAAAGATAATTACATGAGCAAAGAAAATTATATTAAAAAGACGTCATGGAGTCACATGAAAAACAAATGATGTATTAAAAAATGTAAAATGATTACCGTAGTTCTTTTTTTATGTGTTGACAATCATAAAATGCAGCTTTGGTGTTTTAAAAGGGGGAAAAAGCAAAACATTTCCAAAAAAAAAAAAATACACAGAAATTTTTTGAATATCACAGTTCATAAAGAGTCTTTTGTAAAAAAAAAAAAAAAAAGATTGAATTAAATTGACTGAAGCAGAGATGGACATGTGCTGATGCATGAACCGAGGACCTGGAAGGTGCTAATTATTGCACTTTTAATGGACCCCAGATTGAGTCATGTTACTTAAACGTGCTTTTACATTTTTTACAGTACATTACTGATTGAAAAGACACTTCAAATAAAGTTTAAGACACAGTGTTGATCAGTAAACAAACAGTGGGGGTGTTTGCATGTGGAGGTCCCCTCATGAGCATGAACGTATCTGTAGATGTTTCTTGTGAGGGAGCGGGAACAATGAAAAGTTTGTTTTAGCAATCTTCTGATTTGTGGTTGTCCTCCTTTGACAGAGGAGACATGGCCTCCTTCATTTCCTCTCCTTCCTCTCCACCCCCACTGCCGGTCTCAGCTGGATACACGACCACGCACAACCTCTGACCCAAGTACGTCATTTTATCTAGGAATGGAGGGAGAAAAAGCGTCAGCAAAGATACAAGTAAAAAGATATTTGAAATAAGGTGTCTTATCTGTTCCTTGTTTCAAAATAGGAACACAAACATGATAAAGTTCCCAGTTTTCTCATGACATTCCCAAAAATGTTGGTGTTTGAGCTCACTTACCGACAAAAGAATCAAAGCATTGTGGCTTGTTGTCCCAGTAGACTCCCAGGAAGTAGACGGGGACACCGGTGAGCATGATGGCCAGACCGATGCCACACACCACGGGCTCAGAGTAAAGGGAGAAGATGAGCAGGAAGGCCCAGAAGATGAGGTAAATAACTGGCCAAATCAGGCTGATCTGGATAAAGGACAAAAAAAAAAAAACATTTAATACTCAAATATTCAGAACTATCGAGGGCCGATACCAATTTCTGAAAAGGTTAGCATCTCTGACTTGTTGATACTGTTTTGGGATTATTTATCTCAAAGATTCTGATTAACTGAATCAAATTTTATTTTTGTTTATTTATAATTAACTTGAGAAATAATGATTCTTGCAGTAAAAACTGAAAGACCAAGTTCACTCATTGGTCTCTAGTATTAATGAATGCCGTCTATTTTCTATCGGCGGCTAATGCAGGAAATAGTGGTAGAAGACTGTTTTTACGTTCAGCCTGCATGTTAAACTCAGAATAACTGATCATATTTAAAAAGAAAGAAGTAAAAAAATGGTTTCTTGGTGAACTTGGTCTTTAACCCATATATGCCCTTAGTGCATTTTTTTGTGCTCAAAGAACAAAAACGTTAGAAAATGAAAGGGTAAGGGTTAATAACGTGCGTGAGTTAATGTGATGTGAAAAATCTTTGAATTTTTGTTGTTAATCGATAGTTTTGCTTTCACGAAGCAAAAGAAAATCATACTTTTATGTTTCAGTTTGCCGATCACACTGAATGTTCAATGATTTTGGTGTATGTCAAGTTTTTTGTTTTCTAATAAATGTTTGTCTAATATTTAGATTTCACTTTGGAATATGTTTCATCTTAATAAATCTGTTTTTATGGCTACATTTGCAAAAAGAAAAAGTAATTTATCTAAAGAAGGTAAAATATAGCATAATAAGTTGGGATGTCTGAAATTATTGACCGATATTGGCATAAAAATGTAGTATCGGAAATGACCGGTATCGGTTTTTACTCGTTTTTTACACTTTTAATGACACAACTGTCACACACCATGCACATAGTATACATCAAACTTTTCAGCTGGTGGTCAGAGGGACCGGTGTGTGTGGGCGGATGACTGTTTGTATTGTAAAGCGCCTTGGGGGGGTTGTAGAACCCTAGAAAGCGTCAAAATACGACTGGTCCAAGAAATAATTTTAGAAATATTTTAGTTTCTTTTGGCACACATGGCATAACTTAAATTGGAGTAGTTGTCATTTTTTGCACAGGTAATGTTTAAAGTTTAAGCACGAATGATAGAAGATCTGTGGTGTTAGTTACCTAAAATTATTTAGTTTTTCTTTATTTTATATGAGTGTGTACCCCACATATATTGGTATGGTTTACACCGGTATCAGACATTAAGAGTTAGACTACATTGGTATATCGGACATTGGTTAAAAAGATGCTATCGAACATCCCTAAAAGTAAGGATTTGTTTCCAATATCATGTACACTGATTACTAAAATAAAAAGAAAAAAAACAATACATCTTAAAATACACAAAGCACCACGTGAACATACCCTGATCGGCCGGTACATGTTGGGCTCTTTGATCCGCAGGACGATCTGCCCGGCGACAGTGACTCCATAGAAGAGGTAGTTAATGAAGCCCACGTAGTTGATGAGGGTGTACATGTCACTGGTGCACAGCATGAGCAGGGTGGACAGACACTGAGAAACAAACACAGCAATGGTTAGAGATGACTCTCTTTAGATAAAGCAAGTGTTGTTGATGACAGCAGGACTCACGGTGAAGAGCAGAGCAGGGATGGGCGTGCAGCGTTTCACATGAATCATGGCCAGCAGACTGGGGAGGTGGCCCTCTCTGGCTCCGGCAAAAAACAACCTGCCAGTGGATGCATAAGCATATTATATAAGGAGCAAAGGATGTACACGCATGATGTGAAAATCATCTGAATCAAAATTCAGACCACCAAGGTGACACTGGTATAGTCTCTTAGATAGTTTGTGCTTTTTTTCTAAGCAAGCACTGATAACATGAGGCCTGGAGTGTCTACTATTCTACTGACCGTGAAGAGGTGAAGAGTGAACCGTTGACACCCCCGAAAGTGGAGAGAGCCACAGAGATGGGCATGATCCACGCCATGACTCCCAGGAGCTTCTCACCAAATGTCTGGATGAGAAGATGAAGAGCAGAGGTTTGACAGATATCAACAGTTTGACATGAGCTCACTAGAGGGCGACATTCACTGAAAACATCCATGTTTGGGGTTGATAGGAGCCACAGGACTCACCACAGCAACAGCGTTGGAGGCAAGCAGCTCCTGAGGGCTCATGGCGGTGACGTAAGCAATGTTGGCGAAGACGTAGACGAAGGTGACAAGGGGGATGGAGATGTAGATGGCTCGTGGAAGGTTCCTTTTGAAGATACAATGGCACAAGGATAATCAAACTAAAAAACTAAGAAAAGGCCAAGAATTTATGCCTAGATTAGGACATTGATCAGTAAACTTTAGGAATGAGAACATTACACCCAGAAAACCTGAATAAATGTCAAAAACAAAAGGATTAAGGATTAAACGTGGCAGCCTTGTTGGAATGTGACCACTAATCGCCAAAAACCGGCAACAAGTGGTTTCAAACCAGCCTGCTCTTTTGTGGCATTTAGCACCAAATAAAGGCAGCCTTCTCTGGAGGTAAATGAGAAGCAGAGAAACAGGCCTTACACATATGGATCCACCAGCTCCTCTGTGACGTAGTTTAGAAAATTCCAGCCTCCATAGGCGAAGGAGCCTTGTAGGAAAGCCAACGCTATCAAACCCACGTCGTAGTCCTGGAAGGGCTCGAAGGCGTTGGAGGGCTCCAACCAGTAAAACTCTCCTGCAGGTGAAGAGGACACGAGTCAACATCAGAAAACCACCTCCTAAACTGTATCTGTGTTACATTAGCATGCCTCCTGCAGGTAACTGCTCTGCTGTTGATCATTTATCTCTGATTATATAAACTTGTTTTGCTCTCGGGGTAAACAGACTGTTTTCTATTATAGTCCGGGCTTGATGTGAGGAACTCCAGATGAAAATCATCATCCAACAAGACCAGTGGGTTGAAACTCGGCTGTAGAACAATTCCTGGTGAAACCTCGTTAAAAAAATTTACACCCCGAAAACATCCCTGTAGTTCGGCTAAATCCCAGAGGACTGGATATATCTGCCAAGATTCCTTCTTGAGACGTGCTTTTGGAACTAAGCAGAGTACCTGCATATGTCTCGTTTTGTCCTAAAATCAACCAACGGACTCTTCAAACACTTGAGTCGCTGAAATGTCTGTTTTGTTGTTTCAGAGGACAATTCCTGCGGCCCCTATAATAACTGGCCTTCAGCCATGTTTGCACTGTAAACCCCCCAGTTGTGCTGACATTAGCAATGTGAGTTTTAACCTAAAGGAACTCGTCGACCCCTATAGCAGCTGCTTGGGGTCCATACAGCCCAGGACCACTGAGGATGTCCCCGTTGGCCACAGGACTGTGTGTTTGAGTTTATACTTCACACACACACACACACACACACACACACACACACACACATGAACCACCAGACCTGTAGTACAGCAGAAAGCTTACCCTTGCAGATCTGTACAATGCCCATGATGATGATGAGGGCAAGGGCCAGCAGCTTGCCAGCGGTAAAGATGTCCTGCACTCTGGTGGCCCACCTCACGCTGGCACAATTAACCCATGTCAGCAGCACTAAATGGACAAACAGAGAAAATGATTTGCTTAAAATAAAAAAAAATTACATTTACAAGAAAAGCCCCCATTTTCATTGGAATTTGAACATTAGTTTATCTGCACAAAGTGAGTTTAGAATGGCAGTTTAAAAAATGAATCTTTTTGTCAAAATCAACAGTGTTATATGTAGATTTAATAACAATGAGGTCATAAATGATGCAAGCTGTGCTTAAACCCAATGACGTGCACTCCACTAGAACAGACGTAGAACACTGAAAACAGTTCCTTACAAATTTAGATTTATTCTTTCCTGCTGACTAACACAGAGCAGCGGGTTCAGACCAATAGGGTGCCATTAAAAGAGCCGCCTGTTGGACTCTGTTGGGTGTCATTCATCTGATTAAACCACTCTGAGCTGCCACTGCGGGGAACAAACAGATGCACTTAAGCAGACATGCAGGAACACGCCGTGTGTTTGATTCAAAACAAGAGGAGGGCACACAGAGAGACATGCACACTGGGCACGGTTGTAGCTGTGGTTGAGCGGTTTACAGGCAGGCGGATGGTGGATGGTGGGTGGGGGTGGTACGTCTGCAGAGGAAAGACTAAGACTTTAAGTGTTTGGGTCTTTTCTGCTCCAAATAAAATTAAAGCTGTGGTCAACTAAAGGGGAACAAATGGGAGACTGTAGAGATTAGCCTGTGACTTCATTTATGCTCTGTAAACACACACTTACACTCACGTTTGTCTTGCTATACTTGTGAGGACCATTCATTGACCTCCATTAATTTTAGTGACTGCAATAACCCTAACTTTAAAACAATTCACACCATACCTCTAAAACCAACAAGAAGAGAGTGAGGGCAAGACAAAATGTCTTTACTTTTTAGTGGAAAACTAAAAAATTACATATAAACACACACACACACACACACACACACACACACACACACACACACACACACACACAGTTGTACAATGAAGTAAAACCATGAGTAAAACACAGCACACTACTTCTCGGTACAGTCATTCCCAGTTAAACCTCTTAATCCGTCTGCTGGTAAACAGAGATGTTGGTATTTTGCCAACACACACACACACACATGCACGCACGCATGCACGCACACACACACACACACACCTTAGTTTGCTTTTTGGTCAAAGCACCAATAAAATCTGATTTCTTGTAGAACCGTAGGATAACAAGACTACACTAAATGATCCAACGAACCAACAAACATCTCTACTGTTACTGAATAATTTTTCTGACCTAAATTATGAATAGATTACAAATAAGTCAATAAAGTTGTAAAACTTTGATGCAAAATAACAAAAGTAGAAATTCCCACATACGTGTTTAACACAGCACTTACAGTTTCAGCCTATAAACAAGCATGACATCAGAGGTGACAGGAACCAGCTCACCTCTCACCTATTTCTGCTCCAGCAGATACTTCATCAACAAAACTGATACCTATGAATATATGTATATTTTATCTTTCCTGAAAGCTGCTTGACAACAACCGTCCAATCAGATGAAGGGACATGTCTGCAGGCGCTCAGTTCATAATTCAACCCTGTTTGATTAAAGGGGGTTAGTGAACATAGGAGCAGTAAGGCAGGTAAATGTAGGTCAAGAAGTGCAACAGTACAGAATGTTCAGACAGTGGAGCCTTCTGTTGGGAATGCTTTATCCTGGAGCTATCAGCCTCACCAAAGAGGTTGTTGTGTTCAGACCCTGTGTGTCTGTGTGTGTTTGTGTGCGCGTGTGTGTGTATGTGTGTGTGTGTGTGTGTGTGTGTGTGTGTGTGTGTGTGTGTTACGATTGAGCAATAATAAGAAAAAAGATGATGTCATCACCCTTTTTGATACTAGCGTAGACAAAAACTCCATGAACTGCAGTCAACATAGGAAAAAGTTATTATTGTATATATATTCAGTTTTATTCTGCAGAAACAGATGTCTGATCTGTGTGATTTATCTTCTTGTTGAACACGTGCCTCGTGCTTGAGTGATTTCTGTGTTTTGTTTGGGTTCAGGGTAGGAAACCTGTCTGTATAACAGATATGACTGTCTCTAACCAGCAGATGTCCCCATCTAAAGGACAAGGTTTACATTTCCAGCTTGCAGCTCTGGTGATGCATGGTGCTTCTGTGTTTTGTTTCTTTAGTAATGACTTGGTTCTGTTCTGCTGCAGGTCGGGTCGGTTCTGCAGCACCCAGACCAGGTCAGCATTAACATCAAGCTGGTGTTCAAAGGAACATTTATGCTAATATGTTTTCAGGGTTAAGCGTCTGCACTTCCTTTTGCAGATTCCTGCACAAACTCTCTGACTTGCTTTGAAAAAGTGCAAATATGTCAGAGTGCAGTCAGAGCCGTTAGCTTCAATATTCAGGAGCAAGAAATTAAAATACACTTAACGTTTCACAGAGTGTATGACAGCACCAGATTTTCCAGTTGCACTAGCTCTTGTTTTTCTGTCAGGTATAGAGAACTGAGCCAGATCCAGACTCCCATGTCAGTGAGGTTTATTCATCAATGCTTGTAATTAAGCAACAAAAAGAAGACAAATCTTGTATTTATACATGTTTATCTTTCATACATCTGATTAAAACCAATGTTTATGAAATACTTTCAGAGGAGAGTTCTTCTGAATGAGGAGAAACGTTTTGTGAACACATTTGTGCATTTTATGTAAATAATAATCTACTCACAGAGGCAGATGGCAGCTAGGAGCCTCAGGCCGTTTTCTGGAGGAAAGCAGGTGGGAAACAGAGGCTGGAGGACATAGTTGGAGAAGGTCAGCGCGATGACGGCCTGGTTGGTTGGATAGATGACCAACACGGCGATCCACAGTCGCAGGAACCTGAAGCAAAGATGAGAGAAGGTGGTGTGTTTACTGACCTGTGACCTCTTTCTGCTCAGTCTTTTACTAAAATTCCCATCATTAAAAAACTTTAATCAATGAAAACAGCATTTTCTAACATAGTTTACTCTTATAGCATTCCTTTTAGCGTTAAAACAAAATTCAAAAGGCATCATTCAGTTTAGCATTTAAATTTAAACAGTGTAAGATAGAAATGAGGAACAGCATTCATTAGATCTGTGAAAAACAGCCCATCAGCTGCTGCGTGATGAGTGTTAAAAGATATTGACACTAGATAAGCACATAAAAACACACAAATCAAGGCTGGTTTATGCTGCAGAGGTGATGAGAGGAGAGTTTACTGTAGGATAAAGCAGGATGGAGGATTTTCTAAACAAATTCTCTGAAAGCTATTATTAAGCCTGACTATATTAATGTTCATTTAGCTGGAATGTGTTTATGAAAGGTTAAAATACAAAATCAATGTTGATTTATAATCCTAATGTTATTTTTTACAACAAAATGTTTTTTTTTTTAAGAAAATGTATTTATTTCCAAATGTATTAAACCACTTCCCCTCAATATTCAGAGAGATCTACACTTTATAATGAATAAATTGCAGATTTGGTGTCTAATGAGCTAAAAATCCTTTACCAGAACAAAAAAGGTCAGAGTCCAAAGTGTCAGTGTATCGTACATTCGATCTGATGATGTCAAACCGATTTTAATTCATGTAAACGACCTCCTTCAATTCTTTCAGAAATGTTTAGCTTCAAGTTTGTGATTTTTAAAGTAAAAGCTGGGAATCAAGCTGAGATTAAATGCCAATATACATCTGTTAAGTTTACATGAATTATTTTCCATATTTTGATATTCCTGCCTGAAGTGCTCCATAATGCGACAGAATTGCTCAAGCTAGCATAAGCTGCTATTGGCGCTTGCTAACGACTAAATGAATTCTGTGTCATTGAAAACTGACAGCAGCAAAAAGGTTTATAAAAACAGCATTCATGTGAACTACAGTGCAGTTTTTGAGATTAAATCTGTTTATGAGTGAGAGTAATCCATTATAGGTCTGCTAGGACTAGCCGTTAGCTTATCAATCATATTTGTTTCTGCAGACATGGATGTTCAAAGAGTCATCTACAACATTTTCACTCAGAATCCCAATAAAAACATCTGAACCACATATTTAAAGGTTTCCTTTAAGCAAAAATCAATTTCAAATAAACCTAAACCCAACCTAAAGATTGAACATTTTATTTTTGTTACATGAACATGACGTTTTTCATTATCAAATATAACATTAAACGCAACATCTACATCCCTTGAACAATCAGTACACAATCATTTCCTCTAACCTGCAGCGTCTGGTGGACTTCTAAGCTACGCGCCCTCCCCAGTCTGAAATAACAATGCTTCTTTGTTTTTGAACCATTGTCCAATCACATGTATGTTTTTGTGAGCTAAACTTCTCACTGCCGCTGCAAGCTGATGTAAATGTTTCTGCCACTCCATTAAACGGCTTATAGGAATTCCATCCCTCCACACCTGCAAACATACGAGGACAAAAGCTGCAGGAAAATCCAAACAAACATCCCTTGAACAGAATTTATTTGTGCTCAACAGAGGGCACGGGGAGACACTTCCAACCAAGCATCTGAAGACGTAAACTACAAAGTCTCTGTATGTTTTCATTGATGTGTATAGATAGTTGTGCTACAAAGAGACCAGAAACAATCCTTGGCTGTTATGTCTGCACGAGTTCCCCTCCCAAAATACACATATAATATGTATTCTTGTGATAATTGGACAAAAACAATGCTCCAATCTGTGTTTACAGTGTGAGCAAAGGCGTGTGAAATCTATGCAAACAAAGACTATTGTTTGTTTTTATAACTATACGTGGTTCCCAAGCTTTGACTCCGATCATCATGACCTTCGGGCAATCGTATGGATGAAGCATCCAAATATTCTTGTAATCTTTTAAACAAAATGACTCTACCACTGACTCCTTTTTCTCTGCAACGTTGATGTTTTATCTCCACAAATAACACAAGCTTAAAGGAGTTCTGCTGTGTAGTGGAGTAGCTAATGCTAACGGTTAGCTTCTACTAGCCGAGACGTTCTCTGCTTTCTTCTGGATGCTAAACCAACAACAGCCTTCCCCGTCGTAAGTCTGTTTAACACTTCTAACTTTATGTTTTTGTATTATATTGCTACCATCTGTATAGTAGGCATGTCTGCAATAATGTTTATTTCAGTGACCGGATGTGCACTCTCACCCAGCCAGTCCACCGAAGATGTCCTTCACATAGGAGTAGTCTCCTCCTGATTTGGGAATGGTGACGCCCAGCTCAGCATAGCACAGCGCTCCAATGGCAGTGATGAGCCCCGTGATGATCCACACGATCAGAGCCACGCCTACAGAGCTGGCGTTCTCCAACACGCCCTTCGGACTGACGAAGATACCTGAACCGATGATGTTACCTGTTATGGAAGAAGATAGGTGTTTTAATGCCCGTTCTAAACAACAAACTAACAATAGTAAAAAGAACGTAACAGCCTGTATTCTGCTACAGTTTGATCCATTCTCATAAATAAAGGGGTGAATATTAGATTAGGTCTGTAAGCATTGATACACTTTTGGAAGGAAGCACACTTCAGATGTACAGACTGATAATGAAACAACAGGTCCATCGATACGTGTGCGTGACCCCCACTAGTTTCATCAAGGACTGAAACTCTAAGTTTTTACATGAAAAATACACACCAAGTATGCAAATTAGACATAAAACATGCAGAATGACACTCAAAGAAATGCAAAAAGAGAACAAAAATGTGACACAAATATTCACACTGACACAAAATTAGAAAAATCCCACAAAGATACAAAAATGGTCGATCTGAGACGCAAAGGGACCAGTTTGAGACAAAGTAATGAAAATTCTTTCTAAAAGTAAAAATTTCAGAAAGAAAAGTACTGAACAATAGGAAATACAGAAATCACAAAATAATCTACGGAACACTAATAATAATGTACAAAATGCATAATTACAAAGACTTGACAAAAAAATGATCATAAAGAGATTTAAAGGGGTCAAACTAGGTCACAGAAAGATCCGAATAGGGTTCAAATTGGTTCAAAGTTCTGTCCAATGAAATGTCCAAAAACATTTATTTTATTAACATAATCCACTTATATGTCTTCACATCAGGAGATAGCATTGTGAAAATAAGACGCAAGGAACTAAAACCCTTAAACTGAGATAATAAATTATCAGGCTCAATGAGGAGATGGGGGGGGGGGGGGGGGGGGGGGGGGGGGGGGGGGGGGCAGGAGCAAGTTGTAAAATGCTGACTTTGCACAGTTATGAGGAGATGGATCAAGACAGGAGGCAGGGTGAATGAGTGCAACAAGGTGGATGCATATGGGGGGTAATAATGTCCTGACAGACCTGATGAGCATCAGAGTTCAGTTTACACAAAAGCAGAAAGCTGGAGAGACGGTTGATTAGCCAAGATAAAAGAACATATTCCTTTGATAGAGCTGAGGTCAGAGTTCAAGAACATCCTGTCACGTTCAGGCTTTACTGTGAAGAAGGCACCAGGGTCTGAGACTGAGTCATCATGAGCTGGGTGATTGGCTTAGGAGCAATTAACAGTTCAAAGGTCAATGCTAGGATACAGTCACTTTTGCTTAGAGCTGCTACCACTTAGCCTGGCAAGTTATCCTATATATGTAAATATACAGTCTGGCCATGAGCCATTGGAACAACCCAGTGGTGGGGCGGAATCTATGATCGTCTCCGCACGCAGTTGGACAGCACTAAGACCAATCAGAGAAACAAACAATGTGACGTATTCATCGCTACGGAAATCACTCAACGGGGCAGTCACTGTTGAAGAAGAAGAAGAAGAAGTTGCAAATATGTCTTTTATACTCAGAAGAATGGATTTTCTGCTATACTTGCCAAGTACGAACTTGTTAAGTACGCAAGAACGTACTAGCGTACTTTGATATTGAGAAACGACCGTATTATAAAAATGCAAGAATGTAAAGTCAAAGTTATGATCTAAACAAAGAGAGCCCCCTAGTGGCTGGATGTTGATTGTCATTTATCTTAAAGGTGTGGATCACTCGTTTAATCAATACATTTGCAGTGGTCTCTAGTAGGAATGAATGCCTTGTAAGTTGTACTCTGGGGAAACAAAGCTCTGCTGCAGTTAACACACCATGGCGGGACGCTCAGTCCAACATCCAGAGTGCAAAGACTCTGGATCCAAAAATACAACATGGCAGCACCTGTAGATGGGAAATGGCTTCACTTTCAACAATAGTAGTAGGTGGAGACACCTCGTCCATGTTTATGTTCCCCAGTATCTTAAAGTTATTTAAATTATTAAATAAAAACCTGATCTGAAAGCACATATGAGTTACATGCAAGTTGTATGTAACGCCAGCTGTGGGTGAAAGGTGTGAAAGTAAAGAAAAAATGTCTCCTCCCTTTGTTCCTGACATTTTTATAGCGGTGAGGGGCTACAGTGCATGACCTTTGACCTTTGTAGGGGAAAAAAGCAACAATACTAAATGAGCTTTTTGTCTTTCCTGATATGATTCTGCTACACAAACTTTGACAAAGTTTACTGATGCAAAAAAGCAACAGATTTTTTTATTTGATTGCCAACTGAATGAGATTTTATTTAGAGGTAATGAAACGTGCACACTGTGCATTCACGTCACGCGAAGGCTGCTGACTATTAGGGAATTATGCACGTTTCCTGTTCTTCTTTCCACTTGTCTCTGGGTGGATTTTTTAACAAGCTCTGTTGTTGAAACTGTTTCCAAACTGCAGGTTGTTCCTGGATCACAGTGGAGGACCACCATCAGTCTTCAGAAGCGGTGGATTAAAAAAAGACATAAACATGTCTGAGCAGTTAGACGAGTTGGATATCAGAGTCTTTTAAAATTCCCTCTTCATACACATCTCAGAAGGCTTTTTTCACTCAGCATTTTTAATATCCTCTTTTCATAAGAGAGGACATTTCTGTTCCTCTTCAGCAGCAGGCCTGTGGTTTCATCTGAATTTTTGTGCTAATGTTTTAGCACGACTGATAAAATGATCAAGATTAGAGCATTCAATGAATAATTTATGTCAATTTATCAGATTAGAAGATATGAGGACAAGTATAAACTAAGTGATTGATGTGAATTTATTATAAGATTGTTTCTCCTGAGATTTGTTGCTGGTTTGCAGGTTAAATTTAATATGTGAGCACAAACATACACATCTATATACATCTTGTTAAGCTAAAAAAAACCCTCATAAATGTTTTATTGTCAGTTGAGTTTATGCACTGAGGCTGTAAATCTAAACAATCATAAAGGATTTGCACTAAAAATATGCCTTAAAACAACTTTTTAGATATTTGCCACAGATTTTTTTTGAAAGTAGCTCCATTCCCAAACAAGAATCAATCTCAGCTACGACTAAGTACGGCAAGCTAATAAAACAGCATTATCAGGGAGGAGACCTTCTTACTAGTGGCCAAAAGTTCACTCCTAATCCAAAATCGCAGCTCTCCACGTTCCTGGATTTATGTGTGGGTGATGAAACCGTGCACTGTACAACTGGCCATAAAAGCCTTTGAAGTCCTAGTGTTCTCGACCCTTTTCGTGGAAACGCAGCGGGGGCATGTTCACAGCCAAAAGGATCAGCCGGGTCACCTGAGCTTACTGTCTCACACACAACGGTGTGATCTGAGCAAGTACGAGTTACCTGATCAAGGACGAGACGAGAGCTCCGCCGAGGTGACGGTACTGAGGACTCTGGTCGATTGTAAAAGTCTTTGTTTCTTATTAACCGGTAGACGAAGGGAGAGTAATCTGATTATCTAAACAGCTGAAATGTTTGAGAGGGCGGAGCTGTAGTGAAAACTGTTTTTAAGAGAGGTTTTAGCAAAACATCTGATGATACTTAGAACTTCGTCAGTAAACGTTTAATTTACCTCACAATTTGCTTTTAAGCTTTAAGGTTCATTTCTTTTAAGATCTTTTTTGTTTTTGTTGTGGAAATGTTATGAACAATAAATATTTTACCTGTCAAATATCTCTTTAAACTGCCTTCGCTTGGTGAAACAGAGAACGGTTCTGAATGAGCTAACAGCTAGCTAGCCTGGGCAGGCTTAAACAAAAGAAGTGGACTGGTGCCGTCTCAAATCCAATCTGAAAAACTTTACTTTAAAAACATTTATATTGCCTCAATCTGAAATTTATTAGCTTTTCTAATAGATCTATATGGTTATTCACAACTATAAATAGCATCAGAGTTAGCTAGCAATAGCAATTTTGTCATATTATAATATAAATAATTCAAAAATGACAGCAGTGTAAAAGTTTATAAAATATCATCAGCATGAACTGTAATGAGTTTCTTTTGGATTAGTGATTTTTTACAATGGCAGAAATCCACTTCAGTCTTGATTAGACTAGCCATTAGCTCATCAATCCTGTCAGATTTAATCTAAGTTTCTCCAAACAGAGGCAGATCAAAGACCTGACTTCAATTGGAGGGTGTGATGAATAGATGAAACTTTTTGTTTGAAATCATACAATGAAAAATATTGAGCCCTAATCTGTATTAGGCTTTGTTCGAAATCCAAAACATGCTCGCAAAAATAACAAGATATTAAATCAGACATCTAAATAATAGGTTCAAATTTCTGTATAACTCAATATGTCTTCATAAAATAAAAATTAAAAAAACTGGCAAGTCTAATGTGGTCTAGAGCTGCAGCTGCACAAAAATGACCTTCATGCAAAAGTCGTCAGAAGAGCTGTCCTGTTTTCATCGTGCAAAGATAATCTGGAAAGCTCTGATATATTTTACAACAGCTCCTAATAAGTGGGGTTCTTTGTGATCATAATGATCAACGTGCTTGGAAGGAGCAGCACGTCCTGACAGCAACGTGCCTCCAACTGAATATCACATCAGCCCAATGCTGCAGGCCGTGCACGTGGGAACAATTCACATGTGAGATAACCAGAAACTAACTTCACACTGTTACTCTCACAGCACCTTTCTCCACCTTTCCTCTCTTGCTCACAGCCCGTCACCTTTTCTCACCTCTATTCTCCCCGTTGCCTTGGAAACACATGAATGAGTCACCTCATCTCTGTTCATCAGAGGTCAAACAGAGGACCAAATCCCTCTCCATCTGGACAACATTCAGCATGCTTCACCCCTGAGTTTGTATTGATCAGTCTGACATCTGATTAAGTCGTCTTCACTTGTTTGTAATCTAGTTTTTGTTCCAAATGGCTCAATCTGAGTCTTCACCTTTAAACATCGACCATAAGGCCGATTGATCATGAATAAGTGTCAAAATGAGTAATGGTGTTACGTTTAAACAATGCCAATCAATCTAACGCCGAGATGTGACTAAATGTAACATTTGTTTATCTTGAGTTGCATCATGTGAACTCAGGCCTGGTGGCAGAACACCTTTGAGAGATTCAATCAAAATCAACAACTAAAAGAGGAACTACACCACACGTTTTAGAGCAAATAGTGAGATGCACCAAAAGTATCAGCCAGTGATCCGAATTGGCCAATATGCTGCCTGGTTGGCTTATTATATGATTGGCTAATCAAAACACTCAAATATCAGATTTTATGAGGAGTCTGTGAATGTAGCAATGCTAACTTTTTGATTTACTCAGCTTCAAGTTAATCCGGTTTTTTTAATGGTGTTTTTTTTGTTGAGAAAATCGGCATCAGCAGGTCACAGCATGTGCAAAAATTGGAAATCGGTATCGGCCCTCTATACCATATTTCCCCAGACATGTGAGCAACTTGAGCAGACAAATCCTTTGAGCACAGATGCGTCAGGGTGATGACATTCTTCTTATTTGGTCATGACGATATGCTGATATGATGAAAGGCTCAGTTACATCCAGGAAAAGAAGCTCCAGATGACTTACAGACAAACCATTATCATTTTAGAGCAAAACTCACAGATCCAGCTCAGTTCTATACCAGCAGTGTTTTGCATTGTGCTATTATTGATATTATGCATTTTCTTTGTCATTTTATGCATACATTTGGACCTGCACATTGAAAAAGCTCTTCCAGTTTAGTTGCGCCTGCATCATATCCTGTTGTACAATAACATAATAAAGCTTTTTAATTCAAATTCTAATTTAAGTGCCTTATTGTGACTGTGTGTCTGTAATTTTAGGATTTCGCTCCCAGAAAAAATCTAAAACCAAAAAATAAACAAATAAAAAACATCATAAAAAGCGCAAATCCACAACTTACCAACTATAATCCCGCACGCGCTCACGAGTCCGATCTCCTTCTTGAGCGCGACTCCTCCAGACTCCTTCTCCCCGGCAGCATCCTTCGCAGACCCCGCCGTGCTGCTCCGTTGTCTCGGTCCGTCCGTCATTTTGATGAAAGCGTGTTTAAAAGTTGCGTTTGTCCCCCGCAGCAGCACCTGATGCTGGCCGTGCGCTCCTCGCAGCTCGTGCGCAAAGTGTTAGAGGGCAAAACCAGAAAGGTGCTACAGGGCAATGTCCGCTAAAAAGTGCTTATCTGATCCGGAAGATTGCTGCTGCAGCAGCTTCTGAGGATGACTCACTTACTATTTATAATAACAATAATGATACATCAACTTAAAGAGATGAAACAGTGCTGCAGGATTTGGTTCTATCTTTTTGTCTGCAGCAGATTGTCTCTTAGAGCAAAAAATGCGCTTATTCCGGTGGCAAATCCTGGGAAAAGAGCTTTTATTTGTGCTTCAGGTGCAACAAGAAAACCAAAATGAAGAAAAAAAGCTCTCACAGGTTTCCAAGCATCTTCTTTATCCACAACCAGAAAGCATGGAGCAGCTGTGGACTATACAGAGACGTCAGGTCCTCCAAGTGTTTGGGTACATATACTCTGTCCTTCATTTGATCATAGCACCGCCCCATGTAAGCTTGTTTTTCCTCCTTCAGCTGCAGGACCCTCCCATCGTTTTTAAAGTTTCCTCCCCTCAAACATCAGCTGTTCCTCAAACCCTGTACTCCGCTTTCAAACCATATAAAACAAACTTCTTCCAGCTCCCGCCTCTATATGTCACAGCATGTGCAGACTCATATTTATTATTCAAGAGGCAGCAGAAGCCTGAATCTAAATATAGCTCTATGCAGACAGACGTCACAACTACAATTCACATGCTGCAGAGCATACAGGCTCCTCACAGGGTTCTCCTCATGTTGTTTTTGGTCCAACTCTATCTCAAGAGGATGGTTTATGTTCCACTTATTATGCGTTATAAAAGAATAAAGTCATTTCCTTACTGTGGTCAAATATTATTTTATGTCAGAGCAGCAAAACAGGTTTACGATGTTATCTCTTTAAAATATTTTGTTCTTAAACAATCAGAAATGTGTTTTTTTTATTTCTAATAAGAGACACAGCTGGTGCTGGGAGGGATTGTTTTTGTTCAAGGACACTTCAGCACAGAGGCGTCTGGCAGGGCTGTAAGAAAACCTTTTACTCTAAAAGCATCTCCTGGGATTTCCCAGAAAACGTCACATCCGCCTGAGCGAATGCTGACATATCATGACCGTACACCAGCTGCTTTTGTCACACAGAATGTGTTTCCTGCAGTATTTCCTTTTACTTTCAGGCAAAACTCCTGATGTGTTTGGGCGAGTGAGACAGGAAATGGCACACACTCACTCACACTACTGATGCTGAGCCCTCAGGAAACATATCAATGGTATTTTGCTGACACACAGCACACACGCAAACACCACTGTATTTATTGGAGTCTTTAAGAAAGCATCACAGTGTCACCAGCAGTGGCGCTCCTAAGGTGTGGTCAGAGGGGGCCATGCCCACTGCAGGAAAATAGTTAGCCTCCACATTGTCCCCTATAGGGAAAACCACCAAAAGCATACATTCCTGTAGTTTTTGTGGATATATTTATTCTACAACAATTAAATTTGAAACAATAATTACATTTTTGTCTATTTTATGTTTTTGTTTCTCAAATTTGAGGTAAATGTGTTGGATGCCTAGGCCATTTTATTTAATGAAAATGAATGAAGGAGCAATGCAATGCACAGCTGCAGGCTAAACTCTCTCAGAGTTACCGCAGGGACCAATTTCGTGTGCCACCCCAAAATCTTCACTGCTCCCCCTATAAAAAATTTCCAGGATGCCACTGGTTACCAGCATCAACATAACAACCTAGATCAGTGGTTCCCATATTTTTCAGACCCACAAAATAGTATTTGTCAAGACATGCAACCCCAGATAGCTCTGATTTGACAACACAAATATGCTGAAAAACCTAAATGAATTCACTAAACCACTTCAGTTCCTATTTACTTATATCCAGTTATGACTTTTTGTTGCGTTTTTGTAGCAACTATGCTAGAAATACAGAAATTGATTTTCAATTTTAATTTGATTTCTAGAAATCATCTCAAGACCCTCTGTGTAGTTCTTGGTGACCGACAATGGAGTCGTGACCCAACTTTGGCAATCACTGACCAAGACCCAGGAATGGGAATTTTGAAGGTAGAACAAGTATCGTACATTTTCCTAACTGAACATTAAAAAATACACCTCTTATCATTTTCCAGATGTTCACCTCTGCTAGAGTTCTAACCTTGCTGCTATATGTTCAAAAATGTATTTATCTTCTACACTCTAAAAAATGAAATGTTGAATTTACTTAAGTTATGTCAACTGGTTCCACTAAACTTTCTGTTGACATAACAAATAATGTATATAACTCTTCACATTTAAGCAACTAGGTTTAGTGGAACTAGTTGATATAAATTGGTTAAATAAATTCAACATTTCATTTTGTACAGTGTGTTTAGTTGTAATTTGATGCTTAAAAACACCATAATTGTGAACAGGTGAGGTTAAGAGACTTTAAGTGGGACATTCTGGGTGTGCCGATGGACAAAGATGTCTAGTTATCACTCTTATTTTACTCAATATTTAAGCACTACTTTGGCCAAATTAGATGCACATTTTGACGTTTTGAGGAGTTTTGCCCTCCGTGGAAGAAATTCAGGACTATCACATTAATTTAATTTAATTATAATCATCAGAATTACCGAGAGCTTTTTGAGGAGGATGTCCGTGATGATAAAATGCTCCCCAATTCTCACCAAGTACTTAAAAAGTCACATCAGGTCATAATCTTGTTAAAAGATTTGATTTTTCTTAAGAAAAAAAATGCAAAAGCAGTTTTCTTTAGACGTGATCAAACACCATGACGCTCTTTGGTCTCATTGTTGTCTTGATGGTTGCAGAATGTGTTCTTGATCATCGTCACTCACTGATTAAAACCAAACTGCCTCTATTAGTTTCTGCTTGTTCTCTTCTAATTTTATCATCTTAATGAGGTAAAAAAAGATCAAGTTGTGAGGTAAATGGGTAAATGGGTTTGGGAAGTGGCTTTCATTGTTTGTTCTGATTAGGTGAAGAAGTGAGGCAGTTTGATAAAATGTTGAGTTCATTATTCCTCAATGATCATCTTATTTAGTATTTAGTTTTTATTTGTGACTTCAATTTGTTAGAATTGTACTCAACATTAAAAAAATATATGAAATATTTGTTTTTAATCCTTTTTTAGATGATTTTAAGCTTTGCTCCCATCAATAAACAGCTGAAACTATCCCAGTTTTTACTAATCATGTGTCCTGCGTATGCATTGTGAAGTCAGAAGCCTGTCTGCAGGAGTCAAAGGTCCTCCTATCAATGAATTTGTCCTGTTGAGTTGGGTGTGTGTACCTTTGATTAGCTCACTGGAGCATTGGAGCAAAAAGATAATGTGAGGAAACATGCTAAAGGCAGTGGAGGCAAGAGGAGAGACTGGGGTGCAGAGAGGGAGGAGCACAGCGTTACAATAATGCTACTCTTATAAACAACTAATAAATAGTGTATAGATACTTTAAATACTTTATAAATCATTAATACATGTTTTATGCAGGTATTAAGGCAGAAATAGAGGCAAATCTGACCAGGTTCTTGCCAAATAGTGAGCTAATTTGTTCACCTATAAGCCTATGTTCCATTTAGAGTGCTAAAATTAAACATTTCAGACTAAGTTACTACCTTGTAAGAAAACGGGTCATTTGGAAACATAACTAGCAATAGTGTACTTTATTACTACACAGTAAATGTATAAAACTATTATGCCTAATAAACATTTATAAATGCTAAAAGTGAAAAACTGAGATTTATAAATGTTTATTAGGCATTCATATATAGTGTCATGATTTAACTTTAGAACAAGGCTTCCTTGGATAGATGGGGATATTTACAATGTGTCATGTGGTGGGAGGTTGTTGTAGGACCCAAGTGCAGGAATATCCAGGAGGCAGCCAGGTATGGTTGAAAAAATGAAAATGTTTTATTTACAGCCGTGGTCTGGAGCAGGAACAAAAATCAGCAGGTGACACAGGGATAAAGGCAACACACACAGATGACTCAGACAAACACAGATAAACACAAGAAACCGACAAGGAGCTGAGAGTAGAACTGGTTTAAATAGACAGGGGAGTGAAACAAGGAGCAGGTGTGATGATTACTGATGACCTACAGGTGCGACTAGTTGACTGAGGGTTGGAAGGTAATACAAAAACAAAGACTGAACCAGATAACACTAAGACAATAACTAAACAATATACTAGAACCAAGGGCTGAAAGAAATAAACTATTCTAAGAATAACTGAAGACAGGGACACTAATACGAATAATCAAAATGGAACAAAACCAGATAACACAAAGAGCCTGGGATGAAAGCAGAATTGAAAATCTAAACAAGAAATGACTGAGAAATAATCTGATAACTGAACACGGTCAGAATGTAAAAACAAACTAAGAAAAACATAAATGATCACTAACATAGGGGGGAAAACTGCAAGAGAAACACAGGGGTCAAAGGGCCAATGACATAAGAGGAGGATAACTAAAATGAATGCTGGGGAGACGAGGACACAGGACATGACAGTACCCCCCCCTCAAGGGCGGCTACCAGACGCACAAACAAAACACAAACAGAAGACAAGAAAACACAGGGCGGGAGAGGCGGGACGAAACAAAACAACCCACAAGGGCGGGCGAGGGGGGACCAAAAACAACAAAAAACAACCCACAAGGGCGGGCGAGGAGGGAAACAAAAAACAACCACACGGGCGGGCGAGGAGGGAAACAAAAAACAACCCAAAAGGACGAGCAGAATAGGCAGAGAAAAAACCAAAAAAAAAAACCACAAGGACTAACTAAACTGTAAAGGAAACCCAAAAGTCCACAGGGGCCGGCGACGGGGAAGCAGGAGCAGGCAGAGTCCACAGGGGGCCGGCGACGGGGAAGCAGGAGCCGGCAGAGTCTGGGGGGCCGGCGACGGGGGACCAAGAGCCGGCAGAGTCTGGGGGGCCGGCGACGGGGGACCAAGAGCCGGCAGAGTCTGGGGGGCCGGCGACGAAGGAGCAGGGACCAGGGGACTCTGGGAGGCCGGCGACGATGGAGCAGGGACCAGGGGACTCTGGGAGGCCGGCTGTAGTGGTGGCTTGGCTGGAGCCCCAGGGGTCTGTGGCGGCGTTGCTGGCGCAAGGACCTGGCCTCGGCGGGAGCCACTGGGACGGACGGAGCCACTGGGACGGACAGAGCCTCTGGGACGGACAGAGCCTCTGGGACGGACAGAGCCTCTGGGACGGACAGAGCCTCGGGGACGGACAGAGCCCTCGGGCGGAGCCTCGGGGATAGGCTGGACCTCGGGCGGAGCCTCGGGGATAGGCTGGACCTCGGGCGGAGCCTCGGGGATAGGCTGGACCTCGGGCGGAGCCTCGGGGATAGGCTGGACCTCGGGCGGAGCCTCGGGATGAGGCTGGACCTCGGGCGGAGCCATTGGAGGAGGCTGGACCTCGGGCGGAGCCATTGGAGGAGGCTGGACCTCGGGCGGAGCCATTGGAGGAGGCTGGACCTCGGGCGGAGCCTCGGGAGTAGGCTGGACCTCGGGCGGAGCCTCGGGAGTAGGCTGGACCTCGGGCGGAGCCTCGGGAGTAGGCTGGACCTCGGGCGGAGCCTCGGGAATAGGCTGGACCTCGGGCGGAGCCTCGGGAATAGGCTGGACCTCGGGCGGAGCCTCGGGAATAGGCTGGACCTCGGGCGGAGCCTCGGGAATAGGCTGGACCTCGGGCGGAGCCTCGGGAATAGGCTGGACCTCGGGCGGAGCCTCGGGAATAGGCTGGACCTCTGGCGGAGCCATTGGAGGAGGCTGGACCTCTCTGGTCTCTGTAGTGGTCGACAGCTGTTCCAGGCAGGAGGATAGAGCAGAGGCCTCTGGAACAGGCGGCACAGCTCTGACCTCTGACGCAGCCTGGTGATGGCAGTGACGTCGTCGTGGAGTAGTAGGTGTGGAGAATCGGCCCATCTGTGGTGAAGGGATGGCGCCGATAGGATTGAATATGGAGGATGTTGAGGATCGGCCCACCAGGGGTGATGAGGTGGCACCGACGTGGAACTCAGGGATGGTGTGATGATTCCGGCCTTGTCTGCAGGTTGATAATGGAGATGTCTGAGAGCAGTAGGCCTGCTCCCGGCGGCGTGGTCCATAACCAGGCGGACACAGAACCAGGTTTGAGCCAGCAAAGCAAGACCGGTCCCCTTCGAACTCTTCCCGACTCACCCAGCAGGCAGGACCAGGGCCGTCAGGCTGGACCTTAGGAACAGGTCTTTGGCGGCGGCGTCTTCGGCGGTGGAGCTGTGGTGATGAGGAGAGATCTGTCTGATCATCCGGAGAAGGTGTGGATGCATCAGAGTTCTCCCGTTCATATCTCTCTGCAGCTCGGCGGAGGTACTCCCAGAGGGTGATCATTTCACCGCTGGTTTCAGACTCATTGGGTTGAAGCTGTGGGGTGGAGGATGGGTCCATCAGATGTGATGAGATGGCACCATCAGATGTTGGGGTGTAACAGCCCACCAGAGGTGAAGAGGTGGCGCTGTGGAAACCAGATGAGGATGTGAAGGGACGACCCACCAGAGGTGAAGAGGTGGCGCCGTCAGAACCAGAGGAGGGTGGAGTGCAACAGCCCACCAGAGGTGAGGAGATGGCGCTGTGGGGACCAGAGGAGGATGTGGAGGATCGACCCACCAGAGATGAGGAAGTGGCGTCGATCGAACCGGGGGAGAAGGAGAGGAAGCCGGATCGTATTGTGGGGACAGCGGCCTGGGGGTGATGATGTCTGGAGGTTGAAGATGAGGAATGGCCCACCTGAGGTGAAGAAGTGGCGCCGTTTGAACCAGAGGAGGGCGTGGAGAGACAGCCCACCAGAGATGAGGAGGTAGCGCTGTCGGAACCAGGGGATGACGTGGAAATCTGTAGAGCTGGTGGAGGTGAGTCATGGCAAAATGTCCTTAGCAGCTCACCAGCAAATGTCCAGAATTTAACAGTTTTCATGGGGTGTGACTGAAAGTACTGGTAAGCCCACTGCAGGGCGTCTCCACCCAAGCAGAGAACCATAAAAGAGAGCTTTTGATAGTCCGTGAGGGATGGTTCTGTCAAACAGTGTGCACAGTCTCTGATAAATTTTCTGCAGGTTGAAGGGTCGCCTTCATACCTTTCCGGAGGTTGATGACAGGTTGTGGTTGCTGGCTGATGTTGTGGAACTGGATAAACTGCTGGGTCCATGGTGGTCGGTTTCTTCTGTCATGTGGTGGGAGGTTGTTGTAGGACCCAAGTGCAGGAATATCCAGGAGGCAGCCAGGTATGGTTGAAAAAATGAAAATGTTTTATTTACAGCCGTGGTCTGGAGCAGGAACAAAAATCAGCAGGTGACACAGGGATAAAGGCAACACACACAGATGACTCAGACAAACACAGATAAACACAAGAAACCGACAAGGAGCTGAGAGTAGAACTGGTTTAAATAGACAGGGGAGTGAAACAAGGAGCAGGTGTGATGATTACTGATGACCTACAGGTGCGACTAGTTGACTGAGGGTTGGAAGGTAATACAAAAACAAAGACTGAACCAGATAACACTAAGACAATAACTAAACAATATACTAGAACCAAGGGCTGAAAGAAATAAACTATTCTAAGAATAACTGAAGACAGGGACACTAATACGAATAATCAAAATGGAACAAAACCAGATAACACAAAGAGCCTGGGATGAAAGCAGAATTGAAAATCTAAACAAGAAATGACTGAGAAATAATCTGATAACTGAACACGGTCAGAATGTAAAAACAAACTAAGAAAAACATAAATGATCACTAACATAGGGGGGAAAACTGCAAGAGAAACACAGGGGTCAAAGGGCCAATGACATAAGAGGAGGATAACTAAAATGAATGCTGGGGAGACGAGGACACAGGACATGACAGTACCCCCCCCTCAAGGGCGGCTACCAGACGCACAAACAAAACACAAACAGAAGACAAGAAAACACAGGGCGGGAGAGGCGGGACGAAACAAAACAACCCACAAGGGCGGGCGAGGGGGGACCAAAAACAACAAAAAACAACCCACAAGGGCGGGCGAGGAGGGACCAAAAACAACAAAAAGCAACCACAAGGGCGGGCGAGGAGGGAAACAAAAAACAACCACACGGGCGGGCGAGGAGGGAAACAAAAAACAACCCAAAAGGACGAGCAGAATAGGCAGAGAAAAAAAAACCAAAAAAAAAAAAACCACAAGGACTAACTAAACTGTAAAGGAAACCCAAAAGTCCACAGGGGCCGGCGACGGGGAAGCAGGAGCAGGCAGAGTCCACAGGGGGCCGGCGACGGGGAAGCAGGAGCCGGCAGAGTCTGGGGGGCCGGCGACGGGGGACCAAGAGCCGGCAGAGTCTGGGGGGCCGGCGACGGGGGACCAAGAGCCGGCAGAGTCTGGGGGGCCGGCGACGAAGGAGCAGGGACCAGGGGACTCTGGGAGGCCGGCGACGATGGAGCAGGGACCAGGGGACNATAAGAGACAGCTGTCCACCCCTCGGGGGCGCCACTGGACTGACAGAGCGCCTCCTTTGATATGGAGGTCACTGGCACCCTCTGTTATCTGTAAATCAATTTGTCAGCAGTAAAGACATTTTGTCCCTTGCGTTGAGACAGCGTACAAAAACAACACTGGACTGGCCTTGATGGGACTTCACTCCCATCCCTCTCAGCACATAAACATGCACACATGCTTGAATCCACTCTGTTCCAAACCTACTAATCTCTTCTCCCAGCCAGCTTATAAATCAAGTAAGCTGTGTGTTGCTGGGATACAAAGGATTTTGCCATCAGATGTTTTTCTGTTTCCTAGTTAAGAATATGCAATCATCACCTGGCTCTTCTACAAAGATCTTCACATCATGGCTTGCCTCGCCAAACAACCAGATCCTCCAGCTCACTCAGGTGTCAAAGAGAGTTTTATAATCTGGATTTTTATCCACAACAAATTCTCTTCCTTAGTAAAATAGGACTGTTTTACTTCTTCCAGGGAGCGAAAACGTAGAGGGCTCCTATGGAAGACTCTTTTGGGCCTCTCCGTCAGCGTACCTGTGGCAGTGGGTGTCCAGTATGCTGTGTCAGACCATAGGCAGAGGAGGAAGATGAGAATCGTGATTGAGGGATTTGGACGTTTCTTCAGGTTTGTTTGTGTTTTTTATTTGCTCAATAATTCCAACAACACTTTGTTTTAATACTGATTGAAACAAGTAATTTGGAACTGATTTTACATTTCTTTTCACAAAGAAACATGTTCAGAATACAACAAAGTTAAATGAAAACAACATATTGGTTCATATTATGCATATTTATGCATATAATTCATGATATTTATGTTTTACTAAATATGTTCCCAGCACAGATAAATATGATCCATTATGAGTTGTAGGGAAGGCCGGATTATCCAATGGGCATTATGGGCACTGGCCCAGGGGCCCACGCCCACTAGGGGCCCATCTGAGCAGCCCAAGGAAGGGGAATAAGAGGGGTCTAACAGAAAAACACCAGGGAGACATTTATTATACTGTAACTGACTCAGCTACCGGGCACAACACGCACACCGCAAAGATAATCAATTAAAAGACTTTATTTATGGAGTTTACTCCACCCTTTTTTTCCCAAGTCTGTGCGCCTCTCTTGCGCTTGCTCCAGCGTCTCCTCAGGTACGGAGAGCACCGATTGTTCATGAGCTCCAGATGCTTCTCGCTGACCTGTGCACAGCCCCAGTAACATTCCTAAAGTCACAAAGGAAAATCATTAACACGCCTGACGCGCTCTGCCTCAGCAGAGCTCAGAATATTTTACTCGGTACAAATGTCAGAAACGCACGTTACAACGCATTTTAACCAGGAATCAATTAGTGGATTTTCTTCGGGGTTCTGATTACGGGGGAGCCTGAAAAAAGGTCCAGTTTCAATATAACATTATTTATATGGACTCTAGCGCACCAGGACTTCTTTAGAGCAGAGAGGACAGAGAGCACTGATTGTCGCGTTCCAGGCTGCTTTCTGCGCACATCGCGAGCACAAAGTCACGCCACCAAAAGAAAACAAAACGAGATCGTTCATTTTCTGGAGGATTTAGAGGAGATGCAGAAAGATCAGAGAAAGACAGGAGAACAGTCAAATTAAAACCAAGAAACCAAAACAATGTGCTTGAAAACGAAAAGGCATAAAGCAACAATCTATAAGCATGTATTATTTACATATTTGAAACAATTCAGATGACCTTCAAAGCTCAGTCCCACTCGCAGGGCTGGTTCAAGGCATTTGGGGGCTCAAGGCAAAATGGACTTGTGGGCCCCCCTCCAAAACGTTGAGTATGTGCGCTCCCAAAATTCCAAATTGTGAACTTTTGTGGTTTATCTCTTTTGAAATAAATATGACTTTTATAGCATTACCCCAAACCTCCACACCATAAGTAATATAAGGTAACATTAAAGATGAATACAGCAGGAACGGAGCCTTGTAATTAGGCACGTAAAACATGTTTTACCAAATGCTGCAATCGTCTTTTCCAGTTTTTATCTAACTTTATTTTGGATTTTCAGCAGATTTTATGGTCCTGTATCAGTCCAAGAAACTTGATTTCTACAATAAACATAGTAATATCAAATTATTATTATTATTATTATTAGTAGTAGTAGTAGTAGTAGTAGTAGTATTCATATTATTGCAAATGTATTTATTTATTGTGTAGAAGGAAAGCGTTTTCACATGACATTTACTTCCCATTTAGTATCTAATGCTTTAAAGATATTGGCCAGACTCAGCATGAAAATGGTAAAATATCAGTGTAACTACACTTTAGCATGTATAAAAAAATAAACTGGGTTCAGTTTTTCATTTTGTTAAGCAGTTTTGTCATAAATCATTATAGAAAATCAAAATTCTCTCCTCCAAACACTGAAAAGCGCTGGTTCTGCACACGTCACTCAAATACGTGTTAGGAGGCACTGCTCCTGCTACTTACTAGGAGATTAGTTGTATTTTGCTCAACTTTTTGCTCTCAATGCTTACGGATAATAACGTTTACAGCTGCAGCAAAAAGTCAGAGCCATATGTCAGAGTCCTACATGCATTTCTAACTAATGTAGCAACATTAAAGTAATTTACTGTTTGTGAGGAGAATTGCAGCGAGCTGTAAGCACAACGCTAGCTTCAGTCAGACCATTACAACACAGCTGATGCACAGACTGCAGGGGCTGGTCAGGGCTGCTCACTCAGAGGTTTGATCTAAAAATATAATCAACATATTCCAACAAGTCCCATTAGCATGATGGCAGCCACATGGCTAAACGTGTTAGCTCCGGTAAGGAAAAAATAAGTCATTTGGGAACGCTACAACACACACAGAGGTTGAATCTAAAAAGACAGATCCTTCTGAGACCGGCAGAACCTTCGTGCCATCCTGGATTACAGCCAAAACAACAACGAGGAGTGGGGGGATGTTGTGGAGTAAAGAGAAGGGGGGCCTTTGGGCACTTTGTGCCCAGGGGCCCTTGCAATCATAATCCGGCCCTGGTTGTAGGGAAGGAAAAAACCCCGAAAAGTCCCATTGAGAGCTCTGTCTGTGCCCTCAGGTCTCTATCTGTGGGAATCTTTATCTCTGTGGATTACTGGTGGACCACCAACGTGACTCTGAGTGGACTAGATGAGGTAAGCTGTCAGAGTGGATGGGATCAATGTTTGAGCTGTAGCCTGATGTGTTTAAGAATAACCCAACAAAAGTGTATTTAGTGGTTTTTACAGCTCCCTCCTGTTGATTTAAACTGGTTCTGTGTTCCATTTTCCCAGAGCAGCCCATTCTACCTGAGCCAGATGTCAGCCTGCCACCAGAGGGCAGCAGAGTACATGGTGGAAGGAGCCACAAGGAATGGAGGAATATACATCAAACTGGGCCAGGGTCTGTGCTCCTTCAACCACCTGCTGCCGCCCGAGTACATCCGCACGCTGCAGATCCTGGAGGACAAGGCTTTGAACAGGAAGTACAAAGAGGTGGGACAAAGAAGGAAGCACACGGTGTAGCAGAAGAACAAAGTGAGATTCATCCCATCTGTTCCTCTCTCACAGGTGGATGCTCTCTTCCTAGAAGACTTCAACAAAACCCCAGAGCAGCTTTTTAAATCATTTGAGTATGAGCCCATAGCTGCTGCCAGTTTGGCTCAGGTTCACAAGGCAGAGCTCTTCGATGGTACTCCTGTTGCTGTGAAGGTGAAGTCAACATTTTTTTATTACTAACTAGGGATAGACTGATAGATCAGTCGGATGATATATCAGACCAATATTTACCATTTTTAATGTGTTGGCATTGGCTGATATACCCATAGACATATACGTAGATGCCCCGTGGACTGTCACTGCCGTTGAGGCCGGCCGCCATCTTAGATGGGTCTCCATTCGCCCCCAGTGCATTTATTTCTACTGAGGAAGGTGTTTAACCAAAAACACATTTTTCAAGCTTTTTCACAAAATCTGACACATGGTATGGATAAGTAAAATATAAATAGAATTAAACAAAATAAATAAATATATAAAATCCCAACAGGTAGGCTAGAAAAGTCAATAGTAATCCCACATGATCTGTTTTCAATAGTACACCGGTTGTTGCAACCGTAGGCTGCACAAAAACGGGCATAGTTGCTCACCCTACGTTGACTTTGGAGAAGGAGGAGACCCATCCAATAAGGCGGCGACGCTGTTACGCTCTAAAGCGCCCAGTGGGGCATCTACATATTCATGTCTATGTATATAACCATAGATATGAATAGGTAGATGCCCCATTGGGTGCAGGAGAGTGTAACAGCGTGGCCGCCATATTGGATGGGTCTCCTCACTCTCCAAAGTCAACGTAGGATGAGCAACTATGCCCATTTTTTCTACAGCCTACAGTTGCAACAACCGGTGTACTATTGAAAACAGATCATGTGGGATTATTATTGACTTTTCTAGCGTACCTGATGGGATTTTATATTTAAATTTTTTTATTAATTTAATTTAATTATATTTATATTTTAAATACCATGCCATACCACATGTCTGACTTTGTGTAAAAGCATAATAAAATGTGTTTTTTAGTTGGGTAAGCACCTTCCTCAATAGAAATAAATGCACTGGGGACCTATCCAAGATGGCGACCGGCCACTACGGCAGCTACAAATAGGCAGTGCCAGTCCACGGGGCGTCTACGTATATGATGTCTGTGGATATACCTCTTTAGTCGAGCTGATTTACAGTCAGGCACATCTGTGGGCACCCTAGTGCTGAATTTTATTCAAATGCATATTCACGTTCGTGAACAAACATCTGCTTAATTAATGTTCTAAAACAGTGGTTCCCAAAGTTGGGGTCGGGACCCCACTGTAGGCCACTAAGGAGGTCCTGAGATGATTTCCAGAATTTGAAATAAAATTTAAAAACAATTGCTGGAGCTATATTTCTAGCATAATTGTTACAATAATTCAATGTATGTAAGTGAACAAGAGCTGAAGTGGGTTTCTTGATTCTTTGTATTATTTAGTATTTTAAGCATGTTTTTATGGTCCAATCAGAGACATTTAGGGTCGAATGCCTTGAGAATTGCTATTTTGTGGGTCTGAAGCTGAAAAGTTTGGGAACCACTGCTCTAAAACATCGTCAAATCAGCATTGGCAAATAGTAAAACCCATATCAGTCCATTTCTATAACTAACCTAAACCTACTCTGGCCCTCACAGGTTCAGTACATTGACCTCAGGGATCGGTTTGATGGAGACATCAGAACTTTGGAGATCCTTCTGGACGTCATCAAATTCATGCACCCTAGTTTTGGATTCCGATGGGTCCTGAAGGTCAAGAAATAGTTCCAATTTCTCAGTTAACTTACTGTTGTTTGTACCCAGGAGAGAGTTATTATTCATGTTGTGTTCTTTTGTTTTGATTCTTGTAGGATAGGGGGGTGTATCGGCAAGACTCTGCCGATACGATATATATCACAATACAGGGAGATGATACGATATATATCACAATACAGCAATATATATCACAATACGGGGAGTCGATGCGATATATATCACAATACAGCGATATATATCACAATACAAGGAGACGATACGATATATATCACAATACAGCAATATATATCACAATACAGGAAGACGATACGATATATATCACAATACAGCGATATATATCACAATACAGAGAGACAATACGATATATATCACAATACAGGGAGACGATACGATATATATCACAATACAACGATATATATCACAATACAGAGAGACAATANAGCAGTAGTCTGATGGTAATGACAACTGGAGGTTGATGGGGGTGATGAGATGGCACCGACAGGATTGAATATGGAGGATGTTGAGGATTGGTCCACCAGGAGTGATGAGGTGGCACCGACGTGGAACTCAGGGATGGTGTGATGGTTCCGGCTTCGTCTGTGAGTTGATGATGGGGGTGTGGAAGGTCGGCCCACCAGGAGAGAAGAGGTGGCACCGAGAGGACCATCAGCAGGGGTATCCACCTGACCCACAGGAGAAACTGGTGTGGCGTCGGCGTGGAACTCAGGAAAGGTGCGATGGTGGCCTCGTCTGCGGGTTGATAGTGGAGAGGTCTGAGAGCAGTATGCCTGCTCCCAGCGGCGTGGTCCATAACCCGGCGGACACAGAACCAGGTTTGAGCCAGCAAAGCAAGACCGGTCCCCTTCGAACTCTGCCCGACTCACCCAGCAGGCAGGACCAGGGCCATCAGGCTGGACCTTAGGAACAGGTCTTTGGCGGCGGCGTCTTCGGCGGTGGAGCTGTGGTGATGAGGAGAGATCTGTCTGATCATCCGGAGAAGGTGTGGATGCATCAGAGTTCTCCCGTTCATATCTCTCTGCAGCTCGGCGGAGGTACTCCCAGAGGGTGATCATTTCACCGCTGGATTCGGACTCATTGGGTTGAAGCTGTGGGGTGGAAGATGGGTCCATCGGATGTGATGAGATGGCACCATCAGATGTTGGGGTGTAACAGCCCACCAGAGGTGAAGAGGTGGCGCTGTGGAAACCAGACGAGGATGTGAAGGGATGACCCACCAGAGATGAAGAGGTGGTGTCGTCAGAACCAGAGGAGGGTGGAGTGCAACAGCCCACCAGAGGTGAGGAGATGGCGCTGTGGGGACCAGAGGAGGATGTGGAGGATCGACCCACCAGAGATGAGGAAGTGGCGTCGATCGAACCGGGGGAGAAGGAGAGGAAGCCGGATCGTATTGTGGGGACAGCGGCCTGGGGGTGATGATGTCTGGAGGTTGAAGATGAGGAATGGCCCACCTGAGGTGAAGAAGTGGCGCCGTTTGAACCAGAGGAGGGCGTGGAGAGACAGCCCACCAGAGATGAGGAGGTAGCGCTGTCGGAACCAGGGGATGACGTGGAAATCTGTAGAGCTGGTGGAGGTGAGTCATGGCAAAATGTCCTTAGCAGCTCACCAGCAAATGTCCAGAATTTAACAGTTTTCATGGGGTGTGACTGAAAGTACTGGTAAGCCCACTGCAGGGCGTCTCCACCCAAGCAGAGAACCATAAAAGAGAGCTTTTGATAGTCCGTGAGGGATGGTTCTGTCAAACAGTGTGCACAGTCTCTGATAAATTTTCTGCAGGTTGAAGGGTCGCCTTCATACCTTTCCGGAGGTTGATGACAGGTTGTGGTTGCTGGCTGATGTTGTGGAACTGGATAAACTGCTGGGTCCATGGTGGTCGGTTTCTTCTGTCATGTGGTGGGAGGTTGTTGTAGGACCCAAGTGCAGGAATATCCAGGAGGCAGCCAGGTATGGTTGAAAAAATGAAAATGTTTTATTTACAGCCGTGGTCTGGAGCAGGAACAAAAATCAGCAGGTGACACAGGGATAAAGGCAACACACACAGATGACTCAGACAAACACAGATAAACACAAGAAACCGACAAGGAGCTGAGAGTAGAACTGGTTTAAATAGACAGGGGAGTGAAACAAGGAGCAGGTGTGATGATTACTGATGACCTACAGGTGCGACTAGTTGACTGAGGGTTGGAAGGTAATACAAAAACAAAGACTGAACCAGATAACACTAAGACAATAACTAAACAATATACTAGAACCAAGGGCTGAAAGAAATAAACTATTCTAAGAATAACTGAAGACAGGGACACTAATACGAATAATCAAAATGGAACAAAACCAGATAACACAAAGAGCCTGGGATGAAAGCAGAATTGAAAATCTAAACAAGAAATGACTGAGAAATAATCTGATAACTGAACACGGTCAGAATGTAAAAACAAACTAAGAAAAACATAAATGATCACTAACATAGGGGGGAAAACTGCAAGAGAAACACAGGGGTCAAAGGGCCAATGACATAAGAGGAGGATAACTAAAATGAATGCTGGGGAGACGAGGACACAGGACATGACACAATGCAGTGATAACGTACAATATTGTACAATATTATACGCTAAAAAATTATGATTCCAAACAAGGTAGTAGCTTGCCTCACTATTTGGCAATGAAATGGTCAGTTTTGTCTCTTTCTCGCTCTTAAATAATACAAAAGAAACACTTATTAATTAATAACATAATTATTAATATATATAATATATTATAATTACTTTAATAACATATCAATAAACTATTCTTTAGCCATTTGCAAGGGGATCCTCATTGTGAAGTGGTACGGGATTATCTTGAATGAATGAATGAATGACTGTCACTCTATGGTGAGACAGTATTAAATTATGATTTTCTTTGTGTCAAATGTCCATCATAATACACTGTTTATAATAACTCAGTATTGCACTGTACTAGCCCAAGAAAAAGATGCTAGTTACCATAAGGTCAGTAATCAAAGCAACTGCTAACAAGCTAAAGGCTAGTCTGGGGAAAACGATGTGGTCGGTTACTGTCTTTAAAACTAATCGAATATATGATGAAACAATTGTATTTAAAACAAAAGTTATTTGATATGATTTTGTTTTATTATTTAATTGCCTTTAGTTTTAAACTTAATTATTATTTAAGCAGAAATAGCCTAACATTACTGCTAGAAGTGCTCCAGGCTACACTGGTAGGACTGCGGTTTGCTGTTGCTGCCACTATTTGTGCTACAAATGGGGCGATGGTGGCAGAGGAGTTAAGTGCCTGCCCCGCAATCGGAAGGTTGCAGGTTTGCGCTCTGCTCAGTCTGTCGCTGTCGTTGTGTCTCTGGGCAAGACCCCTAACCCACATTGCCTGCTGGTGATGGTCGGAGGGACCGGTGGCGCCAGTGTACATCAGCTTAGCTTGTATGCTTAGCTGTTCCTAGAACTGCACTTTTCTAGACTTGAGATGTCTGATGTTTTTCCTGGGATCTGCTTTAGCCACTCCTCCAGTTTGGGGGTCACTGCCCCGAGTGCCCCGATGACCACAGGCATCAGCGATGTCTTCTCTCTCCAGGCTTTCTCAAGTTCTTCTTTGAGGCCTTGGTACTTATCTAGTTTCTCGTGTTCCTTTTTCCTGATGCTTCCATCACTTGGTATTGCCACGTCAACCACAACAGCTGTCCTCTGTTGTTTGTCCACCACCACAATGTCCGGTTGGCTCGCCATCACCATTTTGTCGGTCTGGATCTAGAAGTCCCACAGGATCTTGGCTTCGCTCGTTCTCTACTACCTTAGGGGGTGTTTCCCACTTTGACCTTGGGGCTTCCAGTCCATACTCTGCACAGATG
This sequence comes from Aphyosemion australe, assembly GCA_006937985.1. Taxonomy (NCBI): domain Eukaryota; kingdom Metazoa; phylum Chordata; class Actinopteri; order Cyprinodontiformes; family Nothobranchiidae; genus Aphyosemion; species Aphyosemion australe. Next base: position 1,563,050 of record SSNS01000042.1, read on the forward strand.
TTCATGTACACTATGCCAGCCACTTGGTTGTGGCGTTCCATGTATGCTTTCCTTGCCAGCATCTTACACCCTGCAGTTATGTGGTGGATTGTCTCAGGGGCCTCTCTGCATAGCCTAAACCTTGGGTCTTGTCTGGTGTGGTACATCTTGACCTCTGTTGCTCTGGTGTTCAGGGCCTGTTCCTGTGCAGCCATGATGAGTGCCTTAGTGCTGTCCTTCAGACCAGCTATACTATATATATAAAACTCACAGCTGAGTCAAAATGTCTTCACACAGAACACAAACAACACCTGCACTCAAGGCCGGATTATCCAATGGGCATTACGGGCACTGGCCCAGGGGCCCACGCCCACTAGGGGCCCATCTGAGCAGCCCAAGAAAGGGGAATAAGAGAGGTCTAACAGAAAAACAACATGGAGACATTTCTTCAGGGTTCTATTTACGGGGGAGCCTGAAAAAAGGTCCAGTTTCAATATAACATTAATTCTATGGACTCTAGCGCAGGACTTCTTTAGAGCAGAGAGGACAGAGACGCTGATTGTTGCGTTCCAGGCTGCTTTCTGCGCGCACCGCGAGCACAAAGTCACGCCACCAAAAGAAAACAACACGAGATCGTTCATGTCCGCTCATAAATATTCTGGTACTTTCTCTTTTATTAATGCTTGATGCGCTCTGCCTCAGCGGAGTTCATCTGTGCCCGGGTGACATCACCTCACTGCTGCGGGCGCGCAGTGCGCATTTCGCTCTTTTTGCGGTGCAGATCCCTGAACTGCTGCGCTGCGGTTATTTTACCTCTCTGCCTTGGCTGCAGCACTCACTTTCAGCTGCTTAGTTCATAGCGCATGAAGTGGAGAAACTCAAAAAGCCTGTAAGCGTTTTTTCTGGAGGATTTAGAGGAGATGCAGAAAGATTAGAGAAAGACAGGAGAACAGTCAAATAAAAAAAAGAAAACAAAACAAAGTGCTTGAAAATGAAAAGGCATAAAGCAACAATCTATAAGGATGTATTATTTACATATTTGAAACAATTCAGGTGACCTTCAAAGCTCAGTCCCACTCCCAGGGCCGGTTCAAGGCATTTGGGGGCTCAAGGCAAAATGGACTTGTGGGCCCCCTCCAAAACGTTGAGTTTGTGCGCTCCCAAAAACCCAAATTGTGAACTTTTGTGGTTTATCTCTTTTGAAATAAATATGACTTTTATAGCATTACCCCAAACCTCCACACCATTAGTTATATAAGGTAACATTAAAGATGAATACAGCAGGAACGGAGCCTTATTAAGCACGTAACACATGTTTTACCAAATGCTGCAATCATCTTTTCCAGTTTTTATCTAACTTTATTTTGGATTTCCAGCAGATTTTACGGTCCTGTATCAGTACAAGAAACTCGATTTCTACAATAAACATAGTAATATCAAATTATTATTATTAGTAGTAGTAGTAGTATTCATATTATTGCAAATTTATTTATTTATTTATTATGTAGAAGGAAAGCGTTTTCACATGACATTTACTTCCCATTTAGTATCTGATGCTTTAAAGATATTGGCCAGACTCAGCATGAAAATTGTAAAATATCAGTTTAACTTCACTTTAGCATTTATAAAAAAATAAACTAGGTTCAGTTTTTCATTTTGTTCAGCAGTTTTGTCATAAATCATTATAGAAAATCAAAATTCTCTCCTCCAAACACTGAAAAGCGCTGGTTCTGCACACGTCACTCAAATACATGTAAGGAGGCACAGCTCCTGCTACTTATTAGGAGATTAGCTGTATTTTGTTCAACTTTTTGCTCTCAATGCTTACAGATAATCACGTTTACAGCTGCAGCAAAAAGTCAGAGCCATATGTCAGAGTCCTACATGCATTTCTAACTAATGTAGCAACATTAAAGTAATTTACTGTTTGTGAGGAGAATTGCAGCGAGCTGTAAGCACAACGCTAGCTTCAGTCAGACCATTACAACACAGCTGATGCACAGACTGCAGGGGCTGGTCAGGGCTGCTCACTCAGAGGTTTGATCTAAAAATATAATCAACATATTCCAATTGTAAATCCATCTAGAACCGCTACCGCGCCTTCTGGACTCCAAGTCCCATTAGCATGATGGCAGCCACATGGCTAAACGTGTTAGCTCCGGTAAGGAAAAAATAAGTCATTTGGGAATGCTACGACACACAGAAGTTGAATTTAAAAAGACAGATCCTTCTGAGACCAGCAGAACCTTCATGCCATCCTGGATTACAGCCAAAACAACAATGAGGGGTGGGGGGATGTTGTGGAGTAAAGAGAAGGGGGGCCTTTGGGCACTTTGTGCCCCTTGCAATCATAATCCGGCCCTGTCTGCACTCATAGACCCACAAGGACACCCCACACAACATAAAAATAACTCAAAGAGTTGGTGTTAAAACATCATTTGAGTCAGAGTGGTGATTAAATATTCTCCAAATTAGGCTACTTTTTAAAAAAAATCTCTGGATTTTAATTTGCTTTGATTCGATCTCCAGATCGCTGCAGAAATCAACATTAGCTCAACAACATCTGTGCGTCAAAGAATGCATTCGTACAAACGCACACACACATCTGTCCTGACCAGGTGACGGATCGAATGGTGAAAGGAACTGATATTCTCCTGATTGCGCTGTTAATTATTAATCCTGCTGTTTCAGGTTGTTTGCTGCTCAGTGGCTGGAAAACTGGAACAATAAGCTGCAAACACAAAAGTACTGACTGGTGCCAGGCTGAAGAAAAAAAAAAAAACAAGACGTGAATGTAAAATGAACTTAAGAAGGTGACTTTGGGTCTTGCTAAAAGTTAAAATAACATCTTACAGAAGAACACGCTTCCTAATAATAATTGGAATTTCTTTTTGTCTTAACCAGCAAAACAAAACTTACCAAGAAAATGTTTTAAAGATTTTTATATTTATATATACAGTATAATGTAAAAGTAAAGATCAGTAGGTTTGTTTTGGGACAAATTGACATCTAGCATTTATCCAAATTATGGTGCATTCACTGCAAAAAGTGAATCTCACTGTTAGATTCATTTGCTAGTTTTAAATGTGCAGAACACTAAAAACCACTTTTTAATAATTATTTCTGATTATAATCAGTCACTTTGAGTTGTTCATGCAGGCTGAACATGAAAATAGTCTCCTACACCTATCTCCTGCATTAGCTTCTGATAGAAAATAGACGGTGAAACTCTAAGATTAGAAAATCCTGACAGATCTACGTCACACTGTCACTTAACATTCATGGACTCACCCATCTTGACCCCCAAGGGGAAGGCTGTTGTTGGTTTAGCGTCCAGGAAACAACAGAGAACGTCTCAACTAGTAGAAGCTAACCATTAGCATTAGCAACTCCACCACACAGCAGAACTCCTCCAGGCTTGTGTTATGTGTGGAGATAAAACATCAATGTTGCAGAGCAAACAGAGTCAGTGGTAGAGTCACGTTGCTGTTAGCCAATCAGAGATGAGATGTTCAAATATCAGCAAGTAAGACTCCAAAACCTGCCGTCTGAAGCTCAGTTCTGTTATGGCTCACTTCTAGTTCCGGAAATTGGTGCACCAGAGCTTTGTTTCCTCAGAGTACAACTTACAATTCCTACTAGAGACCACTGCAAATGCATTGATTAAACGAGTGTTCAACACCTTTAAGAATTCTAGCCAAGCAACTTTTGCTTACCCCGCTGGTGAATTAGTTTTACTCAAAACAAGAAATTTTGATCAGATTTAAGAATATTTACATCATTTCAAATGGTGCTGTTTTTGCTATAAGATTTTTTTCTTCCCTTCTAGACTAAAAATAAGATGAAATGTCTGTTTTACGTTCTTGAAAATCATTTTTTGTGTATTCTGGATTTAATCTTTTTGCAAACTCTGATCCTTATCTTTTCAGATTCTGAAAGCTGAGGCCTAAATTCTCACACATAAATGATATTTTTTTTTGTATTTTGATCATGTGATGGGATTTTACTTCAAGTCAAAAGCTTCTGAGTTTAGAAGCAGCAGAAGCCAATTAGCAGAGAGATAAAAGAGGAAAGATCACTGTGGGTTAAAACCAAAAGTGACAGATTCTTTTTACAGTAAGCCTGATGAGAAACGATCCTGCTCATGTCCCTAAAAGCCGTAAATGGAGCCTGGATTACAGCCAGAGTTCGTGATGGTTCATCAGAGTAAAACAGAGCTGGGCTGAGCATTCCTGAGCGATACAGAGATGGTGTTTTGTGTTTTATTACTTCTACAACAGCACCAGGGCAGTTTAAAACAATAAACATTCAATGGATTTACATTTAGAATTAGCATGCTAATATTTATGCATTCCTGAAAAGGTCTGGATTTGGGTTTCATCTTTTAAATAAACTCTTCTTTTTAGCCTGCTTCCTGTCTGGCTGCATGCGATTGGAATCTTCACCTTGCCAACAACCTTTTGTATTTAAATGTTGAGATTATTGATAAAAAGTCTCTTTTTTATACTTTTGTTTCGGTTTGGCAGGAACAAATACTCTGATTTTCATCCAGATTTGCTAATGAGTAAGGGACCGTGTATAAATTGTTTGGGTGGGATGGTGTTAGAGAGGTCACTTCAAATTAACAAGCTGCATTGGCTCCCGGTACGTTTCAGGATCAATTTTAAGGTTATTTTAATGGTTTTTAAATGTCTTAATGGTCTTGGGTCTTCTTATCTATCAGAACTACTTATAAAGTACGAGCCTTCACGGTCCCTGCGCTCCTCTGGCAGCCGTCTCCTTGTCATACCAAAAGTCAGGACACATACACAAGGTGAGGCGTCCTTCCAGTTTTATGGCCCTCACCTCTGGAACGGTCTACCAGAGGACCTCAGGGCCGCAGAGAGTGTTCATGTTTTTAAGGCCAGGCTCAAGACTCACCTTTTTAGTTTAGCTTTTAGCTAACTGGCCTTTTTAGTATAGTTTTTATTTGAATCGCCATTTTATTATAGTTTTAGCTGTATCTGATCTATTTTAGCCTGCTTAACCATCTTTTATATTTTTTATCATTGTTCTATTACTCTTTTACTTAAATGACATCTATTATCTTATATACTAATTTTAACTTGCTTTTACCTGTATTACTTATTTGCATTATATTATTTTTATACTTTTAACTGTTTTTTTTTACTTAGCTTTTATCAATGTTTTTAACTTGTGCTTTTATTCATCTGGTGTTTATGCTTAATTTGATCTTTTACTTGTTATTTTAATCATTTTAAGGTTTTACCAGTGTTTCCTCTGTGGGGGCCAGCTGCCCCGGGAGCGGCGGCTGGCTGTGGCTGCCTGGGAGCTTCTGGTGCCTCCTCTTGGTGGCCATGTGGTGGTGCCCAGGCGGCCGCTGCCAATCTTGCTGCTCCCGGTGCAGCTGGCTCCTTTTGATGGCGTTTCCCTTTACTTTGTTGCCTATTACATCTGTACTCAGCCAGTTGTCCTTTCATTTTAGCTCTTGAGTGTGTGTGTGTGTGTGTGCGTGCGTGCGTGCGTGCGTGCGTGCGTGCATGGGATGGGATGGGATTGGGGGTGGGAAGAGGGAGATATAAGGGATCTTGGATGCTGATCTGTGGGGGAGGGGTGGGAATTTGACTATTGTGTGGTTGTTTTTAATTGTTCAACGCTTTGTGTTGCACTTAAATGTATGAAAAGCCCTTTATAAAAAAAGATTGATTTGATTTGATTTGAAAGACTAAAAATGACAAAAAGTTAATAAATAAAAGTGAAGTTTCTATGTTTAATCTCATTTTTTTTTCTTCACTAATAATGCTATTTCTTTCAAAACTTGGCCAGGTTGCAGTGAATTTTATGCATCCTCAGCATGTTCTCCTATGCCCTCAATAGTTGTGCAACACAGTCTCATGACAGTCCTACTATGGCTTTGGAATGGTTTGACTCAGAGCGGGTTGTCTTGAGCCGGTACGGACCAGTATGGTTTGGCAATTTCAGGAGAGTGTTTTGATCCCCAGTTGGACTCAGTCAGTTGTATGGCCCACTTTTGCAAAAGAAACAGATAAAATAGTATCCCGATCTGCACCAACCCATTCTGGACCCCCCAATGGAACCAAGTCGTGTGTAATCCCACATCCATGGCAAATCTTTCTTGGACCATGTAAAGATAGAGCCTTGAGCTACAAGATCACACCACACCAGCATGGTCATACTTTGGTGATGATGGGGTCATAGCCTGCAGGCAGTGGAACTGTCATGGGGCCTCATGCAAGACCTGCTGTCCAACGCAGACAATTTTTGGTTAAGTTATGACAATACCGTTTCTTCCTCGGAGCGAGGGGGAGCAAGATTCTTCGTCAGAGTGTGGGGTGCTAGAAGAGGACATGTGTGGCCGGTCTCTGGCTTACCAATCAGGACGGAGGAGGAGGGCCCCATCAGGGAGTGTGAGAATACCAACAGTGCAGTCAAAGGACAGCTTTTAACTCTCTCTGCTGTTATGGTTCTGATTTGGTTCAAACTTTGTTGGCCCTTTAGGGACTAGTGGCCTGGGGACCCAAGCAATTTCCTGCCTTGCCTATCGGCACGCGGCGCCTCTGCCTGTAGGCATGAGGTCACATTAGTTAGTTCAGCATGGGCCAGGTATTGTGGATATACCATCATTGATGCTCCAGCGCTCCATCTAGGACTCCATCATGACGCTAAACTAACACAACCTTTCTGTGTATTTTTTGTTACTATCCAAGTTGTCTGGTGAGAAAAGGTCTAAAACGTCTCCTGTTATTCAGCTTTTTAACCTGGTTTTAAAGAAAACTGACGAACATTTATTATCTTCCTAGAGCCACTGCAGATGATTCAAAACAAATCTAAAAACAAAGGAGGTGAGAACAGGTGTGTCTCATTTTAAAGCTGATGGACGGGTCAAAGTTTTAGATCAGATGAGATCAGCAGGTTGGTCTTTCAGGATGTGACTGAAGTCTTGTCTCCTGTTACTACATGTTGTGGTTGTTCTATTTTTAGCTGATGATGACTGATTCTGTTTCCCTACAGGTTAGGATCAACCCACCCCTTCACAGAGGTGCAGGAGTCTACTCAAATCCTTAAAAAAAACATGTTTCTATTCTTAGTGCAAAACGACCTTGCCTGTAATTTAATCGTAGAATTGTGTCAAACAGACAAACGTGTTTGAGCCTGAAGCTCTGCGTGAAGAAATCAGCTGATCTAACAAGCTTCTTAAAACCTGCTTTAGCTGGGACTATAGCCTAACCCATGGCGGAGTATTGTGCAGTTTGTGCTTAAAAAAAAGAAAAGTAGAGAAGGAAAGAAAGTCTAAAATGAACTGTCAGAATTGTGTCTTTAGAGAACTAAATAAAAAAATGGATAAAAACCTAAAACAAGTCCTTGAATTAGTCATGTGTAGCTAATAATTCTTTATGAATCACTTTGTTGCAGCAGACTCCTCTCGTGAGGCTCTTCTGCTTTCTCTGCACAACGAAGGGGAGAAACCGCCCCCACATTTCCTAGAAAGATCCACTGGGCACATGTTCGTTCACAGGCTAACTAATGTGACATTGGGCCTATTCATGCCCCTTTATCCATAAGGACGTTCAGTGAAACCTAAGCTGGGCTTGCACAACAGTAAGGAGGGAGAGGCGGGCCGGCACAGATGGGAGGTGTCCCAGGAGGAGTTCACGGTGAGGAAAATGTCTAGAAAGCAAAAAAGACTTTCTGCGAGAAAGAGAGGAATGTGTGAAATGCTGTAAAACTCTGGAGGGAACACGTGAGGAGGAAAAGAGGAGGATAAAGGGGCGAGCGGGAGGCCGGGAGAGGAGGTGACGGAGGTGTGTGTGTGAGAGAGAATGGGATGGGTAATCTGAGTCGTGTGTTTACCGTGAACCCAGAAACATACGCCTTCCTGGGACAGCATGTTCGAAAACACATACTGAGATCATGACATAAACAGGTGGATTCAATATGGCTGCTGGTTTCAGGGTGGATGTTTATGAGCTGGAAAGAGGATTAAACAGCTAACAATCTGATATCACATGGCTCGTATTTGTATTATAATGTGTTTGATAGAAAAGATCCGCTGTGCATGCAAAGTTTGAAGCCTCCCAGCAGGAGTTTTCTTAAAAAATAATGGGACAAAATAAAGGAATCTTTTTGTGTTTTTTTTTTTTTGCTAAGTTTTCTATTATTTTGTTGATTTGGTTTTTCCATGTAGTTTATTCAATGTTAAAACAGAGAAATCTGTGTCAAGGTCCCATATTCATAAAGCTGGGAACAAGTCTGTGCATTCACGCGCGCACACACTCACAGATGAGTGATTAGTAAGAAGAAACATGTGTGTTTATTCCAGGTGAGACAGGTGTGTCAGGAACAACTGAGGACCGCAGTGGTTCTTAAACATGTCGATTCAGACCCAAGTGGCTCTTAACCAAAATGTTTGTCCACTTAAGAATAGAAAATTTACTAATAATGTAATTGAACTAAAACAGAATGAAAAGGTAAACTTTTTACAAATTTCATTCATCTATAAAACAACTTTTTACATTTTTTGTGGCAGGCACACATTTGGTGTTGTGCAACTCCAAGTTGAAGAAGATCCCAACTTTGGGGAATTTGGGATCCACTAATCTAGAGATAAAAAGAACACACACTGAAGTAAAACTAATCTAAAACTAGAGACGACCAATGTCATTGGCTGATATTGGCATTAAAATGTAATATCAAAAATGGTCAGGGCTGGTTTTTACTATTTTAATGACACCACGTTTACATACCGTGCACATATCATTCATCAAAGCTTCGGCTACTTCTCCTCTCGCTCAAAAATATCAAAATATGACAGATCCAAAGTAAAGTTTTTGAGTCGTTTGGTACAACTGGCTTAACTTAACGATCTCACAAATATTTTCAATAAATCTGCTACATTAAGGCCTTGTGAGTCGTTCTCTGTGGAAAAAAAGCTTGGGTGCTCCTGTTTCAAAAAGTAGAAGTTAGCCGGAGGAGTGGGGGGTGGAGTCTTTCTCAATAATATTCATTTGGACATCTCGTGAATGCCTTGTAAGTCGTACTCTGGAAACAAAGCTCCGGCGCACCAGTTTTGGGAACTAGAAGTGAGCCACATCAGAGCTGAGCTGAACACGACAGGATTTGGAGTCTTATTTCCTGATATTTGGACATCTCTCCTCTGATTGGCTAACAGCAACGTGACTCTATCACTGACTCTGTTTGATCTGCAACGTTGATGATTTATCTGCACAAATAACACAAGCCTGAAGGAGTTCTGCTGTGTGGTGGAGTTGCTAATGCTAACAGTTAGCTTCTGCTAGCCAAGATGGTCTCTTCTGTTTGCTGAATGCTAAACCAACAACAGCCTTCTCCGTCGCGAATCAAGATGGATGAGTCCATGAATGTTACTGTGACAATATGACGTGCAATTGACTGGCTTTTCTAATCCGATAGTTTCCTCGTTTATTTTCTATCGGCGGCTAATGCGAGAAATAGGGGTACATTTATCCTGCATCTTAAACTCAGAGTGATCATATTTAAAAAACAAGTAAAAATGGTTTCCCTGTAAACTTGGCCGTTAAAGTTCAAGTATGTATGACTGGAGATCTGTAATGTTATACCTAAAATGCTTCCATTGTTTTTGTTGTTTATAAGGGGCCCTGCATGTATTGGTTTTGGTTTATATTGCTATCAGATATTAAGAGTTAGACTATATCGGTATATCAGTAAAAAAGCCTATATCAAATGTCCCTATCTAAAACATGATGAACCCTAATGAAATCAACAGGAATGATTTAAAACAATAATGTATAAAACAGACACCCCAAAATGATGAACTCTCCCCACCCCATTTAGTCCTGGTGTTTAGCTTGTTTTTGCTCCACTACACTATCTATAGATTGGACCCAAAGTTATTTAAGATGAACCGTTCTTGTGCAGTAATTCTGAACTGCTGAGCCAGCTGCAGAGTTTAACAGCACAGCCTGTTTTGTTCATGACAAAACAACATCCATGAGTACTTCCTGCTTCAGAGTGGGTCAGAAAACCACTCAGACAGCCCCCCCCACCCAGCACGCACGAGGGTGTTTTTATGCAAGTCTGGCTGAATCCAGTTCACACTGCTTCAGAAGTTGACCTCGTCTCCTTCCTTTTCTTGGAATCATCTTTCTGAGATCCCTTGTTCCTGCCTATAATGATATTTTTGTCCTTTTTTCATCCTTACTGCACACATTTAGCCTTTTCTTTCAGCCTTGCTATTTGTATTCTCTCACTGTCAACCTATTTGTTTTCCTGTTGTTTCTGAATGTTTTCTCCTTTCATCTGTTTTGTACAAAGGTAACAAGCACAACAAAAAAAGGAGCAAGGAGAAATTTAGTAGAACCTATAGTAGTTTGTCCTTCAAAGATTCGATCTATCTGGGTGCTCGCCAACAAATATCCAACTTATCCAGATGTGAACATCAATAAAGCACACTTCAGTGCTTTTTCAAGAATCCGTGTGTTGATTTTGAACAACTACAGTGTCATTTTTCTAAAGTGATGTATCTCCCATCTGTTTAATTTGTATAAAATGTGTCACCATGGTAACTTTGATGATAGATAACACCAAGAAAAAGAGCACATTTTAATGTCTAAATGTGATCCCCCAACTCCAGTTTCATAGTTTTGTTGCCAAAATCCTTAAATGCCAAGAGGTAACTAAATCATTTTAATGCCTGGAGATAAGCAGGTACTGAGTGAGTGAAAAATGAGAACATGGAACAAAGAAAAATGAAAATATCTTGGAGGACCTTGAATATTTACAGATCAGGTGTGCTTTCCTCCTGCTCAGTGGTGCCCCCAAGGGGTGGCCAGGGGGGCACGATAGTTTTAGTGGATATTTTAGTTGAGACAGCAAAATTAAGTAGTTTTGAGATTCTAAGATAATTTGAAACAATAATTGAAATAACTTTGGCCTTTTATCTGAAAATTTAGTGTTTCTCACATTTTAGGTAAAGGCGTTGGATGTATAGGCCTGTTGTTATAAAAAATAAAGAAGCAATGCAATGCACAGCTACAGACTAAACTCTTCCAGAGTTACCACAAGCACCAATTTGATGTGACTCCCAAGTTCTGTTACTACACCTGTCTACCTGTTCAAAAAAATAAATAAAAATCAAAACTAAGAAACTTTAATATGAGAAGTTCTCCAGAAGTCGAGTTGAGTTTGTTCTTAGTCCTAACAGTTCCTTTCCTGCATCTGTGCGTGTGTTTATGTGTGTATTTGAGTGTGTGTTCTCTCTGATGTATCACTCTTGTGAAAGTGTAGAATGTAACACCCATTTCTTTGTGGATCTTTCCCACGATGATGCCCCCCCACCCACCCACGTCTGTCCCCTTTGCTGTGTACTCTCTGTACTCTCATCGACCTTTGTAATCTTAAGATTACTGAATGTAGTCAATGATCACAAGCCTCTGGGTTCAAAAGATCCAAGGTGATTTTTTTTAACCTAAAGTTAATAACTTGAAAAAAAGACATGACATGGATACAGTTCTGGAGAGGTTTATGACATAAATAAAACACTCAGAACAAATTTGACTTGAACACAGAGATGTGCAGAAAAACAAACAAATGACAGAAAATGACGAGAAATACTCTCAGGTTCCAGGAAAAAACACAATTCACAGATCTGCACAGCACACCGATCACACCGTGTGTTTTAAAGTCAACACAGTTGATTTGTTTGTCCAGACATCACCAATCTATCTGCGCAGGTTGCTATGGTAACAGCATAGTCAGCATCCGCAACTGCGTGGTTGCACAATGTGAAACTCCAATGACAATTCAGATGTTTTTTAGTGATTGGAACATTTTTTTTTCTTTCATTTAAAACTGAATTCATAATGATAAAAAGTATTTATTAGCTAATTATGTTTTTATTCAATTCTTTTTTTTTTTAGAATAAACGGGTTTAGTTTGAGATACGTCACTAGTCTAGAGACTTAAGATTGGTTTATTCCACTTTTTCCAGCTGTTAAATCAGAAAATGAACCCATCAAAAATGTTAAATGTGTAAATAAGTGTTTGTGTCGTTAGATATCACAATGTGGAAAACTAGTGAGTAATTATGAAGGAAGAAGAAAAAAACACACACTAAGATGGAGAAATTCTCCCTGCACACCCTGACTAAACATGAACAATAATGTTTTTGCATGTGTGTCGCTATAACACAACAGATAGCTAGCATTTGGTTGTCATGGTTAAAACTCACCTAGCACCAGGTCACTGCATGTTGTGACATCAAACTTATCGTTTTGTGATACACACACCTGTTCTATGTTTTAATGATGGGCTGATTACATTTCTAATCATCATTGGTCTAATGAACTCTATATTTTCACCATGTTAATAATGATCATTAAAGATTTTAATCCCCCGGATGTAACGTGTTCGAATAAATACAAAAATAGAGAAAATCTATTTTATAATGTATATATTATATATATATTGTTTATATAAAACAGGTGCGTCAATTTCTGGTCCTCAAGGGCCACCATCTGGTTTAAGAGTTGAATCACCTGAGCAGGTTGTCAAATCACAGTTGCGTTGGACACGACTGATCCAGAAGCACCAGAAGTGTCAAAACCTCCTTTTTGTTTTAAAAGATGAGATAAAACTTTCCAAACAGGTGACATTTGCACCTGTGTCCATGCTGCTGTGATCAGTTTTGTCCTCTGTTACTGTCAAACCCTGAGTCAACTCAGTAAAGTCAATGAAGACACAGAAACCTGAATGTGCGATCCCCTCTGGACTCCATTTGGGTCCAATTTGTTTTATTACTTCAGCAGACTTACTAGAAAAAAATCAGTCTGAGTTCAGTCTGAATATTACCCCAAACCAGATTTGAGCTGGCAGTCTGAACAATCAGGCTTTTTATGAGTATATACCACAAGATTTTCTAAGTAGAAATGGCTAAACCAAAACACATCATGTATTTTAATTTATCAGCTGTAACAGTCAGATGTGAAAAGACAAAATATGTGATTACATTTGGATTTTTTTAGGGGGGGTTGATGTTTTGTGCAACTTTCCAATCTGCGATCATGGGATTATGTTGCTGGGAAAGTTATAATTAATAAAAGTGTGAATGCAGCCTGTGCTAAAAGTAGCATGAGCCCATTTGCTTTAAGTCCTATACATTCATCCACAGCTTTTAGCATTTTATAGATGACAAAAAACGTGCAGAAGAATCGTTTCACACCAAATTTAGCCACATAAAGTCTTAAATGGATTTATTAGTCATAAAATCAGTGCAATCATTAAATAAATAAATAGAATTATGAAAATTTGGTTGAAAATTTTTGGAGTTTAAAATAAATTCTAAATAAACGCAGAATAATTAAAACCTCTATATACATTTAAGCATGTTTAGTCAACAGAAAGGATGTTTTGGTCACAGATGAAGCAGGTTTGAGCTGTTTCCAGATCACGGGATGAAAAACGTTATGAGCAATAACCAGAGATTGCATCATTACTTAAGTTTGAAAAAAGAAAGCAAAACAGTGGTATTCCCATTAAAAATATGGACGAATCATTCTGTGTCTACTTCAGTTTTAATTTTAAATGATTGATTATTTTTGAGGTATAACACGTTTAAATGGACACCAAGAGTCTTATTGTCTTTTCAAAAACACTTTATTTTGACTTCTGCAGTACTAAAACTACTGATATTTGAAAAATATTTGATAAAGTATTATTAGTATAAGAAATATTCAGTATGAAAGAATTGCAATAAGGCAGAAAAAATGCTGCAAAATGCAAGATGCATCCTCTTCATGTTTATTTGAATGAATCCTCGTTAACACGACTGCATGCATTATTAGTCACTTTTCTTGATGCAGCAATAAAAACAGAGTCAAGTTATTTTTGCTGTACCAAAAAAGTATCACTAATTCTCTTGACAGTTCAAACAGCCCCTCCTGCCAGTGACGCCCCCCGGAAAATATTAGTGGGGGTTATGCCCCCCCTGGCCACCCCTTGGGGGCACCATTGCCTTTTGCAGCTGCATGTGTGATACTTCTGGTTCATTTTATTAATGTAGGAGCCTTACTTGGTGAAACAAACAAAAAGTTATTATTCAGCTAGACCATTTGGGTAGCTACAGACACAGACAAACACATGTCTTACACAATGCTTAGACAGCTGCTGAGTTCATTGTCTAAACCAGAAATCACAATAAAACTTAGTAATTAGCAGATCTGTGGTCAACACTCAGTCTAAGTTCCTCTTTCATCATCATCATCATCATCATCATCATCATCATCATCATCATCATCATCATCATCAGTGACGATCACACAAAGTTGAGTAGGATCTTAGTTCCTCCATTACCCTAATATATCACACAATAACCACAGAATCTCATACATCAGATATTAAGACAAACACTAACATGCTCATAGAAAGTCTCATTCACACCCACTCAGTGTAACTATAGGTCATTTTTGAAAATCATCTTTTGCAGGTTTAGGGACTTTTATAAAGAGAGGTGTTGGTGCAAAGGCTGCATGGTGATGCTCTGTTGTTTGTTTATTTGTTTGTTTTTCAAACTCTGAAAATTGTCTATCGAATGTTTTCTTATAAGAAAACAGTTTCCATCAATCCACAACATAACTAATTTCAGTCAGTTTGTAGTATCAGCGACTGTCTTCAACTATAGAATCTTTAAAATTAATTAAAGTTTAAAAAAAATCACATTTCATTTTTCATTTACCATTTTTATGGCTTTGTTGCTGCACCCTCTAGCGGTCATATGATGTTGTTGCAGTCTTTGTGGTGTACTAACACACATGCACCAGCAGGGGGCAGTGTAACAACAGTCTACAAACCTTTGAAGACATGGCTGCCACTTACAAGGTTTGCAGGCTTTATTTTCACACTTGATTTAAATAAAACTGGAACAACTCTTTGCTTTTTTCTCATTTAACTTTAAAACATTTCTTCTGGTGCCGTGAAAAGTTTTTTTATGGCCTTTACATCACTCTGGAAATGGTAATTGACTAATTAAGACTGTAAAGCGAGCTAAATAGGGCGAATAGTTTGTTTTAAAGTAACGACTCAGCTGTTAATAGTTTTTAGTGGTTTCTTTTGGCTGTTTTAAAAGTTTCAGAGTCATGTCATTAAGTCACTAAGAAAGCAGTTTCCTTTAACCGTAGACAGAACTCTTAAAAGTCTTCAGTAGTTTTATGAGAACAGCCCAGGAAGGTTAAAACGGCTCCTTTTTCTCTACTAATGGAGAAAAATTCTGTTGTTTTTTTTAATTAAGCTTAACTAAACCAAGCATGTCCTAAAGATGTGTGTGCAGGGCTGGCCCTACTTAATTTGGTGCCCTATTACTCCTTGGCACCCCCGCATCGCTACTCTGAACACACACACTCACGCACACACCTTTTTTCTCAGTGTGCCCCCTGCACAAACAGAATGTAAGGACAGCAGCCATCTAAATGATCACAACTGTTCAATTTTAGTATTTGAACAACAGCAACAAGAACAACCTTTCTAGCAGCTCTTTTCCTTGCAGCAAAGACATCTATAGTATCATCAAATGACAGCGGTCTCACCTCGGGTTGATGTTTATAACAAGTCTGTTTAACTTTGACACATGCTGCATTTCAGGTATGATTTAATCAGCTTCAATTAGGAGAAGCTCCTCTCTGCAGCAGCAGCTGGCATTCTAGCAGCAATCCTCAGGGCCACCAGCATATTAGGGTAAACTTCCTTCAGTTTATCTCCTCTTTGTGGAAATTCAAAGTTGAATTGAAAATCTGATGATAGCTGATAGAACCCTCTGTGGACTAACTCCACCTTCATCTTACCAGACAGGTGAGGTCCGTCAGCAGGTCTAAAGGTGCCTTGAGAGACTCGTCCTGAACTTTAGGATGTGTTGAGTGTCTATGTCCTCAGGATGTTAAACAGTGCTGCTGTGTCTGTCCCTTCAGCTGCAAGCAAATCAAACATATGTGCAAATATAGATATTAATCCTTCAGTAATGCCACACAGTGATTTATAAATGACAGCACATCAGGTAATAAACACACCTGAAGGATAATGTATGAACAACAGTACTGTTCAGTAATATGACTTTAGCTGTAACATGCTATTATAGAACTCACCTGCTTCAAGCTGAATTTCAGAGGTGATGCTGCTGTTGCTGATGCTGCATGATGACTGACTTGTAGCTGCATTCAAGCATAGAGCACATCCAAACTGTCACACACTGCATTTGGCTTGTTGTGTCCTTCTACTTCATTTTATAAATAAAATTGAGTGTATTCATAAAGTTGCAATGTACAAATAAACATTATTTTATCTGACTAAAGAAGCTGAACCATTCATTAACATCAATAAGAGTGTGTCTTGGTAAACTTACCTGCTTCAGGGTGGTGTTGGAGTGGATGTTTCATCAGAGGAGCCCACTCCAGCAGCTGTTAGGGTACATCTAGACAGACACAAGAATACTTGTTACAGTACAATATCACACATAGTAGCAAATAAGTGAGTAAAACTTTATTTATAGAGCACATTTCAAAGGAATAGTGCCAAAGTGCTGTACATGACAACAAGTAAACAAAAACAGATTCAAACCGATAAAACTAAACATAAAACACAATGATTCAATTGAAAGCCTGTTTAAAAGATAGATTTTAAGTTGCTTTTTAAAATGTCCTCTGAGGACTGATTTGGGTTTTGTAGGCTCTGACATTTACAAAAAATCATTTTTTGCAACAATAATCTTTTGCAATAATTTTAAAAAGAAAACTATCAATGTGAATTTTTGCAGAATGCAAACCATTTTCTACTATAAGGTTTAAAAAGTCACTCTGACCAGAAAAAGATAATAAACAGATAAGAAATTATCAGAAAATTATTAAGGATCATCATATAATTATTAGGAGTTATTATAAAACAAAGACGTCTCAGAACACAAAACATGAAAACATCTGAAAATATTCAAAAACACTAAAATGATCCTTCAGAGGTTATAGTAATGTGTTCATGAGTGCTGCTGCTCTGTTACTGTTGCTTTAAGAGACCCGATGGTTGTGAATTGAATTCAATTGAAAACCTTTATTGTCATTATGCATAGTACGAGATTAGAAACAACTCTATAAAAGTGCACTTAGCACATTATAAAAAACTATACAATACAATAAAATGTATATATGAATGTTTTTATTTTAAACTTTATTAACAACTATTTATTTAACCTTAACTTCTACTTCACACTGGATGTATCAGCGGTGCGAAACGGCAGCTGAACAAATAGAATCCATTATAGCAAAAAAATCCATTATACTCAGTGGGGGTGATTCAAACCAGCCACAACGTGGCAATCTTCAGAAACGTCCCAGAAGCGGCACGCCGCACCGCATCGCACCACTACAGATAAGATCGGGTTCTATTTTTGCAGCAAGCTGCTTCTAGGACAAGTGAATTTCTGCAGTTAACAAAGGGCTAGACAGGAAATCACATGCGGTTTCAGTGTAAAACGTCCTGCAATTTTCAAAATAAAAGTCTATTGCAGCAATGTGATTTCATATTGATGTAGATGTTGATGGTGTCGGTGAAGCTCTGATGAAGGCGACAGGAAGAAGCCAAAACTGTCAGCAAAATGAGATAAAAACGGAAACTTTGCTACTCTGTGTATAAGATAAGAACTGAAAAACAATGAAACTGGAAAAGAAACACAGGACGAACATAACAAGGAGTTCCTATTCCATTTATTCTTGTAGTTTTTTTATGATGACCACACTGTTTTGTCCTGCCTGTGTATTTGTTGTCTGTTGGCTATGTGTTGTGTACTGTTGTCCCTCCATCCCCCTCCCTCTCTTTCCTTGTTTGTCCAAAAAAATAATAAAAAAAATAGCCACCTGGATTTAAATCTGGTGACAATACAGAAGCTTATCGAAACAATGCTACAACGAATGTGTGTCGTAATCAAAGCTAAAGGCGGTCCAATGGAATATTAGAGTGATTTTTTTAGACTATTTTTTGGTGGCTGGGCAGTGTAACCTTTTTATAGTGCACCCCCTGACATATGTTTAGTGTTCAATTTTATATACAGTATGTTATCTTGTATACTTATACCTTTGTTCAATAAAATTCAGAAAAAACAAGTTTCTCTTCTATGTAGAAACAGAGGATGCAGAGTTTCTGATGCTGTTAGCTGAAGACATATTAAGCTATGGAGACACTAAAATGGGTAAACCCCTCCCCCCCGAAGCGTGGTGCCTCATCGCCATTGTGCGTATTTTGGAAAACATAGGCACAGATCGATTCTCTATTCCCCATTTGCAGGTCGGGGAGCATCAAGATGCATTTGCTCCACTGCTTGCTTCTTCTGTTTTGTGGTTGTCCTCCTTTGAGAGAGGAGACATGGCTTCCTTCATTTCCTCTCCTTCCTCTCCACCCCCACTGCCGGTCTCAGCTGGATACACGACCATGCACAACCTCTGACCCAAGTACGTCATTTTATCTAGGAATGGAGGGAGAAAAATCAAGTTCAAATAAAGCTTATCTCCTTCTAGCGTCTCAATAAGAACGCAAACATGATAAAATTCCCAGTTTTCTCATGAAAATCCCAAAAATGTTGGTGTCTGAGCTCACTTACCAACAAAGGAATCAAAGCATTGTGGCTTTTTGTCCCAATAGACTCCCAGGAAGTAGACGGGGATGCCGGTGAGCATGATGGCCAGACCGATGCAGCACACCACGGGCTCAGAGTAAAGGGAGAAGATGAGCAGGAAGGCCCAGAAGATGAGGTAAATAACTGGCCAAATCAGGCTGATCTGGAAAGAAACTCAACTTTTTAGAACTCTTCTGTCCTTTTTTTTGAGTTTTGCTAATTAGTTGGAGTGTAAAACTGTTATGTGATTAGCAGCAACTTGAATGGAAAATCATTTAAAAATGTCATTCAATCAAAATATTGTCTTAAAACAGGATATAGGATCACAGCATAAAAATGTAGAATGCAAATATAGGTACTGAACCCTAAATTTGCCCCCCGGGCACATTACAGATTGCTGCCCACTGCTCCTCAAGGATGGGTCAATGCAGAGAACCATTTTTCCAAGGAGATCAGTAAAGTATAAATTGTTATTATTATTTGGTTTGGTTTATATAAAAGATGCAGACATTTAGTGTTCAAGGGCTGATGCCAATTTCTGAAAATGTTCACATTTTTGAATTGTTAATACTAATTTGGGATGATTTATCTAAAAGATTATGATTAACAGAAGAAATTTTTATTTTATTTAGTATTAACTTGAGAATAATGGTCCTTGCAGTAAAAACCTTCTCAGGATCTGTTATTTGTCATGTGAATCAATGCACTTAGAGGTGGTGAGTTAATGGAATGTGGAAAATGTCAGAACTTTTGTTCTTAATTGACAATTCTGCATTTATGGAGCAAAAGAAAATCATACTTTTGAGTATCAGGTTGCCGATCACGCTGAACATTGGATGATTTGGGTGTGTTTCAAGTTTTTTTTTTAAGATATGCTTTTCTAATGTTTTGATTTTCATTTATAAACATGTTTCATCATTATAAATCTGTTTCCATAGCTAAATTTGCCAAAATTAAAAGTAATGTGTCTAAAGTAGGTAAAATATAGCATAATAGTTAGGGATATCTGATATTATCAGCTGATAATTGCATTAAAATGTAAATCGGAAATGATCAATTACCAAACTTTCACATACAATGCAGATATTATGCATCAAACTCTCCAGCTACTTCTCGTCTCACTCAAAATGTCAAAATATGACAGATCCAATGTTAAGATATATTTATTTATTATATTTTTGTTTGATTGGCACACCTGGCCTAACTTAAATTGAAGTAGTTGTCATATTTTACACAAATACTGTAGTTTTTCAAGTTGAAGTAGTAGTACGAATGATAGGAGATGTGATGTTAGTTACCTAAAATGATTAAGTTTATCTTTCTTTATGAGAGGCAGACCCTTCTTTTATTGGTATGGTTTTTGTCAGTATCAGAAATTAAGAGGTAGACTTTGTCAGTATATCAGATATCAGTAAAAAAAAAAGCCGATATCAAACATCCCCAATAACAAGGATTTGTGATATTGTTTGTTAAATCATGTACACTGATTATTAAACATCTTAAAACACACAAAGCATCACATGAACATACTTTGATCGGCCGGTACATGTTGGGCTCTTTGATCCGCAGGACGATCTGCCCGGCGACAGTGACTCCATAGAAGAGGTAGTTAATGAAGCCCACGTAGTTGATGAGGGTGTAC
Source organism: Aphyosemion australe (assembly GCA_006937985.1). NCBI lineage: Eukaryota > Metazoa > Chordata > Actinopteri > Cyprinodontiformes > Nothobranchiidae > Aphyosemion > Aphyosemion australe. Next base: position 1,583,332 of record SSNS01000042.1, read on the forward strand.
ATGTCACTGGTGCACAGCATGAGCAGGGTGCACAGGCACTGAGAAACAAACACAGCAATGGTTAGAGATGATTCTTTTTAGATTTAATGTATTAGATTATGTGTTGTCAATGACAGTAGGACTCACGGTTAAGAGCAAAGCAGGGATGGGCGTGCAGCGTGTCACATGAATCATGGCCAGCAAACTAGGGAGGTGGCCCTCTCTGGCTCCGGCAAAGAACAACCTGCCAGTGGATGCATAAGCCAGATTGCATAAGGATCAAATATAAAGGGTATCCACTCATAATGTGAAAATCATATGAAATTTAAATGTTCCAATACCTTGAAGCATGGAAAGTAGTGTCTACTATTCTACTGACCGTGAAGAGGTGAAGAGTGAACCGTTGGCACCCCCAAAGGTGGAGAGAGCCACAGAGATGGGCATGATCCACGCCATGACTCCCAACAGCTTCTCACCAAATGTCTGGATGAGAAGATGAAGATCAGAGGTTTGACAGATATCAAAAATTTGACATGAGTTCACTAGAGGGCAACATTCACTTAAAACATCTGTTTTGGGATGAAAGGAGCCACAGGACTAACCACAGCAACAGCGTTGGAGGCAAGCAGTTCCTGAGGGCTCATGGCGGTGACGTAAGCAATGTTGGCGAAGACGTAGATGAAGGTGACAAGGGGGATGGAGATGAAGATGGCTCGTGGAAGGTTCCTTTTGAAGATACAATGGCACAAGGATAATTAAACTAAGTAAAGTGGTTGTTTTCAAATACAGGGTCAAGAATTTATGTCTTAAGACATTGATCAGTATTTATAGCTAGACTTTGGGAATGAAAACATTACACCCAGAAAACCTGAAAAATGTCAAAACCAAAAGGATTAAGCATTAAACGAGGCAGCCTTGTTGGAATGTGAAAAACTTTTATTTATTTTATTTATTTATGCTTTTATTTGAAACCTGGTTAATTGTTAGTAACAGTGCACCGATTCTCATAGAATCAACACCATCAAATTTCACATCTCTAAACGTGGTTTAATCTGACAGGAGCAGTGGTGGTAGCTTCTATTTTTAAAGACTCATTCCTATGTAAACAGCTAGTGTGTGGTGATTTTGACTCTTTTGAGTATCTTTGATTTAAGTTGAAAGGTACAGCCAAGATCTTAGTGTTAGTAGTTTATAGGCCTCCATGGTCATGCACTAATTTCCTAGAAAACTTTACTGAGCTTCTCTGTGTTATACAACACATCTTGTCATAACTGGTGACTTTAATATCCACATTGATGATGCTAATGACAAATCTACAGTACAATTCTATGGAGTGCAACAACATATATGTGGTCCAACACACACTCAAGGTCACACACTAGACTTAATCTTAACCAAAGATGTTAATGTCTCAGACATTGTTGTTAAGGATGTGGGTCTTCTGGATGTGGGATGGAAAACACAAAACAGATTAAAGATACAACACACTTCACACTCCCACCCCTGCTCTGGGATAACCTGACAACATAATCACCCCCAACCCAACCCCCCTGTATGAAATGATATTTGTGTAAATACAGATTCAGGCAAAACATCTGTTCTGATGATGCTCAATCTCAGTGCAGCTTTTGATACTGTGGACCACAACATGCTTCTTAATAGACTCATAAACTGGGCGGGACTATCAGGCACAGTCCATAGTTGGTTCAGACTCGAGGACATGGGTTATATTGTTTCTATTGGTGATCACAAATCAAAGCTGATCACCATGACATGTGGGGTCCCTCAAAGTTCGATTCTTGGACCACTGCTCTTCAACCTCTACCATCTCCCCCTGGGTCAGGTCATATACAATAACAACATTACCTATATTAGTTATGCAGATGACACCCAGATCTACCTAGCTCTATCACCTAGTGACTGTGGTCATTAAATCACTTAATGACATGGAGCCAAAATACATGTCAGATCTCCTTACAGTATATACACCCAGCAGGGCTCGGAGATCCTTAGGAAGCAGTCAGCTGGTAGAACCCCGGGTCAGAACCAAACAGGGTGAAGCTGCTTTTAGCTACTATGCTGCACACAAATGGAATCAGCTTCCTCATGACCTCAATGTGCCCCAACTCTAGTAACTTTTAAATCAAAATTGAAAATTTTCATGTCTTCATCTGCCGCTCAGTGATTGTTTCTTATGCTGCACCTTCTGCACTGTAACTGTTCAGCCTTTAACTTTGTCTTTTTTATTTTTAAATGTAATTTTATTTGTGTATTCTAAATTTGATTTTAAAATCTGCTGTTTTATTTTGTCACGTTGATCTAAATGTTTTATGGTCTTGCTATTCTCTTGCACCTGGAAAGCACACTGAATTACTTTTGTGTATGAAATGTCCTATATTAATAAAGCTGCCTTGCCTTGCTCAAATGAGAAGCAGAGAAACAGGCCTTACACATATGGATCCACCAGCTCCTCTGTGACGTAGTTTAGAAAATTCCAGCCTGAATAGGCGAAGGATCCTTGTAGGAAAGCCAACCCTATCAAACCCACGTCGTAATCCTGGAAGGGCTCAAAGGCGTTGGAGGGCTCCAACCAGTAAAACTCTCCTGCAGGTGAAGAGGACAAGAGTCAGCCTCAGAAAATGCCTCCAAAACTTTATCTGTTACATTAGCATGGCCTCCTGCAGGTAACCGGGTCTGCTATTGATCATTTATCCCTGGGCTCATTCTGTGACCTTCATTGAATGAGACCCGAACGTGTTTTAATGCCTTCGGAAATAAATAATACAAAAGACAGAACATTCTATCTTTTATTGTGTGTCTCATTGGTTCGGTAAAAAATTTCCACAACAATTTGGCACCCCGGATGGGACTCTCCAAGTGAATCACCAAGGATCAGCTTACTGGTGGAATGTCCACCTGGGACTAAAAAGAAAGTTCCACCTCACCGGACTTAACACTTTAGGGGGGGGCGGTGACTATTTTTGGTGACTTTACACCCGGAAAAGGCAAAGTGTTTCATGAACGGTGAGCTACACACATTTCAGTTAGATTGTGGTGTTTTTATGATGTCTCCTTTTCTTATTACAATCAGTCTATTTCTTGTTTACAAGTTTTCTGAGTGTTGTGAAAGCGCTGTTGAGATAAACCAGGGGGAGTCACACACAGGTTAGAGTCCTGAGTTCTGTGCTGTTTGTCATTGGTTAGAGGCCCCAAGAGAAACTAGGACGATGTTTCCTAAGACAGGTTCAGTGTAGCCTTTATGGATTTTTAGCACTTTTTGTCTGTTTCCAACCAAATTTTGTGTCCAAACAAAGGGCTATGTGTAAGAATGCTTACCAGACAGGATGGGATCCCAGGGTAGTAGAGCCAGCACCTTCAAGCCCAGACCCCTCTGGTTCATCCCTCACAAACCTCTGTAGCCTACTTCAGCACCTCCTCCCCACATGCACACAGCTCAAAACACCACAATCTCATATGGGGATTAATGCTTGTATAGTGTGAATGAATGGTTTCAAAACATGGGTATCCCACAGTTCTCCACCTGAAGCACCCAGAGGAAAAGACCTCCTAGACGATGCCCACTACTGACTGGTCCTAGAAGCTTTGATAGAGACTGGAAACTGTTTCAACAACACGATCAGCCACACAACAGACAGATGACCCAGAGGGACACGGCTGTCCCTGGTGATAAAGCTTTTTGGGACTGAAACCTGAATTCTAGCAGCAAGCCAGGCGCCTTTTTGTTGGTCACCAGTGTGGTATGCGTCTGTCGGATCATTGTCGCCACACCCTGCATGTCCATGGCCTGGTCAACCAAGAACTGGAATGGGAAAACGCCATGGACAGGTGTGAATTCTGGGAATGTGCAGACAGCAGCACTCACTCTGCACAGGGACAACACCAGACCAATTATGGAAGAGGGCGTGGGCACGGACTGAGCTGGGGGCATTACAGGAGTCGCATAAACAAAAGGGGCTGCTTCAAGGGTTGCTCGCCTGACCACTGGCACGATGGTACATACTTAGGATTTGAGCAGTACTTGGGCAAGCGTTGATGAAGTTTCACAAGGATATGAGTACACAAGTCCAGATGAGTACGTGTATTGAGAAACGGCCATTTACACTTTAGCTCCTAGTGAAATGGTTGTGTGTAGAGAAATGGGAGACATATGACAGTCCTCAAACCATTTTATACCAAACCTATACTGGGGCCCACCCAGTAGTTGGGCGCACAATAAAACCTCTTCAGTGAATGGCTAATCCAAGGAATTAACCCATAGCGATGGCCTTTAAGGGCGAAGCCAACACAAAATAGAACATGACTTGGCTGAGATGTCTCAGAGGTAGTGCAACAAAAAACAACTATCACAATTGAGCATATAAAAGGAAAGAAAACTGATAAGAGCTAATAAAATCACATTAAATAGAATATAGATGCTAGGAGAAAGCTTACCCTTGCAGATCTGCACAATGCCCATGATGATGATGAGGGCAAGGGCTAACAGCTTGCCGGCAGTGAAGATATCTTGCACTTTGGTGGCCCACCTCACACTGGCACAGTTCACCCATGTCAGCAGCACTAAATGGACAAACTAAGAAAATTATTACCATAAAATAAAGCACCAATTATACAGGGACCTAACAGCCCATATCAAGGGGCCTAGTACCCCATACTCATGGAGTACCCCCCACAGGGCTCCCCAAGGGACACAGTTGAACGCCTTCTCCAAATCCACAAAACACACCCTATATATAGGTATAGCTATATATATATATATATATATATATATATATATATATATATATATATATATATATATATATATATATATATATATATATATATATATATATATATATATATACACTGCTCACAAAAATGAAAGGAACACTTTAAAGAAACACATTAGATACATCAGATCTCAATATGAAGTTGGATATCTATACAAATAACGACAGGGCAATGTCTTAGGAACAAAAGGATGCCAAGTCTTTTAATGGAAATAAAAGTTTTCAGCCTACAGAGGGCTCAATTGTGTAGACACCCTAAAATCAGAGTGAAATGAAGATGTGGCAGGCTAGTCCATTATTTCAAAAACTTAATTTCTGCAACTCAAAATGCTTTTCAGTATCTTGTGTGGCCCCCACGAGCTTGTGTGCATGCTTGACAACGTCGGGGCATGCTCCTAATGAGACAACGGATGGTGTCTTGTGGCATTTCCTCCCAGATCTGTGTGAGGGCATCCCTGAGCTCTTGTACAGTCTGAGGAGCAACCTGGCGCCGCCTAATGGACCGAAACATAATGTCCCACAGATGTTCTATTGGGTTTAAGTCAGGGGATCGTGAAGGCCATTCAATTGTTTCAATTCCTTCATCCTCCAGGTACTGCCTGCATACTCTTGCCACATGAGGCCGGGCATTGTCGTGCATTAGGAGAAAACCAGGACCTACTGCATCAGCGTAGGGTCTGACAAAGGGTTCAAGGATTTCATCTGGATACCTTATGGCAGTCAGAGCACCATTTCCTAGGCAGTAGAGGTCTGTGCGTCCCTCCATGGATATGCCTCCCCAGACCATCACTGACCCACCACCAAACCTGTCATGTTGAACGACGTTGCAGGCAGCATAACGTTCTCCTTGTCTTCTCCAGACTCTTTCACGTCTATCACAGGTGCTCAGGGTGAACCTGCTCTCGTCTGTAAAAAGTACAGGGCGCCAGTGGCGGACTTGCCAATTCTGGTGTTCTTGAGCAAATGCCAGTGGAGCTCTACGGTGCTGGGCAGTGAGCACAGGGCCCACTACAGGACGTCGGGCCCTCAGGCCATCTTCATGAAGTCTGTTCCTGATTGTTTGGGTAGAGACATTCACACCAGTGGCCCTCTGGAGGTCATTCTGTAGGGCACGAGCAGTGCTCAGCCTGTTCCGCCTTGCACAAAGGAGCAGGTATCGGTCCTGCTGATGGGTTGTGGACCTTCTACGGCCCTGTCCAGCTCTCCGAGAATAACCGCCAGTCTCCTGAAATCTCCTCCATGTTCTGGAGATTGTGCTGGGAGACACATTAAACCTTCTTGCTGCAGCACGTGTGGATGTGCCATCCTGGAGGAGTTGGACAACCTGTGCAACTTCTGTAGGGTTAAGGAATCGCCTCATGCTGCCAGTAGAGATAATTACTCAAGCCAAAACTAGCACGAGTGGAAAACCAGCCAAAAAAGATCAAGAGGGAGAAACTTGAAATGACCTCCACATGCTAAACCAGTCCTGTTTTGAGGGTTTTGTAATTGTTGCCACTTTAGTGCACCTGTCGTTAAGTCCATGAACACCAATACAGCTGAAAGTGATTAACAATGCCCTCAGCTGCTTAATCAACCAGAAAATTATCAGACAGGTTTAACTGATTTCATGCCAGGCCCAATAAAAAAAGTGTTCCTTTAATTTTTGTGAGCAGTGAATATTTTTATCTTAGAGATCATGATAAATGAGGCACTTAGAGTCAGTTATTCATGCGTTTATAACTTCCCGCCTTGACTGTACCAACGCTCTCCTAATCGGCACCCCTGTCTCGGCTCTGAATCACCTCCAGGTTGTTCAGAATGCTGCTGCCAGGTTTTTGACAAGCACCAGCTGTCGTAGTCATATTACTCCTGTCCTTGCACAGCTTCCCGTTGTTTTTAGAGTTCGTTTTAAGATTTAAATTTTCATGTTTAAAGCTCTCAATGGCCTGGCACCACTGTATCTCTCTGAGCTTCTTGATCCTTATGTCCCTAGGCATTCACTGAGGTCCGCTGATCTCCTACTGCTCGCCACGCCCCAGATGAGATATAAAGCACGGGGGGAGCGGGCATTTATGTGTGCTGCCCCCATTCTTTGGAATGCACTTCTGCTGTTGGTTAGACAGACTCCATCTCTCGACGTTTAAAAACGCATTTTTATGATTTGGCCTTTGCCCTGTGATTTTATGACCATGTCTGTTATTATATCTTGTATTTGATTTTATCTTGTGATCTTTTGTGTGCCAATTAGTTTTTATTTCATTGTGTTGCAATGTACTTTATGGGAAGCACTTTGGTCAGCGCTCATGCTGAGTGTAAATGTGCTATACAAATAAACTGGTATGGTAAATTTTTCAAAACAAATCATGAAATTCTCGTATATTCTCTTTCAGCCTGCTAGTGAGTCATTGATTTGTTTTTAAAAAGAGCAAATGCTATGTCAGAGTGCAGTCATAGCCGTTAGATCGATGTTCAGGAGCAAGAAATTTAAAAACACTGAACAATGTCTCATCCCAGCAACTGAGAGTGTATGACAGCACTAGGTTTTTCAGTTGCACTAACTCTTGTTTTTCTGTCAGGTATGGAGAATTGAGCCAGATCAAGACTCCCATGTAAGTGAGGTATTCTTCATGGATATTTGCTTGTAATTAAGCTACAAAAAAGAGACAAATCTTGTACTTTTACATGTTTTTCTTTCATAAATCTGAATAAAACTAGTGTTTATGAAACACTTTCAGAGGAGAGTTCTTCTGAATGAGGAGAAACGTTTTGTGAACACATTTGTGCATTTTGTGTAAATAATAATCTACTCACAGAGGCAGATGGCAGCTAGGAGCCTCAGGCCGTTTTCTGGAGGAAAGCAGGTGGGAAACAGAGGCTGGAGGACGTAGTTGGAGAAGGTCAGCGCGATGACGGCCTGGTTGGTTGGATAGATGACCAACACGGCGATCCACAGTCTCAGGAAGCTGAAGCAGAGATGAGAGAAGGCGGTGTGTTTACTGACCTGTAAATCTGGCACTCGTGTGACCTGTTTTTGCTCGGTCTTTTACTAAATGTCTGATAAAATTCCCATCACTATAAATTTTAATTTAATTAACGAAAGTAGTGTGGTGTGTGGTTGGTGGTGGTGGGGGGGAGTCAGTTGACACAGAGAGGCTGAGTGATTGCAGCTCTGAGTGTGTGTGTGTGTGTGTGTGTGTGTGTGTGTGTGTGTGTGTGTGTATGCGTGTGTGTGTCTGCTCTGTCTTGTCAACTCTGTCTTGTCAAACTTCCAAGGAGTCGTGGCGGATGGCTGCTCATACTGAGCCAGGCTCTGTTGACTTTTTCCTGTTAAAAGGGAGTTTTCCTCTCCACTGTCGCTACATGCTTTATGGTGATTGCTGTAAAGTCTCTGATTCTAGTCAGGGACTTGATGCAATTTGCTGGGTTTCCTTACATAGAAAACTTTGTGCCTTGAGACAAGTCTTGTTGTGATTTGGCGCTATATAAATAAATTGAATTGAATCAAATTGAATTAATAAAAGTGGACCATTGATATTGTGTTTTGACTGGATTTTAGTTAGCAGCCAATTAGATGATGAATGATGCTTTGTAATTTTGTAAAAAAACAACAAAAATATTTTTTCAAGGTTATGGGCTGTTTACATGTGCCAATCTTTTCAAAATTTGTGCCCCTACCTGGCCCCATCAAACAAACATTTTCTAGACATGCCACTGCTGGCTGCCTCTTGGTTTTATGAAATAATGTTTTTTTCAGTCTGGATCATGTGCACACTCACCCAGCCAGTCCACCGAAGATGTCTTTCACATAGGAGTAGTCTCCTCCTGATTTGGGAATGGTGACGCCCAGCTCAGCATAACACAGTGCTCCAATGGCGGTGATGAGCCCCGTGATGATCCACACGATCAGAGCCATGCCCACAGAGCTGGCGTTCTCCAACACGCCCTTCGGACTGACGAAGATACCTGAACCAATGATGTTACCTGAAATGGCAGGGGACAGGTTAAGTTTTAGTGTCTGTTTTAAACTACATATATATATATATATATATATATATATATATATATGTATGTATATTCACCTTATTCTTGGCTACACTCGTGGAGAAACGATGATGCTAGCATTATCCGATGAGTTCAGGGTGAGATACCGGAAGTGGCGCATACCCATTGGTTTACATGGTGAGGTTTCGTTGCTAGTAGAAGTTTATTTGAACATTTCAAGAGGATTTTAAACAATATTTACCCCTGAAAATGCATTTGCACGGTTGAGAAGATGTTGCACTGTTTGCGGTTGTACAAACAACCAGAGAATATTTACTTTGTGGCTACAAGAGCGTTTAGAGCATGCACCTCGGAGTGAGAGAGCGTTCGGCTGCGAGCGTCGGTACAGTTTACACCGCCTCCCCAGAGATGAGGAACCAGGAAGGATGTGGCTCTGTCTGTTTTTAAGTAAATAAGATTGTGTCCCACCTCTTTTAACAAAACATGACCAACTTTATTACTATGTATGTACTGATGAGCCTCAGAGCTTTTAAGATTGTTTATTGCCTCGCTGTCAGACGCAACTGGGTTCAGAAAGTAGCTAAACATGCAGCTGTACGTTAGCTTTGGCCAGACTTTAAGATCGTCCTCCCACCCATTTGCTTCAGTAGGCAGTAGGCCGATGTCCCGTTTGAGCTGTGTTCACACGTTTTCCACCTCTAAAAGCCCATAAAAAGAGGATTAGCGCAAAGGGATTGCCTCATCTCAATGTAAACAAACTGCAGACCGGAAGTCGATTGCATTTTTCACGCATAGGCTCACAGTCAATAGGAATAAGGTGAATATACATGCATAAACCACCAAATAGTTCCCCAACGCAGTCACTGCTGCAGCTCATCGCTCCCCACGGTGATGGGTCAAATGCGAAGATGTAATTTCACCAGTTTGTGATGATGACTAATGGGACTTGACTTAGGTGTGGGGAGTTCCACTGAAGCAAGTGCTGCTAGATGGATGCCTATATATTTGTTCCTGCTTGCTTCAATAAAGTTACGTCTGCTTTCTAACAGATTACCTTAAAAGTGGATCTTCCATTGACTTTATATGATAAGATTACATGTAAAATGTACTTACGTGTGTATATATATTACATGAAGTCTACTATTTTGGTGGACTTATTTTTTGAGTGTATGCATGTCCTGTTGTACATGACAATAAAGTTCTAATTCAAATTCTAATTTGCCACATTTTGACTGTCATTAATTTTATGATTTTACTCCCAAATGAAATGAAGCCAAAAGACCAACAAATAAAAAACATCATAAAAAGCGCAAATCCACAACTTACCAACTATAATCCCGCACGCGCTCACGAGTCCGATCTCCTTCTTGAGCGCGACTCCTCCAGACTCCTTCTCCCCGGCAGCATCCTTGGCAGACCCCGCCGTGCTGCTCCGTTGTCTCGGTCCGTCCGTCATTTTGATGAAAGCGTGTTTAAAAGTTGCGTTTGTCCCCCGCAGCACCTGATGCTGGCCGTGCGCTCCTCGCAGCTCGTGCGCAAATGTTTTATGGGGCAAAACCAGAAAGGTGCTACAGGGCAATGTCCGCTATAAAGTGCTTATCTGATCAGGAAGATGTTTTCAGCAACTTCTGAGAATGACTCCCTTCCTTACACTTATTATTTAAATTAAGAGAGCCACTGCTGAAGATTTAAAAGAAATATAATAACAAAGGAAGTGAGAAATATCTCATCATCATAAAGCTGTTGGACAAGTCAAAGTTTTCCGTAGATTGTGATGCATTAAATGGGGTGAGATGAACAGGTTGGTGTCTTTCAGGATCTGACTGAAGAATTGTCTCCTGTTGTTGTTGTTCTATTTTAGCTGCTGATGACTGATTCTGTTTTCCTACTGGTTAGGTTCAATGCAATCCTTTACGGAGGTGCACGTGTCTATTCAAGTCCTTAAAAAAACAAAGAACATTTTTCTTCTCCATGCAAAACAGCCTTGTGTCAGGAGCCATGGTCTGTAACTCTCACTAATCCCTAGGTCGACCTCTGGAGGGCACTGTGGTGACGTATAGATGGCACATCACAAGCTGAAGCTGCAGCAGGTGTGTGGCTGCACACCTGCAACTCATCCTGCAATCAAGAGGTTAAAAGGAGCTGGAAGCCTTGTTCTGCACTTCAGAGAATTTTGCAAGAAAGATTCTGATCTTTATCTCTTCTTCCAGTGACCTGCTCTGCCTCGCCAAAGAAATCACAGTCTTTTGACTGTTCTGAACCTCAGCCTTCTGGTTTGGCTCTCCTCTGTGCTGACTTCTGCTCACCTCTGAATCTCTATCGTCCACTAAGCTGTTTAAACAACTCACCGTTCACTCAGTCACATCACCTGCTCCGCCCCCCACGGCTACCGTAAGAGTAATTTTCTATAAATCCTCCTCTGGTTCAGAGACTAGTAGATTTACCTCTCAGCCTGTCTCTGCTGCGGCTCCACTCGCTCTCCCCAGCTGTTCAGCTCCACCTCACAGTAAGCAACTATCTACTCCAATTACTCCCACTCAACTGATCTCCTCTTTCCAGGACAGCCTCACGCTCCTGCCTCCAATACTTTTGGATTCTCAGTCATCTCCCAAAATAAAGTTCATCAAGTCTAAGTTTCTATCTGCTTGTGGGTCAAACAAATTAACAAAAACATGCCACCTGTGATTTGATTTTGTTGGAATTGTGTCAAACAGACAAAAGCATTTTAGCCAGAAGCTCTGTTAGCATCAGCTGATCAGGCAAACTTCCTAAAACCAGCTTCAGTTGGGACTAAAAGGTGGAAAGAGGAGGAAATTGAAGAGGGGATTAAGCAATTTGTAATAACCTGAAAATGACTTTGATTTTTGCTTATTTTTCTAACCCTAACCGTTGTGCAGTTTGTGCCAAATAACAGTAAGCAAATGGAAAAGGATGATTTATTAAAATTATTATAAAACCATTCAGATTAGAAGTCTTTATATCTGAAGGATTCGTAGTTCAGCGTAACGTGGCTCGATGTTCAAACAAAAACATTTCTATGAAAACGATGGAAAAGCTGGTTAGGACCACTTTAAAAGAAGGGAAATCTGTTTCTTTGAAGAAGAAATGCTTTAAAAAGAAATAGATGTGTCCAAACTTTGGCAGAGTGGTGTAAAAACAGAAAAATTGTCTTTTTGACTACTGTTGAGAAGAATGTGTGAAATGCTGTAAAACTCTGGAGGGAACACGTGAGGAAGAAAGATGGAGGATTTATTGGTATTGATTTATATCGTATCATTTAGGTCCTGGTCCAGAATGTTTTTGTTTCCCTGCTCAAAAAAATCTTGATTCAATGATTGCATCACCTGTTCAGGCTCATCAGGCTCTGCAGAAGCCTGTTAATCACCTGCTGATTGAAACCAGGTGTGTTGAATTAGGGAAACAACTCAAACATGCTGGATACTGGCCCTCCAATACCAGGAATGGAAACCCTTGAGTTACACTAATCAGTATATTTAATATTGTTAACAAAGCTGACATCAAACATTCTATAATGAAACCTAATTAAATCAAACAGGAATAACTCCAAACAAAAATCAAAACAAATACATGACACCCCACCTCCTCCCCCTTCAATCCTGGGGTCTCATTTATCAACCGTACTTACGAACATATCTGTGCGTGTTTCATGCGTGGGAACGATTTTACGCATTATGCAGTATTTACCATTTTGTACTTGTGCGTTTTATTATTATTGGAGGATTTAGCAGAGCAGAGTGCACTCTGGAGGGAATGGCTCTTCCGTGAGTGCAGCGCACGGATCCGATTCCAGTCCATATTCTATTTTTGTCAGGATCTGCTCCTTCTCCCTCAGATGTGTTGTCCTGTCTCCCCTCGTTAAGTGTTTATTGGACTCACCTGCCCCTTGTTATCCTACCCACCTGATTCCTGATTGCCCTCATGTATTTAAACCCTCTGCTTGTCCTGGTCTGTGTCAGATCCTCGTCTTGTCTACCTGTTGTATCACCACCTACATTATTCATATTAAACAGTTCTTTTGCCTGCCAGTCTGCCTCCTGTTCACCTGCATTTTGGGTCCTACAACAACCACCACAGGACAATTTTACAAATAAAACAACCCTCCAGAACCTCCTCTGCTCCCCGATCATACACGCGTTGTCAAGTGTCCAGTGCTTCTATCTTGCTGTCAATAAAGTTTTTCTTTTTTGTCCGGGAAGAGCCCAGGGAATCCCCTCCCGATCTGACGACGTAGTGTGACCAAATGTGGTTAATTGAGGGCGTTTCTGTATGTAAATGCCGGTAAATGGGCACGAGCACCTGCGTACGCACAGGTGGGATTTATCATCAGACAATTGCGGAGGAACATGCGTACAAGAGGCCACCGCATGTTTCATAAATCAGACTTTTGACTGTTCGTGCACATATTCTAAATTTCATTTGCTGGAGGGAATATAGGAACGTTTCTACGAACGTTTGATAAATGAGGGCCCAGGATTTCTGAAATGTGTTCCTCAGGGGTCAAATCAAAGCTAAGTAAGCCTGTCTGGTGAGTTTTTGTTTAATTTTTTTTACCATAACAAACCATATTTACCGTTTTTCTCTGCTCAGATAATTTAAAATTAATATTCCTAATAAAGTGCCTCAGCAGTACAAAAAATATTGAACTGCTGCTTTACTGAAGTATATAATACCTGCAAAAATAGGCCTAAAATGTATTAGTAGGAAACAAACCAAATGGATATTGTAATGCACAGATTTTAAGCCTCATTTTTTTAAACGTTTAGCATGTTCCACTAACATCTATAGATTGGATCCAAAGGTATTTAAGATAAACTGTTCTTGTGCAGTAATCCTGATCTGCTGAGCCAGCTACAGAGTTTAACAGTCTGTTTTGTTCTTGACGAAACAACATCCATGGCCCAATTTCAATACTCGCACTGCGCCCTACACCCTTATGTGAAGTGCACTTAGAGGAAGTGCGCAGTAAGGCTTCGAGTGTGTAGTACACAAGTGTGCAGATAATTGCTGAATTGGGACAGTGAGCATTACGTCATCGACCGCGGCGCATGGTGGGATGCCGGTCACTGTTTGTGCTTTTTAAAAAATCTTTATTAACAGCTTTCAAACAAACAAACAATTGTTTGACTAAATTTAAATTCATTGCGATCCACATTTAAATCTTATTCTAAAACATTCAGAGCATGAATAAATATCATTAATAGTCTTACAATGAACTTATTTCACTTGAAAATAAATATTTTCAGAAAAGGCACTTGAGCCATTGCTCCACCTTCTTCTCAAAATTCCCACGCAGCAATGGATTGTGAGTAATACCCTTGCCCGAAGTCCGCATCGATGCGGACTTCGTCATATACTCGCATTTCTCTTTCCTTTTCTATGAATCTTCTTTCTGAGATCTCTTGTTCCTGTTTATAATGATATTTTGTCCTTTTTTAATCCTTACTGCACACATGTACCCTTTTCATCCAGCCTCGCTATTTCCATTCACTCTTATTGTTTTCTTTGGTTTCCTGTTGTTTCTGTAAAAATAAAAACATATGAGTGGACCTTGAATATTTACAACTCGTATATGCTTTCCTCAGTGGTGGTGCCCTCAAGGGGTGGCCAGGGGTGGAAATGGCCTCACCTGGAAAATACACTGCTCAAAAAGGAAACACAAAATAAGACATCCTAGATCTGAATGAATGGCATAATAATCATATTAAATACTTTGTTCTTTATATAGTTGATTGTGCTGACAACAAATTCACACACACATTATCAATGGCAATCTAATTTATCAACCCATGGAGGTCTGGATTTGGAGTCACACTCAAAACTAAAGTGGACAAACACACTACAGGCTGATCCATTGATGTAATGTCCTTAAAACAAGTCAAAGTGAGGCTCAGTAGTGTGTGTGGCCTCCACGTGTCTGTATGACCTCCATACACAACGCCTGGGCATGCTCCTGATGAGGTGGTGCATGGTCTCATGAGGGATCTCCTCCCAGACCTGGAATAAAGCATCACAATTTTAGCTGTTTACATTCACAGAGAGCCTGTGAGTGCATCCACTGTTCCTCCAAGCCACCTCTCTCTGTTAATGAGATTTATCTTGGCACGTGGAGCCGAGCAGACAATAGTCGTGTCTAGACGACTCTTTTTTAACTTTCCGTCGAGAGCGACGTAGAGCGGAAGCTTGTATTCGGGCAGGATGACGCTTCCTTTAAATACGTCAACAGCACCGCAACGTTGCCGAATAAAAAAATAAAGAGAGCTGAAGATATCTAGCGGCAGACACGGAGCAGATTAAAGAACGCCTCATGGAAAAAGTCTGAAAATATGAAAGTTTATTCATCCGTGACTGAAGGAGTATAAAGATACTCAGCAAGTGTTTTATTCGTGAACGGGAATGACGGGAAACGTGGGTTTAGAGGTTCCGACCACATGAAGAGGTGGAGGAGAATGAGGGACAAATTCATCCGTGTTAAAAAGTCTCTAAAATACATTAAAACAATGTAAACACAGTAGTAAATACACTACCGTGGACCGGATACGTGACAGTAATGGTGGCAGGATACCCCAGAAAAGCGCTACGCCCTCTGTTGTCCTGGCGGGGAATTGCTTTGCAACTCTCCCCAGGTGACAGAGAAGTCTGAAGGGAAATACATCCATGAATGCGTTTTATGTGACTCAACAGTCGAGCTGATGGAGAAGTAAAAATTAGGCTTAACGGAAAAAAATCTGTAAACAGTTTAAAAATATTCTGACAAATTTCATGATTTCATTCATCCCTCCATCCATTTTCTTCCGCTTATCCGGAGTCGGGTCGCGGGGGCAGCAGCTTAAGGAGGGTGACCCAGACTTCCCTCTCCCCAGCCACTTGGGCCAGCTCCTCCGGGGAAATCCCAAGGCGTTCTCTGGCCAGCCGAGAGACATCGTCCCTCCAGCGTGTCCTGGGTCTTGATTGCTGCTTGATTGCAGCAAATCAAATGATTTAGGAAATTAGCTTAGCTCACAGACGTTAGCGCCTGCTAACAGAAATGTGAGGACAGTGCATCACCACTGCTTTTCCCAGTCAAAGAACCGCTCCACCATTTAGTAATCCTTGTTTTGCGAGGCTCATTTAGGCATATATGTCTTAGTAAAGTTTTAGCTTATTAAAAAGTTAAAAATGAAATTAAAATGAATCAAAAATTATACATGAGTCTATCTGTTAAAACAAATGGCTGCTGAGATATTCTATTTTTCCACAGAGAAAACATATTTGCCCCTTCAGCCCAAGTTTAGGGGTAAATAAGTTTAGAAATTCCCCCCAAAAAATCAGATTACCAAGCTTTCACCCAGCATTTAAACACACCACGCATGCACAAATCTGTCAGGTGTGAGTAGAGTCTCACACCTGATCTGTGCAAAAATGTAGTTTTGTCCGCATGTATCAGGTGATTCAAAAGGTACACATGAGTTACAAAACAAGAGTTATACATGCAAAGATCTTATGACTCTAATTTCTCTCCATATTATAACTACATCTGCTTGCTTTAAGACCAGAAGTGGGGTGTTTCTCAATCTCAAGGAACCTCGCCTTGCCTTGCCTGCCAAGGCACTGCCTTGCCAGGCCAGACGCCTTGCTTACGAGGACACTGTCCTTCCTTGGTGAAAGAAAATGGTTAAATGGAACAGACTTGCCCCACGTGACCGCGGCCGGCCAGAGCCCGCCCCCTGCTTACGTGCACTGTTGATGTCCTTCCCATCATAGTAATGTTAAGTTTTAATATCGAGCCTTTTACTTATTTAATTGTGTATATATTGGTTAAATCAAATGTGTAATCTAAAAAACATTTTACATATAAGCCCAATAGCTACAATTAGTTGACTTACATTTAAACTGGAAATTTGCCCTCGAAGTAGCTGCTGCTTGCTCCTGATCAGATCTATTTGAAAATACCACGCTGCATTCTGGGTAATTTTTGACCAAGAGAAGGCAACAAGGCACCTCTCATGTATCCTTGCTCAATTAGCTAAAAGGCTAACAAACGGAGGACAGATGCCTTGGAAGCACATGAACATTGGAACCGACTGGAACACGCCTTGGCGGTTCCTGATGACGTGTCTCCATAGGCAACCGGGGCGGGACCAAGGCATCAAGGCGAGGTTCCTTGAGATTGAGAAACACCCGTGGTTTGATATGAACTTGTGATGATGGTTTTAGGGTCCCACAAACTGTTGACACCTTTAAACCTTTTCAGGAAAGCTTATTGCTGAATGTTATTTTATTGGTTTCCCGATTTTATTCATTTTATTCAATAAATTCATATTTTTTTTCTTTTTTTTATATAGATCCAGATACATTTATGTAGCACTTTGAGATTGCGAAAAATAAAGTGCTTTGTAAATGACATTTATTATAATAATAATAATTATTATTGTCCTTCGCAGTATTGCACAATTTATCATTCTGCTCTCTTTAATGCAGCAATTATGCAATACAATATTTACATTATCATTAATAATTATAGGATTTGACTCAAAATACTCAGCCCAAAAGGAAATGATGACTCTTGAAAAGAAGACTACCAGTTTTTTATTTCTGATTTGAGTTTACACGCAAACTGTTAGATGATGGTCATTCAGTGATCTTCCCTCACTTCATGCCTCTGGAATTGGCAGAGGTCCAGACCGTTGCATCCTTGTTTTGCACAATCAAAATGCCATCATCGGTCAGCTGAAGGCGGCATCTGGTACAGGCAGAATTGTGGCTGTTGGTTTGCCAACACGGTTTGTCCTGTTGGGTGTACATGACCAGGTTGCAGTCATCCTGCATGACCAGCTGTGTGGCACCAGATTTATCCGTGTCTGAGGCCCAAACAGGCTTCCAGCCATAGATGACAAAGTTTCCATCATCCTGCAGAAACAAGTGGAATCATTTAACTGTATAGAAACATTAGACAGGATGACTGAGGTAAGCAGGATTTCAATTAATAGACAAAACGTGTGTTTACCTGGAAAATTGCCTTCCACTGTCCGTTGTTGGACACGAGACTATCTCCGTTGTGGAGTTCGTCCAGTCTTGACAAGAAGTTTCTGCTCATTTTTCTGAAAAAGGAAACACAAGTTCATCCAACAGACTTGGCACAGTGATAATCATAGGCTTGATGCACAATAAGGCATCAGTTATCTTAGAAGACAATTACTCACAGCTCTGATTGTCCAACAGCAGTCAGTCTAAATGGTGTGGTGCTGTCAGAGTCGAGCCTTTTTATATAGTAGAAGATGGGGGTGTGTGGGGTTGAGTTGAGGGAATGTCCAATCACGTTCAGCTTCACCGGTAAAATTCAAATCAATAACACATGTTATTCCTCACGTCTGTGGGTCTTTCATCAAGCAGGAACTTGTTGCATCAATTATTTTAAAGCAGGAAAAGCCAGTAAACCTGCAGGGCAGATTGTTGAGATAAACAAGACTGAAACGCTGCACGAGCATTTATTTAGGCCTTTTATCACTGAAAGGTTATTAGGATAGATTCAATCAGTTGTCATTTCTTAAGACATAAACAAAAATCCCAAACAGTTCAGAACAATTAATAAAATATTATTTTAACACCAAAAAGGTGATTCTCAAAGATAATTTGCTATGGTGACCCCTGAGGGGAAAAGCAGAATGAGAAAGAAGATCCATTAGATCTTTCTGTGTTGGCTCCGCGTGAGAAAGATGTAGTGACTAAATCTGATGCTGCTCTAAAATTTGACAGCCAGATAAATTCTGATGTTAGATCATGCTTTTTCCTCTTGCTGGTGGTCAGGCAATCTCCGTCACTGGATGTTTTTAAGAGTTGATTAAAGACCCGCTTCTTCTATTCTTTAGCCTTTCTAAAGGAGTTGGAGTGAGTCTTGCTTATTCTGTACATTTGAGATTCTGTTACTGCAACTGTGTGGATATGAGACAGTTTTACTTTCGTTTTATTCTCTGGTTATCTCTTCTATATTGAGAATGTTTTTAACTTATACCCTTTATTATTTTTATTTTTTGCACGTAATTGTGTTTTACTGTGTAAAGCTCTTTGGGCATGATTGTTGTAGGAAGGCGCTTTATAAATAAATAATGATGATGATGAAGAAGAAGGTAATATTCAACGAGATATTAGCTGCTTCACAAACTAATGACCTATAAAACACTACTTACGCATGGCTGCACACAGTTTCTGCTCTATTAAACACACCTGCCCTAGAAATGTGCTCAGGTGTTTTTGGATCAAATCCCACTTCCTACACACCCACTTTCTGCCATAAAAGGGACAGAACTAATTTTTTATTGCCTCAGAGCAGCACAGGTCAAATTTACAGTCATGACAACTCTTTTTGTAACTCATGCGTTTAGATGTAATTAAATGCTTGATATTATGAATAATTTGATTTCATTGACAGGTAGCACGAGCTGTCAGAGCTAGCGCTAGCAACTTACTTTGGGAAGGGCCTCAGCATTACTTTATTCATGTTTGAATGTTAATTGTGCAATTCTTGGACAAAGATGGCTAGCTGTGGTATTGATTGCAGAACAAACCATCCAAGAAGTCTGCTCCATTTATTTTGCTAAATAAAATTATTTTCTGTACTTTACTGGTTGAATGCTGTGCATGTAACATAACACTGCTTGTTCAAAAATGGGTTGAAATATGACATGTTTGTAGGGCTGGGTACCGAGACTCTGCACCGTCTCCCTTAGTCAGAGCTCAGTGAGTTGATGTATGCTTCACATGTTTTTCTGGCTAAAAGCTCCCACAAACCTCCGTTAGCTTTGGTTAGCTCAATTATCTCCTAGCTACATTGGCTCAGAGTTTAATGCCTGCTTACAACCTCACAATCCCGCTCTCAGCTCCACCTCTTTGCCCATTGTTGTTATTTTCCAGGGGTGACAAAACAGATGACACGGACAAGAGGGAGATTTCTTACTGCCTAAATGTTTTCAAATGTGGTAACGTAACTTCCGTAAGTCGTACATCCAGCCAATCATCTAGTGTGATGTCATTGGCAGGCACAGGACCTCGAGCTGGCTCACGAAGAATGGAACATGGCGTCTATTAGCGTCCCCCAGAGATTATAGCCTTATGTATTTTAGACCCAATTTTTATGGTAATTTTTTACAAAGCTACCAATATTTTTCAATGACTGGACATTATTTTATTCATTTTCAACCACATTTGGATGGATATTTTCAGAGATTAATATTAAAAACTACACACTGTCACTTTAAGGAGTTTTCATACAAAAAGCTTGAATTGAAACTTCAACTTCTACAAGTGTATTTAAATCCTAGTATCTATACTTCTGCTCAATAAATGTGAATACCTTTTGACACCGCTGCTGCAGTATCACTCCGCCTAATTGTACAGTTCTCCGGTTCTCCAATCAGGTGGCGTGATACAGCAGTATTTGACACAGTGCACGTTCACCTAAAATGAACTTGTCACCCTGCCAAGTTTATTGCTAAATCACAAATTCTAGTTGCAGAAATGCAGCCCCAAACATGCAGGAACTTGTTGCCAACTGAAACCTATCATTTTTCTACCCTCCAGACAAAATCAGAACAATATGTTTTCTGTTGCAAAAAAAAATATTTCAAATTTTGACTTTATTGGTGTATTTTTCATCATTAAAGACAAAAGGGCCTGTTTTGTTCATATGTAAAGATCTTTCTCAACAGGAATTACTTGAATGAGTGAATATTGATCGCTACCAAAAGTCAAAAACACACCATTTCTGACAACATGTTGCAGTCATGACTAGGACGAACCACGGGGATTGGATGCAGAGGGGCTGGTGCAGGTGTCTGGCTTGGTTTCCCTGCAATTTGACATGTGTGACATCGTTTACAGAACTCAGCAGTATCCTTTTTCATGCCAGGCCAAAAGAAGTGTTCAACATAACCTGGTAGGTTTTTCTAATCTCCAGATGGCCAGCCCACTGGTTTTCATGTGCCAGGGCTAAAATCTTCTGAGGTATGACAATCTGTTTAACTGTTCCCCAGCCTTCAGCTGCAGGATTTTTCCAATGACGCATTCAATTGTTGTCATTCATATAATAGCCAGTTGTATCAGACACTGGGTTATGTACTTCCTTAAAACATTTAATGTGTCATCAGCTTTTTGTTCTTCCTCTAACGTAGAACATGAGAGGGGTAGCTTACAGGTGTGTTGGTTCATCTCTGGAACAAGAGCACTGTCATGCCCCCCCTTGTCATGCATAGCCTGAGTTTTTGTCTCACTTCCATTAAACAAACTGGAGACATCTAGAATGTTCTCAGCATTCTTTTTCTCTTGAGCACGAGTTACAACACAGGCTGGATATAATACAGGGGCAAGAACGGCAAGTGGGTTTTCAACCACCTGGAGTGGGGGAACAACTACACCTCCCGCTACATCGTTTCCTAATAATATTGTCATCCCTGTGATGGGTAAGGATGGACAAACAGCCATTTTAAACTTACCCTGAACCAAATCACAGGTCAGGCACACATGATGTAGGGGACGTGAAACAGAATCAGAATTAATCCCTTTTAGCAACACAGACACCCCCGTAAAACTTGCATCATTAAGCTCCAGTGTCCCGTAATACTGTGACAGGAGCCGGAGCTGCATTATTTGAAGGAAGGGTCACAAACCCTTGAGACACAAATTGTCTAAAACTCTGAGTAATCATGTCATTCTGTTTCTCAAGAGACACCTTGTGGTGTGACACACAACCAACTTCCTGAGACGTGGGCACCTTCCGTTCTTTCCTCCTTTGTAATGTTAAGCAGTCTTTTACCGTGTGCCCCACTTGGTGGCAATAAAAACACCTGGGTTGACTCACAGGTCTTGGGTGGCCTGGTGCAGGCTTCATCACAGCGATTTGTCTGATTTCTATTTTGGGATTTTGCCCGCTAAAACGATGATTTAATGAGAACTCGTCAGCTAATACTGCTGCAGAAGACAATGTGGTCACTTTTTATTTGTTCAGATACAACACTACGCGCTCTGGTAGGCATCTTTTAAACTCCTCTAAAAGGATTAACTCTTTCAAAGCAGTGAATGAAGCAGCTTAGAAACTGACACCCATTTTTACAACAACAGAGTCTTCTCCTGGGAAAACTCAACATAGGTTTGCTCTACATTTTTCTTTCTGTGCGCTCTAAACCTCTGTCTATATGCCTCCGGCACTAATTCATAAGCATTTAACACAGCACTTTTGACACACTCATAATCCATATATTCATTCACAGAGAGAGAAGACATTACCTCTTGGGCTTTCCAAGTTAACTTACATTGCAATATCAAAGACCACACTTCACAAGGCCAGCTTAGGGAAGCTGCAATACACTCAAAAGTAGGGATGCACCGATACCGGTATCGGGTATCGGCCTCGATACCACATTTTCTAAAGTACTCATACTCGTTAAAAGTCCCTCGATACCGGGGACCGATACTACGGTCTGAGAAATGTCTGGTTGAGCGGCATGTAAGGGGTTAATCACAGGCGCCGAGTGCCCGCCCCCAAGGCCCCAGCTGCAGCTCAGAGCAGGGAGAAGTTTTCATTTTAAATAAATGTTCTTAATTCCAAACGAGTGCCTTGTATTTTTGTTAAAGTAGACAACTAAAGCTGTTATCTGTAAATTAAAATCATGTTTTTATTAAGTACTCAGTATCGGTATCGGTGAGTACTGAAATGCAAGTACTCGTACTCGTTTTCCAAAAAAGTGGTATCTGTGCATCCCTACTCAAAAGCAAAGAAATAGCTGTCCACTTCGGTCTCATGAAAGGGTGGCACCAACACAATGCACTTACTGATATCAAATGGTTTTGAATCCTCGATAATGGGTGTCTTCTCCTCTTTTCTGGGTATGTCCTCTGCTCGTTTCAATTCCTGTCTTGGTGGTGCATCCTCTGCTCGTTTTTTCTCAAGTTCCAACCTCCTGATCTTGAGCTTAGTGTCAGCCTTGAGCTCCAAACAGCAGAGGTCGAACTCCATCTGCTGGAGCCGCACCTTCTCTTCAGCATCATATTTCAGACGGGCCAATCTGAGCCGTAGCCAGGCACCATCCTTTGAACTCGGGGCAGAGGCTGGGGAGAGAGAGTCATATTGTGGCACATAAAGGTCGAGGAGGAGTCTTACGTCCTTCCGATGGAGGCTGGTCCCCGGTGGTGGCCTCTGCTGGAGCCGGCAGGGATGGGCCAACCATGGCAGTTCCCTCAGTCTCGTCGTCCACCTGTTGTACTTTAACAGTACATTCACTTAAGTCCAACACAGGTAGCAAGTTCAACTTCTCCATGGTAGCAGTAACAGTCTCTTTCAAGTCCTTTTTCAACATTGTATGGGTGCTACTGTGACCAAAATGACCAGCCACCTCCATCAAATCGCTCTGGCAACATTCCTCAAGCTTTTCCCGCAAAGGGGCCTCTAAAAACTCCTTCAAATTAAATTAAATCTTTTAAACAGGAAAACCTAACCCAACACACCCAAAATGCAACCAACCAGCACCCACTACCACTACACCCTGCTAGTACACAAACCTTTTGGGCAAATTTATTTAATTATGGTCACCAGGCACTGAGATCCCGGACAAGCCCCCATTATGTTACACCCCCTTCTGGTCTAGGAAGCCCAGGAGGGAGTAACACAGGTAAAAAGTAATAGTGGGACAAACAAAGGATTCTGAATGGTTTAAATAAGTTTATTTTAAACTTGTTAATTCTAGATAACTCCAAGAGTTGGATAAGTACATAAAGTTAAACAAAGAGTGTCTCACCATCTACAATAGGGAGGGGTAAACCTAACAATACAAAAAAGATAACAAAAGCTAAAAGATTTCACTTAGCTGTAAGATGTCTGAACTAAAGAGGAACAAACAGGCTCCAAACCCTATTAACCACAAGGACTCAGCAAACAAAACACATATTGCAACCAGTAGTCCTCTGGTCAAAGCACATGATAACTGTTAGCTTAAGACCACACAACTTAAAGAGGACAAAACCTATAACTGAGCCCAAAACCTGCTACACCACATAGATTAACTCTACAACCACAAGAGCAAGCCAAAACTGTTTATCCAGTGCCTGGGAGAACAACAGACTAGCTCTGAGTTCCCCCTGATTGTGTGAAGAACCCCTCTCTAAGTAAGGCTCTGTGGCTGATGGGTGATTCGCTGCAGCTGGTGCAGACAGGAAGGAGGTGCCCCTCTCCCTGGTGCTGAAAGGATTGTCTGGTGTGGAGAGAGAGCAAAGCAGCAGGCCAGAGCTATCCATGGTGCTGATAGTGAGAACTAGAGTGTGGCGAGCAGGAGGAGAGCCAAGGGACATAACATTGGCCACCAACAAGTCAAATGACAGATTACAAGTTAGTAAATTAAAAGTTTATTTACTCAGTAGCAAGTAAGTAAAGTGTATTCATACAGCACTTTTCACATAAAAACATCACAGTGCTTCACAAAGATCAACAAAATAAATCATAAAATCCTAAAATGATCATAAAGTCAAAACAACAAAATATCATAAAACAAGTGCAAGATAATTAAAATCAGAAAAGGTCACACACACACACACACACACACACACACACACACACACACACACACACACACACACACACACACACACACACACACACACACAGTTACTATCTGACAACTCCAAACAAAATGAAGCTAAGCCTAATTTATACTACTAAGCATTAGCCTCGATAGTAGTCGTGTCCCCTTCGTTTCCCTTCAGAACCTCCTCATCGAGCTCAACCAGCAACAGCCAAGCATGAGTGCTCCCCCCTGCCTGCGGCTGGGCGGAGGTCCGCCTCCCAGACTATCCAAGACCCTTTTAGATAAGACACACCGTGCCGGCAAATCAGCGTAATATTACCTCAACCGTGTGTCTTATAAACGCACATTAAGCCTTGGCGCAACAGCGGGTGGTGTCATGATCACGTCATGAATTAATGCTGAGCTCCGGCCGGGAACTATATGGAAAATGAAAGTAAACACGGGCATAAAAAGTTACCTTTTATAAACAGACTCAGCTGAGATGATAGCGATGCAGAGCACCGGGAGCTTTTCTCCGTTAGAGCTGCCTGCAGCTCAGATCATCTGACAGCTCACAGGGACACCAAATCGCCGCCACCGCTCCTCGGATCCACGCGTCCCCAGACGCCGGACCTTCTCCCAAACTCCTTGTTCCTTGCTACGCTTTGCTCAGCGGAGCCGACACTAATGTATCCCTCCACTGCATACTGTAACCCTTTTTGCCTCGATCTGGATGATATTGAGGAGGAAGTGCTCCAAAAAATGTTGCTGACACGCATCTGTCTACTTCTTTCTATCACGGAAATCTGCAGAGCTGCAGTATTTGATCCACTTATTGTCGGACTTGGTAACAGTAACTAAGGGGGGCGGGGCGGGGCGGGGCTCGGCGAAAGGCTAATTATGGCAACAAGATTTCTAACCTGAGTCTTTGTTTAACTGAAGGAAGTTTGTCTGCATCCAGTCATTAACTTGTTCCAAACACTGACAGAGTGAGTCTAGGGGACCACAGTCACTAGGTGAGCTACGTAGATCTGGGTGTCATCTGCATAACTATGATAGGTAATGTTGTTACTGTGTATGACCTGACCCAGTGGGAGCATGTAGAGATTGAAGAGCAGTGGTCCAAGAATAGAACCTTGGGGGACCCCACATGTCATGGAGATCTGCTCTGATTTATGATCACCAGTAGAAAAAACATAACTCCTGTCTTTGAGATATGATCTGAACCAACTATGGACTGTGCCTGATAGTCCCACCCAGTTTCCGAGCCTATCATAATGGATGTTGTGGTCCACAGTATTAAACACTGCATTGATATCAAGCATCATCAGATCCAGTTTGTAGTAATCACCCTCTTTTTAAGTTTTAGCTGTTTACATTCACAGAGAGCCTGTGAGTGCATCCACTGTTCCTCCAAGCCTCCTCTCTCTGTTAATGAGATTTATCTTGGCACGTGGAGCCAAGCAGGCAATAGTCGTGTCTAGACGACTCTTTTTTAACTTTCCCTTGAGAGCGACGGAGAGCGCAAGCTTGAGATTGGTCAGGACGCCACTTCCTTTAAATACGTCAACAGCACCGCCATTGCCGAATAAAAAAATAAAGAGAGCTGAAGATATCTAGCGGCAGACACGGAGCAGATTAAAGAACGCCTCATGGAAAAAGTCTGAAAATATGAAAGTTTATTCATCCGTGACTGAAGGAGTATAAAGATACTCAGCAAGTGTTTTATTCGTGAACGGAAATGACAAGAAACGTGGGTTTAGAGGTGACGACCGCATGAAGAGGTGGAGGAGAATGATGGACAAATTCATCCATGTTAAAAGTCTATAAAACACATTAAAACAATGTAAACACAGTAGTAAATACACTATCGTGGACCGGATACGTGACAGTAATGGTGGCAGGATACCCCAGAAAAGCGCTACGCCCTCTGTTGTCCTGGCGGGGAATTGCTGTACAACTCTCCCCAGGTGACGGAGAAGTCTGAAGGGAAATACCTCCGTGAATGCGTTTGCATGACTCCACAGTCGAGCTGATGGAGAAGTATAAATTAGGCTTAACGGAAAAAAATCTGTAAACAGTTTTAAAATATTCTGACAAATTTTATGATTTGCTTAATTCCAGGGGATAAATAAAGTCTTTCTGATTCTGATTAATTTCATCCATCCATTCATCCATTTTCTTCCGCTTATCCGGAGTCGGGTTGCAGGGGCAGCAGCTTAAGGAGGGAGACCCAGACTTCCCTCTCCCCAGCTACTTGGGTCAGCTCCTCCGGGGGAATCCCAAGGCATTCCCTGGCCAGCCGAGAGACATAGTCCCTCCAGCGTGTCCTGGGTCTTCCTTTGGGTCTCCTCCTGGTTGGACGTGCCCGGAAAACCTCACCAGGGATTTGCTTAATTTATCTTTTCTTAATCTCTTTCATTATTTTCCCTGACGACAGTATCTGCTTGATTGCAGCAAATCAAATGATTTAGGAAATTAGCTTAGCTCACAGACGTTAGCGCCTGCTAACAGAAATGTGAGGACAGTGCATCACCACTGCTTTTCCCAGTCAAAGAACCGCTCCACCATTTAGTAATCCTTGTGTTGCGAGGCTCATTTAGGCATATATGTCTTAGTAAAGTTTTAGCTTATTAAAAAGTTAAAAATGTGTAGCTACAGCTGCCCTGGGGCGCACTGACAGAGGCGATGCTGCCGAGCACTGGCGCCACCAGTCCCTCTGACCACCACCAGCAGGCAAGGTGGGTTAAGGACACACAGCAGCATTCTCTGGCCGGAGCCGGGATCGAACCTGCAACCTTCTGATTACTGGAAAACCCGCTCTACCTCCTGAGCTTCTGCTGCCCACCATTTAGTAATCCTTGTTTTGCGAGGCTCATTTAGGCATATATGTCTTAGTAGAGTTTTAGCTTATTAAAAAGTTAAAAATGAAATTAAAATGAATCAAAAATTATACATGAGTCTATCTGTTAAAACAAATGGCTGCTGAGATATTCTGTTTTTCCACAGAAAAAACATATTTGCCCCTTCAGCCCAAGTTTAGGGGTAAATAAATTTAGAAATTCCCCCCCAAAAAATCAGATTTCCAAGCTTTCACCCAGCATTTAAACACACCACGCATGCACAAATCTGTCAGGTGTGAGTAGAGTCTCACACCTGATCTGTGCAAAAATGTAGTTTTGTCTGCATGTATCAGGTGATTCATGAGTGTTTAATGATATGTTTACATAGGAGCTGAAGTTGATCACAAAAAGGCAAACATGAGTTACAAATCAAGAGTTATACATGCAAAGATCTTATGACTCTAATTTCTCTCCATATTATAACTACATCTGCTTGCTTTAAGACCAGAAGTGGTTTGATATGAACTTGTGATGATGGTTTTAGGGTCCCACAAACTGTTTAAACGTAACCTTAAAACCTACCTTTTCAGGAAGGCTTATTGCTGAATGTTATTTTATTGACTTCCTGATTTTATTAATTTTATTCTATATATTTATATATATATATTTTTCTTTTTTTCTCTTTTTTATATAGACCCTGATACATGTATGCACTTTGAGATTGCAAAATATAAAGTGCTTTATAAATGGCATTTATTATTATTATTAGTATTAATTATTGTCCTTCGCAGTATTGCACAATTTATCATTCTGCTCTCTTTAATGCAGCAATTATGCAATACAATATTTACATTATCATTAATAATTATAGCATTTGACTCAAAATACTCAGCCCAAAAGAAATGATGACTCTTGAAAAGAAGATTAACAGTTTTTATTTCTGATTTGAGTTTACACGCAAACTGTTAGATGATGGTCATTCAGTGATCTTCCCTCACTTCATGCCTCTGGAATTGGCAGAGGTCCAGACCGTTGCATCCTTGTTTTGCACAATCAAAATGCCATCATCGGTCAGCTGAAGGCGGCATCTGGTACAGGCAGAATTGTGGCTGTTGGTTTGCCAACACGGTTTGTCCTGTTGGGTGTACATGACCAGGTTGCAGTCATCCTGCATGACCAGCTGTGTGGCACCAGATTTATCCGTGTCTGAGGCCCACACAGGCTTCCAGCCATAGATGACAAAGTTTCCATCATCCTGCAGAAACAAGTGGAATCATTTAACTGTCTATAGAAACATTACAGACAGGATGACTGAGGTAAGCAGGATTTCAATTCTTTAAAATAGACAAAACGTGTGTTTACCTGGAAAATTGCCTTCCACTGTCCGTTGTTGGACACGAGACTATCTCCCTTGTGGAGTTCGTTCAGTCTTGACAAGAAGTTTGTGCTCATTTTTCTGAAAAAGCAAACACAAGTTCATCCAACAGACTTGGCACAGTGATAATCATAGGCTTGATGCACAATAAGGCATCAGTTATCTTAGAAGACAATTACTCACAGTTCTGATTGTCCAACAGCAGTCAGTCTAAATGGTGTGGTGCTGTCAGAGTCGAGCCTTTTTATATAGTAGAAGATGGGGGTGTGTGGGGTTGAGTTGAGGGAATGTCCAATCACGTTCAGCTTCACCGGTAAAATTCAAATCAATAACACACATGTTATTCCTCACGTCTGTGGGTCTTTCATCAAGCAGGAACTTGTTGCATCAATTATTTTAAAGCAGGAAAAGCCAGTAAAACTGCAGGGCAGATTGTTGAGATAAACAAGACTGAAACGCAGTTGTCATTTCTTAAGACATAAACAAAAATCCCAAACAGTTCAGAACAATTAATAAAATATTAAAAAGGTGATTCTCAAAGATAATTTGCTATGGTGACCCCTGAGGGGAAAAGCAGAATGAGAAAGAAGATCCATTAGATCTTTCTGTGTTGGCTCCGCGTGAGAAAGATGTAGTGACTAAATCTGATGCTGCTCTAAAATTTGACAGCCAGATCAATTCTGATGTTAGATCATGCTTTTTCCTCTTGCTGGTGGTCAGGCAATCTCCAGTGAAGGGAAGCAAGCACCGGAGTGATAAAGGACCTAAGTACCTCTATCTGATCTTGACTCAAAGAAAAGCACAAGTCAAAATAGTTCAAAGTGAATGCCAAAGCCTTTTCAAATTAACCATCGCCAGAGCAAAATCATTTTGCTTCTACTACTGTACGTCTGGATTTCTAGGCTAAAGAAGACTTAACAGTTTTTATTTCTGATTTTATCTCTGATTTGAAATAAGGTAAACAGGGTTTCAACTCCTTTTAAAATAGACAAAACGTGTGTTTACCTGGAAAATTTTCTTCCACTGTCTGTTGTTGTGTGTTGTGAAGTTTGTTTTGTCTTGACAAATAGTTTCTGCTGATTTTTCTGAACTAAAAAGAAAATGTTTATCCAATGTATTTGCGTGGGTGATAATTAAACTGTGGGAATCAATCTGTTGATTGATTCCCACAGTTTAATTATCACCCACGCAAGTATATTGTTTCATAATCCAAACCACTACTTACGCATGGCTGCACACAGTTTCTGCTTTATTAAACACACCTGCCCTAGAAATGTGCTCAGGTGTTTTTGGATCAAATCCCACTTCCTACACACCCACTTTCTGCCATAAAAGTCACAGAACAAATTTTTTATTGCCTCAGAGCAGCACAGGTCAAATTTACAGTCATGACAACTCTTTTTGTAACTCATGCGTTTAGATGTAATTAAATGCTTGATATTATGAATAATTTGATTTCATTGACAGGTAGCACGAGCTGTCAGCGCTAGCGCTAGCAACTTACTTTGGGAAGGGCCTCAACATTACTTTATTCATGTTAGAATGTTAATTGTGCAATTCTTGGACAAAGATGGCTAGCTGTGGTATTGATTGCACTAATAGACCTTCCAAAAAGTCTGCTCCATTTATTTTGCTAAATAAAATTATTTTTCTGTACTTTACTGGTTGAATGCTGTGCATTTAACATAACACTGCTTGTTCAAAAATGGGTTGAAATATGACATGTTTGTAGGGCTGGGTACCGAGACTCTGCACCGTTTCCCTTAAAGCTACTGCACACTGAAAGCATCAGCGGCGCGGAACGGCAGCGGAACGTCGCCCCTTCAAATAGAATTCATTATAGTCTATGGGGTGTCACAAACCAGCCGCGACGCGGCAATTTCCAGACGCGTCCCAGAAGCGGAACGCCGCGCCGCGCTGCTAAAGATGGGATCGGGTTCTATTTTTGCCGCGTGCCGCTTCTGGGATGCGTCAATTTCCGCAGTTAACATGGGGCTAGACAGGAAATCACACACGGTTTCAGTGTAAAATGCCCGGTAATTTTCAAAATAAAAGTCTGTTACAGCGATGCGGTTTCATATCTATGTAGATTACGTCTATACGTGTGACCTCACGGCTTATTTACTACCGCATCGTTCGAGAAGTGCAGCGGTGTGTTTTTCATGGCTTTAATCCTGGCAGTGGTGAGTAAAAATATTATATATGACATCAAACAGCGATATCAAACGTGATTTCCTTCTTTTTGGTTTAATGGCGGACGTCATAAACAAACCGTGACCTTTGAAGTCTCGAGGGATCTTGTGATCTCGCGAGTCGAGCGAGGAGCGCTGCGGTGAAGCCGCTTCGCTGCTGCCTCTCCCGGTGTGCACTGGAGTGCCGCAATTGTTGCTAGTAAACCGTTCCGCTGCCGTTCCGCGCCGCTGATGCTTTCAGTGTGCAGCAGGCGTCAGTCAGAGCTCAATGAGTTGATGCATGCTTCACGTGTTTTTCTGGCTAAAAGCTCCCACAAACCTCCGTTAGCTTTGGTTAGCTCAATTATCTCCTAGCTATATTGGCTCAGAGTTTAATGCCTGCTTACAACCTCACAATCCCGCTCTCAGCTCCAGCTCTTTGCCCATTGTTGTTATTTTCCAGGGGTGACAAAACAGATGACACAGACAAGAGGGAGATTTCTTACCACCTAAATATTTTCAAATGTGGTAACGTAACTTCCGTAAGTCGTACATCCAGCCAATCATCTAGTGTGATGTCGTTGACCGGCGCAGGACCCTGAGCTGGTTCGCGAAGACGGGAACATGGCGTCTAATAGCGTCCCTCAGAGATTATAGCCTTATGTATTTTAGACCCAATTTTTATGGTAATATTTTACAAAGCTACCAATATTTTTCAATGACTGGACATTATTTTATTCATTTTCAACCACATTTGGATGGATATTTTCAGAGATTAATAGTAAAAACTACACACTGTCACTTTAAGGAGTTTTCATACAAAAAGCTTGAATTGATACTTCAACTTCTACAAGTGTATTTAAATCCTAGTCTCTATACTTCTGCTCAATAAATGTGAATACCTTTTGACACCGCTGGCTTCTGTACAACGTTTGCTGCAGTATCACTCCGCCTAATTGTACACGGTTCTCCGGTTCTCCAATCAGGTGGCGTGATACAGCAGTATGCGACAGTGCACGTTCACCTAAAATGAACTTGGCAGAGTGATAATAAAACGGTTTTCCCACAGTTTAATTATCACCCACGCAAGTATATTGTTTCATAATCCAAATCAGTCCAGTTGCCCAAAACCTGCAGGGACCTGTTGCCTGCTGAAACCTATTATTTTACTGCCCACCAGAAAAAATTATGTTCTGCTGCAGAAGAATATTTAAATTTTTTACTTTATTGGTGCATTTTTCTGCACAAAAAACGTCAGGGGCCTCAATTTCAAAACTTTGCATATATCCTTACTAAAACCCTACATAGCCTTCTCAGTGGCCTATGAGTGTCCACCCTGAGACTGGGAGATCGTAGGTTCAAATCCACAGTCGGGTCATACCAAAGACTTTAAAAATGGGACCCAATGCCTCCCTGCTTGACACTCAGCATTGGTTTGGGGGGTTAAACCACCAAATGGTTCCTGAGCGTGGCTGTGTCTGCAGCTTACCACTCCCCTAGGGGATGGGTCAAATGCAAAGATGTAATTTTACCACACACCAGTGTGTGACGACTAATGGGACTTTAACTTTAAGCTCAGAAAAAAATTACTTACACAAACTAATGACCTATAAAACACTACTTACGCATGGCTGCACACAGTTTCTGCTTTATTAAACACACCTTCCCTAGAAATGTGCTCAGGTGTTTTTGGATCAAATCCCACTTCCTACACACCCACTTTCTGCCATAAAAGGCACAGAACAAATTTTTTATTGCCTCAGAGCAGCACAGGTCAAGTTTACAGTCATGACAACTCTTTTTGTAACTCATGCGTTTAGATGTAATTTAATGCTTGATATTATGAATAATTTGATTTCATTGACAGGTAGCACGAGCTGTCAGAGCTAGCGCTAGCAACTTACTTTGGGAAGGGCCTCAGCATTACTTTATTCATGTTAGAATGTTAATTGTGCAATTCTTGGACAAAGATGGCTAGCTGTGGTATTGATTGCACTAATAGACCTTCCAAAAAGTCTGCTCCATTTATTTTGCTAAATAAAATTATTTTCTGTACTTTGCTGGTTGAATGCTGTGCATGTAACATAACACTGCTTGTTCAAAAATGGGTTGAAATATGACATGTTTGTAGGGCTGGGTACCGAGACTCTGCACCGTTTCCCTTAGACAGAGCTCAGTGTGTTGATGCATGCTTCACGTGTTTTTCTGGCTAAAAGCTCCCACAAACCTCCGTTAGCTTTGGTTAGCTCAATTATCTCCTAGCTACATTGGCTCAGAGTTTAATGCCTGCTTACAACCTCACAATCCCGCTCTCAGCTCCACTTCTTTGCCCATTGTTGGTATTGTCCTGGAGCGACAAAACAGATGACACGGACAAGATGGAGATTTCTTAACGACTAAATGTTTTCGAATGTGGTAACGTAACTTCCGTAAGTCGTACATCCAGCCAATCATCTAGTGCGATGTCGTTGACTGGCGCAGGACCCTGAGCCAGCTCGCGAAGAAGGGAACATGGCGTCTAATAGCGTCCCCCAGAGATTATAGCCTTATGTATTCTAGACCCAATTTTTATGGTAATTTTTTACAAAGCTACCAATATTTTTCAATGACTGGACATTATTTTATTCATTTTCAACCACATTTGGATGGATATTTTCAGAGATTAATAGTAAAAACTACACACAGTCACTTTAAGGAGTTTTCATACAAAAAGCTTGAATTGATACTTCAACTTCTACAAGTGTATTTAAATCCTAGTATCTATACTTCTGCTCAATAAATGTGAATACCTTTTGACACCGCTAGCTTCTGTACAACGGTTGCTGCAGTATCACTCTGCCTAATTGTACACGGTTCTCCGGTTCTCCAATCAGGTGGCGTGATACAGCAGTATGTGACAGTGCACGTTCACCTAAAATGAACTTGGCAGGGTGATAATAAAATGGTTTTCCCACAGTTGAATTATCACCCTGCCAAGTTTATTCTTAAATCACAAATTCAAGATGCAGAAATGCAGCCCCAAACATGCAGGAACTTGTTGCCAACTGAAACCTATCATTTTTCTACCCTCCAGACAAATTCAGAACAATATGTGTTCTGTTGCAAAATAAATATTTAAAATTTTGACTTTATTGGTGCATTTTTTATCATAAAAGACAAAAGGGCCCGTTTTGTTCATATGTAAAGATCTTTCTCAACAGGAATTGCTTGAATGAGTGAATATTGATCGCTACCAAAAGTCAAAAACACACCATTTCTGACAACATGTTGCAGTCATGACTA
This sequence comes from Aphyosemion australe, assembly GCA_006937985.1. Lineage (NCBI taxonomy): Eukaryota > Metazoa > Chordata > Actinopteri > Cyprinodontiformes > Nothobranchiidae > Aphyosemion > Aphyosemion australe. Next base: position 1,617,301 of record SSNS01000042.1, read on the forward strand.
GGACAAAGGCACTAATCCTGATACCTAGATGGTATCAGGATCTTGATGCTTTAAGGCTATCAGGGGTTTGATATGAATTTGCTGGTCCTTTGTACGGTACTGCACACTTGATCAGTCAGTTTTTTTAATGCAACAAACATGGATCACAATATTTATGTGGTCATTAATAATTATAACGTTAGATTCAAAATACTTAACAAATAACTCTTTAAAAGAAGATTAACACATTTTTATTTCTGATTTGGAATTAACAGGCAAACTGTTAGATGATGAAAAACAGATTAAAGCTTTGGGTCTTTCAATGTGCTTCCCTCTGGTAGTGGGTCAATCACCGGGCCAAAGGTGATTCATAATCTTTCCAGTGAGTTCTGGGTCTGCGTGTTTAATGGGGTCCCATTAAACAGGGACCTGTTCCATTTTTTCCTGTTGGACGTCAAGTAGCAAAAATTTTTTTTATTAATCCACCAAATAACGGACTGCTCGGTGTGAGGGATTGTGGAGTTGACAGAATCCTGACACAGGTAAGTTATGTATTATTCTGTGGGTATTTTTCTCTGAGGGCTCACTAACAACAATGGTGATGCAGGGGTTAGGCGTTCGCCCCGTAAACCATGGGTGGCTGGTTTGATCCTGTCAATAAACTGCAGTACATATTGTAATAAAACGTCAAACAAACGAATACTTGAGTAATTGATAATAATTGTCCCCAGCAACCTTCAAATGGCACTCAAGTTTATGGTTATTATCTGCAGCAAAACTGAAAACAAACCGACGCCCTTCACCCTTCAGCTTGCCTGTTGAGTTAGCCGTATACTGAACACGGCTGTACACGAGTTCTAACTTCAGGCTAACCATTCTCCCGTCAGCTGTGCATGATGAGCTCCCCATCTGCTGGTTGATCTCAGCTTCTGAGTTGTCTCTCAGTCACCGCTTCTTCGTGTTAAGAGCTCATAATCCATGCTGAGCATATCAGTTCCAGGTATCTTCCTCAAGACCATCCAAACCCTTGCCAAGTCCCTTCTCCTCCTCTACAGAAACCGCTGAAACTGTATCTGATATGATGCTAAAACTATATCACAGGGGAGGTCCAAAAGGTTTGGGAGCCTGTGCGTTATTTGAGCATTAAAAAAATTAACGGCCTCAAAGCAGAGCTGTGAAGTGTAATGTAAAGTTCTGAGTGAGATAATCTATGCTAACAGCAGGGAAGGCTTAGTTGATTTTTGCAGCCAGTAGAGAACAGAGCACATCTCGGCTAGTAGAAGCTAACTGTTAGCATTAGTAGCTCCAAAACATGGCAGAACTCCTTCAGGCTTGAGTTATTTGTGGAGATAAAACATCAACTTTGCAGAGTGAACGGAGCCAGTGAAAGAGTTGTGTTGTTGTTAGCTAATCAGAGGCTCCAAATCTTGTTTTCTGCCCCCTCTCCTCCAGCTAACCCCTCATTTACACCGAGTGAGGAACTGATTGGGTTCCAGATGGACTGCCATTTACACTGACTGCAGATCATGTGGTGCATATGAGTTCAAGTTAGAAATTTGACATAATACATTTAAAGATATACTGACATGAACTCTCATACACTGTGAACAGATATCCCTGTAATTAATGATTTTTAAAAAGCCAGAAAACAAATCAGATGCACCTCAGTGGCACGCTTCCTGTCTGGCTCATGTCATGTAATTGCTTTAACTTCATGAAAATCTGCATGCAAGAAAAAAATAGACTCCATGCAGAAAATGTCTGCATCTCCACATCTGGATCTGCACCACAGCGAGTGTAAAGACTCTCATTTGACTCCTCTCTTGATGATTTCTGGTTTTTGCAGAAGCCAGACGAGTCCAGGTCCACATCTGTTCCATACTTGGTGTAAAGTGGCATTACTGCTACTTCCCACAGAAAAAGTCAGAAAAAGTGCCCTGCCACATTCACTTTCATGCGAGTGGTCATTTAAGCAGTGAAAACTGTTAGTATACACAAGAAATTAAAAATTGTACTTATGTAACTGATTTCTGTATTTTCTTTGTTCACAGTTTTACATAATTGAGCAAAATGAAATCAATCATACTAACCTACTCATCTGTTAACTGTCCGGCTATGTAGCCAGTTGCATCTAGTGAGGAGACCAGCATTCATTCAATTAATTACAGTATGTATCTATTTAATTACACATGTTGGTGCTGATGGTAGCACCTCACAGGAAGCTGGTTTGAACCCTGGCTTTTTCGTGGAGCACCTGCAGCCCTCTGGTTATGGGGCAAGCACTTTGCCACCGTTGCCCCCTTATTTTGCTTGCTGCAGCAGCAAAGACAGAGACAAATTCTTTGTGCTTTACTGAAAAAGTAATGCAACTAATTTGCTTGACAGTTGAAACAGCTCCTCCTGCCAGTGGTGCCCCTGGAAAACTTTCATAGGGGGGACATGCCCCCCGCCTGGCCACCCCTTGGAGCTGCCACTGTCTCCTGTAGCTGTCTGTGTAATACTTTTGAGTAATTTTATAAATGTAGGAGTGTTCCTTGGTTTAAAAAATATTATTCAGCTCCAGGTAGTACAGACAGACAAGCAAATAAGTGTCTTACAAAATGATTAGACAGCTGTTGAAGTTACTGTCTAAACAAGAAAATATAATAATACTTCAGCAGATTTGAAGTCATCACTCAGTCTTAGTTCCTCTTTCATCATCATCATCATCATCGCCATCATCATGGCTGATGGTCCCTCAAAGTCAAGTATGACTGTTGTCCATCTTCATTCTTCCATTACCTTAATATGCCCTGCTATAACCACAGACAAACAACCACTATGCTCATAGAAAGTCTCATTCACACCCAGTGTAACTATAGGTCATTTTTGAAAATCATCAGTTCATCCCAGAGGCCAGTGTTTGTTTATTTATTTATTTATTTATTTACTTATATTTTTGGAGGATAAAGCCTCTTGTGATGGAACATCTTGTTTTCGAGAGGGTCCTCCATCCGTACATCAAAAGATAAGAAAGACAGCATGACAGCAAGCGGCTGATCAGAAAACACAGAATAATAATAATAATAATAAATAAATAAATAAAATAAAATACAATGAAAACAAAACATCACAAAACCTGAATAAGTTAGCCTAGCTCACACACTGTCAAACTTTCAACTAAAATTAATTACAAGCCATTACAAATGGGAAGTACATGAAAATAAACAGTGTTCCGAAAAAGTCTAAAAAGGTAATTGATCGTATGTCAACAGGTAAATTGTTCCAGTCTAGTGGAGCTTTAACACAAAATGTCAATCTTCCCACTTCTTTTTTAAATTTAGGTACAAAGAAAGAAATGTGTTCATTAAATCTTGTAATGTGCTGACAAGTAGAGTGCGCAAGATATCTTTTTAAATACATTGGAAAATCAAAAAAATATACATTTAAAAATAAAGATTAACCAGTGAAATCTCCTTCTGGCATTTAATGAAAGCCAAGACAAGCTCGCATACATACTGCAGTGGTGTGTTGTGTAAGGACAGCATAAAACAAAGCGACAAATATTATTAAAGACAACATCAAGAGGATGGAGATAGAATGCGGTAGTGTTTTGATATATTACATCAGCATAATCTAAAATGGGAAATAAAAGTTGCTTGGCAATGTGCTTTCTTACATTGAAATCAATTGGTACAGAACACAAATATTGTCACAAATAATATCAGTTAAATTGCAGCATCATCTACTGCCTTTAACTCTCAAAGCTTTGTAATAATCACATTTCATTGAGTGTGGTTCATTTACCATTGTCATGGTTTTGTTACTACACCCTCTAGCGGTCATATAATGTCATTGCAGTATTTGTGATGTACTAATACGCACGCGCCGGCAGGGGGCAGTGTAACAACAGTCTACACACTAACCTCCTAAGACCAATGGCTGCCAGGTTTGTAGACTTTATTTTTTTTTTTCTTTAATTTTCACGGTTTACTTAAATAAAACTCGAACAATGCTTGGCTTTTTTCTTGATTGACTTTAAAACTCGTTTTTTGGTGTTGTGGAAAGGCTTTTTTGGTGGCGTTTACATCCTTCTGGAAACGGTAATTGACTAATTAAGACTGTAAAGCGAGCTAAATTGAGCGAATAGCTTGTTTTAAAGTAACGACTTGGCTGTTAATAGTTTTTAGTGGTTTCTTTTGACTGTTTTAAAAGTTTCAGAGTGATGTCATTAAGCATAAAGTGACTAAGAAAGCATTTCTTTTAATTCTACTGTAGAACAAAGTCTTCAGTAGTTTTATGAGAACAGGAAAAACGGCTCCTTTTTCTTTACTAATGGAGAAAAGTTCTGTTTATTTATTAAACTTATAACTAAACCAAGCGTGTCTGAAGATGTGTGTGACATATCTTAAGATAAAAATAAACTTGGGATAGGTTTACTGTTTTATTCAGCGTAATTACAGTTTAATTTGTATCATTTTGTTTCTTTTTAATTGCAGCAGTAGGGTTTTATTTGCTTATTCAAATAGAGCTCATGGTGGGTTAGATAAGAAACACCTGGTTTTACAACCCATTCAGGAATATGGTGGGTTTCAAATGAGTAAATGTTGTAAAATGAGATTTAAAATGAGTCACTTTTCAAATTGTAAACTATTTGACATATTATTTTGATTTAAATATGTTGAAATAAATTAAAAGCAATGAGCTATTCAGGCATTTGCATCACAGAAATGTTTCTGATGTGTTATTATTTATATTTTCTCTTATTTTTTCTTATTAATACAGAGAATTCAAGAAATGCTTTGAGAAGACAAATCTGTGTTTGACCTTCAGGTGAGAAAAAGAAGAAAAATGAGGAATGAGTCGTTGCTCAGAGCTACTGTATCTGATGCTTCTGATGCCCTGAAGAGGTACATGAAGGAGCAGGTGTGTGAGGTAAGAAATTAACTATTTCAATTCTAAGTAAGTGCATTTTTATTTTTTATTTTTTATTTAATGGATCTGACTATGCTGTTTGGTTTTATGCTGTTCATCATGATTTACACACACCTTCTTTGAAAGATACATTTTCTAGTCCTCCCGCTCAGCAGAGCAGCGTGACCTGAAAACTCACCTCGTGCATTTCTTCTGATCACCAGCTGCTTTTGCACACTTCCTCCAGTTGCACCGTCATATTTAAAAGAATCTCTCCCTACATTTTCCATGACAAAAACGCTTTCCCATTCCACATTTCTGCAGCATGTCTTCACAAAGTCTCACATGCATGAAGCAATTTGTGCAACACAGCATCCTGGAGCAACAAACCACAAGGGGAAGCTGCTCCAAGTGTGTGACTTAAAGGCTCAGAGCGGTCTTTGAACGTGGACATCCTGTCCTCACGTCTCCCACGTATCCTTAAAAAGGATTCCTTTTTTGTGTTTGGAAATTTATTTCCAACAATAACTCCCTAATTTATCCCAAACTCAAAGGGACTTGTGGGCAGACTAGATGTGTCTGCTTGTCTAACCTGCCTTTTCTGTATTTTGTTCACTGTTAAAGTCAAAAAGAAAGAACTTTTTTAGAGCAAATTCAGTATTTATAGGAATGAACCCCCCAGCACACACACACACTTTCAAAACTTCCTTTGCATCCACAATTCCCCCCATCTCTCATGGGACGCCCACAAAAGTCTGGTTAGGGGTCTCCAGTGCCAAAATGCAGGAAATCACAGCTGTGCTCTTCCCCCTTTCAGCATGTTGGAGACCCAGAGTGTGTTTTAGTCCCCTCACGCCCCGTGTTTGTGTCTCTGTCAGCCTCCCATCCACTTTATTGTGCCCGTATGACGCTACTTTTTCTGTTCCCACTTCATCTGTGCAGAAGTTTCCAGTGGCTTATACGGTCTAATAAACACCCTGTTCGCCTGAGCTGTGTGCCGTCAAGGCCAATAGTGTAAAACTGAGTGAACTGAGCTGCTCTTGTGGAAACACACACTCATACACACATTACAGACGCTTTCACCCCTTTCATATCAGCTTTTTAAGACCAAGAATTGTGTTTATTCATAAAATATAAACGTGTATTTATTTTTAACTTATAAATCTTAGTTTATTAAAATTATGGTGTACTTTGACAGAATAAAACTTTTAATGTTAATGATGTGCATGGATGCCATTTGGTGCTGATAAGTGACATCACTCACTGGCTAAATGGTCACGATATGCTGACATTTCAGGAATTTCCTGGAACTCCAACAATAGAAACACACCTAATGTTAGCCTACAAAGTCCTGAATGAAACGTTTCCCATCTGCTTGAATCATCCTGCAAAAACATACGTCACGACTCGGTCACTCAGGTCATCCAATGGTTGCCGGCTAGCAGAGCCTACGCAACGTTCAAGACAATCCAGACTCTTTTTCTGCATCATTCCTTGAATAAGAAATGCATGAAGACCCATCTCTTCAGAGAACATCTTGCACTTCCCTGCTCCCGCTCTACTGCACCCTCTTTGTGCACTCCCTTCTATTCTGGCACTCGATTGTTAAAGGTGTCCTAGAATGCAATTAATCAACAATCTAAAACAGAGCTTTGAGCCTCCAAAAAGCATAAGAACATTTTTTTTTGGCTTTCATCTGGCCCAGGAGCCCTGATACAGGCCATTCTAAACCCCCTTACTCAGGCCTTCAGTGAAAAGAGCTGTTGACCCCTCCCACTCGGCCAGGACATGCTGATTGGTTGGTTTCCCCAGAAGGCCTCACACACATGCAGGTTTGAGGAGGCGTGGCTCCCCCTTATGACGTGTTAAGGAAGGCTTTCTCAGAACAGGAGGTTTTCTCTCGCCTTTTTCAACTTTCTAATTTACATAAAAAGTAGGTCACACACGGCTTTGACTTTCTGGCATGCTACTGTTGACCACCCAAGCTGTCTTATTCAACAACAAGGAAAATGTTGGTTTACATTCTAGGTCCCCTTTAAACCTTGTGTTCAATCCTCTAAGTATCTTATAGTTAGTATCGACAGTAACTGCATTGTTATATCTTAATTTGTAAGTCACTGTGGACAAAAGCATCTGCCAAATATAAATATATATATATTTGCTAATAAACATAAGCAAAATTTCTGATAGGGTTAGTTATGAGTCAGGTTTTGATCGAGGGAACTCTGTGGCAGCGCATACACTAACAGTTTATTAGGGATGTAAAAAATATTGATACACTGAAATATCATGATATTTCGATATTTTATGATACTGGATCAATATTTAAAAGCAGTGTATTGATTCATTATCATTGAGATATCATTGAGAATTTACAAATATTTACCATATTTCTTTTGTGTAGTGCAATTCAAACTCAGACCGCTAGGTGGCAGTTTATTTTACCAGCTTTCTTTCTGATGGACCAAGGTCTGTCGCTATCTTTGGATGTGTCTTGGACATGTCACCTGAGGATGACTACAGTGGTGGTTGAAACGTCATTAAAAAGAAGGTAATACAGCTAGTTTCTGTGTTAAAAAAAGAACCATGATACAAATATCGTATCGTGTATCGTGATATATATCGTATTGCCAAATCCTTCCAATACACACTCCTACAATTTATTCTTCCAAAAATCGGAATAGATTTTCACCCACTTTCCAGGAGCAAAATGTAGAACTAAATCAAAAGGTAGAGACATGTTTCCTCTTCAGGAACCAGGACCAAAACAGATCACCACAGTAGAAATTAACCTCAGAAAACAGCCTCAGTAGGGAGGTACCTTTAAAATGACCTACAACCATATGGAGTATTCCCAAACTTCCCAACAATAATCCATCAGAACTAAACGTATGAATGAACCGAAGCAACAAATCACAGCTTTTCACATCAATGACTGATTATTTACCTAATCTACCCTAATTATTTATCCTGGCACCTTCATGTCAATAAAAGGAATCAATAAATAAAAATACACCTTAGACTCCTTTTTACCAGACGTTAACTCCTTTTAATTAGTTCTTACTTCATTGCTGCATGTTCAAATATTCATTTTCCTAACAAGTTAAGTTTAAATGAGTCATTTCTTGCATAAGATACGTGATGATTGTTTGCAGGTGTGTAGGAGGGACCTTTAACCTCACATCCTGAGACTCTGGTTCTAAAAATACACACAAAGTAAAACTGGGATGTAATGATTTCACTTTTCAACTACAGAAGAAGGTGTAGACATGTGGTCTATCTTTATAAAAGTCAGTGATTTAACTCTTAACTCCACCAGTGTTGGGTGGGCCTCTTTAGAAGATAGAGGCCAAGTGGCTGTAGATAAACAAGGCTTGATAATAGGATAACACCTATTTAGGGTTCCTCGCAGTTCCAGACTTTCTCTGAATTCAAGGTTTTCAGACCTAAAAAAAGCTCCAAGAACGCTTCACTGCACTCATCAGGAAGAAATAAAAATCTTTAATCAGGTTCTTCTTCCCAAACTTTCTGTTAAAGTTGTGTCTTTTTTCCTGCTAACCCTTTCTTCCATGAGAAGGTAGTGCTTTGCATTGACCTCAGACTTCAGAGTGCCTCTGTAACACCGGCTGCTTTTGTTTTGGTTACAGATAAAATCACAGAAGAAAAACACCAAAGTAGAAAAAAATGAAAGAAACGGAGAAGTTGGAAAGTGGTGCAAATGATCGTGAGTGTGAATTCTTGTGCTACACACACAAAAAGAACAAGAGACACATTCAAAGTGCAGGAAGGTTTGTCTGTCTTCTCTTTTTATGTCTGGAACAAGATACACTTTGAGATAACGAGGAGGAGATAGTAAAAGAGTGATGATTTGATGAAGCAGAGCAGAAACTCTCCTCTTGCACAGATAGCACAAATCAAGACTCTTCCTTGGCCAAACTCTCTATCTGTCTGGTAGAATTTCCTTTATCTGGGCTGAAGGCTGGATCTGACCCTTCCTCCCTTTCTCCCACCTCGCCGCGTTTGATCTCAGGCTGATGCCACCGATCTCCCTCGTCCTGGCGTGTGATTCATGTCTGGACATATGGAGGCGATCACGGCGCCTGTTGCTGAGAGTTTTCCTCGGGATTTCTGACCAGCTGACAGGCAGAGAGAGCTTCAGTCCTCTGTCTGGATGAGAGGCGGACAAATGCAGGGAAAGAGATAGGGATAGAGGGGGAGGTGAGAGGAAAAGAGGAGGAGAGATGAAGGGGAAAAAAATGACTTCACGCCACAACTGGACTGCCTCCTTTTTCCCCTCAACCTCTCTTAACTTTTTCCTCCCTCCTCCTCCCGTGTGTGTGTGTGTCCATTTGTGTGTGTTTTAAATGATTTGGGGAGAAGAGAGGGACACGCATTCGGAGTTTGGCTGACGGTGCAGGCAGGAGCGTCACACAGGAGCCTGAAGGGCTGCAGACTGAGGCTACAGAGGACTGGAGAGGTTTAGATCTGATACGCAGAGTCAATAGTGATTGACAGGCAAGCAGAGGGAAAGATAAGGAAGTGTAGATTACACAGACTCCTGGAAAAGCCTAAAATAACAGAAACAGGGTGTATGAGGAGCAAAGACAGAGCCAGACACACCGATTTGTGTCTAGGAGAAGTCAGGAAGGCAGGAAAACATTTTCAGACTGGAGGTTTCTAATTTTTGTAAACAAAAAGAAGCAGATGGACAGAAGCGTTTTTCTTTTTTGAATAAGAGACTCTTCCTCCACATCCAGCAATGCTTTTGAGAAACTCTGATCTGAGTTACGCCGATGACGTGGATGAAAACAGAGGATTCTTCTGAGTTTCTCCTGAGAAGTAGATCCACATCTTATTTTTTTTTAGTATTTAACGTCCATCAGCAGAGGTGGTGTGCTGATTTTCGGTATGTCCTCTCCAACGTACTCTTTAATAGCATCTTGGACTACTTGTCTTCAGGTTTTGTGCATCCTGACCGTATGGACCTCAGCCTGGCCACAGCAATCACAGCTGCAGCCACGCAGGTCCAGACAGATGTTGCCCCCGCCACCCTCGGGGAACCTGTCAGAGAGCGCTGAGAGCAAAGTGGAGCGCCTCGGCCTGGCATTCAAGCAGAACGTCCGGGAGCTGCGCGAGAAGAGCTCCTGCTTGGACCTGGTCTTCCTGGTGGACGAGTCGTCCAGCGTGGGGGCCAACAACTTCCAGAGCGAGCTGAAGTTCGTACGCAAGATGCTGTCTGACTTCCCCGTGGCGCCGGAGAACACAAGGGTGGCTCTGGTGACCTTCTCCTCCAAGACGCACGTGGTGACGAGGGTGGACCACATCTCAGCGCCCAAGTCCCATCAGCACAAGTGCTCCCTGTTCAACCAGGAGATCCCGGCCATCAACTACAAGGGGGGGGGCACCTACACCAAAGGAGCTTTCCAGAGGGCAGCGGTGAGTCACGCTGTTCAGGAATGTCTACCGTGTCGGTAATTTGTTTGCTCTTGCAGAAGTATTTGTTTTATGTGTGACTTCTGTGTGTGTGTTAGTCCGGAGCCTGCTGTGTGTGTACGGTGTGTGTGATGTGTGTGCGTGCACATGTGCAAGGAGTAATTACGGCTTGGAAAGGTAGATGTTAATGAGGCCCTGCATGGCTCTGCTGTTGCTGCAGCTTCCTCTAAATTACACAGCAGCAGACAGTCGAGGGGAAGCTGCATGCTGGGTAATTGTTCAGGGGTTTCCAGTGATGAAAATACCAGAACGACTGAGCCGATTCATCATACGCACCGAGACGTTTCCCATTTCATAGAGAAAAAAACATTCTGAGAGAGAAAAGTGTTTGTAAAAGTGGAATAGATGATGAGAGACTGAGTGAGCAGTTGTTTAGGCTTTTATTTTAACTTTTAAACAGAAGCAGTTCAGTCTTTTTGTTGTTGAGAAGGCGAGAATTTGGGCAAAATGTTTGTTATATTGGGTGTTGATGGGTGCCTCTGCTCAGGAAAAATGCTCAAACACTCTTTCAAGCTGGACATATGGTGCAGTTCATCTGTCAAATCCAAACGGCCCAGCTGTAAAAGCTGTGTTGGTGGTACAGGGCTGGTCCTGTGTAAACACACACACTCACGCACACACACACACACTGGCTGCATTCACCGTAGAGTAAAAACTTCACTGACTCACACGCAATCACACATTTAAAACAAAAAGCAAAGCACTAAAAATCTGTCAAACCGTGTTTACATCTGGACTATTATTAAAGTTTTGCTGACTAAATCACAGATAAGCCGAGTTTTTGTTTCTTAGCTGAAAGCTTTGGACTAAATCCTTCAATTAAACACTCAAATCTTGGCCCCCAGGACAAGATTTCAGCGAGACATCCTCGGCTAAGTGCTGATAAGCTCACAGCTGGCTGTGTCCCAGTCACTAAAGACCACAACATTAACAAGAAAAAGCTTTCTGGGCAATCTTTTGTTCCTTATCATTTTTTAGAAACAATCCAAACGCTCTAGGTGATTTATCACGTGACGTATTTGTATTCTGAAGATGACTTTCACAGAAACCTGAGTGTGTTCTCCTTAGGCACTGTGTTAAAGATTTAATTGAGCTGCTTTTCACATATCTGTCCCATCAAACACTTCTGTAATTGTGTCTAATGTAGCATGGGTGGTATTTATTTTTGGATACGGTTAAACTTGGTATTCAATAGAACTCTTTGCCCGGACTTGCCTGTCATTTTGTCTTATTGGCTTAGGGGTCCTGATGGATTTTTAACCTGCGTGCCTTAGATTAGATGTGCAATCCAGAATAGTTTTTATTGATTTTTAATTGCTAAGCAAAGTAATTAAACAATAAATATAAAAATAATAGTTCACATTAAATGGTTAGAAACATTTCAGACCTACAGAACGTGAACCAATTAGTTATTTTCTGTTTGTTCCTTCATAACATAACCACCATAGGGTTTCATTGGGGAACAGAACCCACATTTAGATATTTGATTTTTTTTCTTATTTTCAGTCTCTAACCTGATGGCCACTACATTATACATTTTTGAAGTATTATGATACAGAATCCATATTGAAAAGCAGTGTATCAATTTTTTATTGAGAATTTACATGCAAATATTTGCTGTACTTCTTTTGTGTGGTGTAATTCAAACTCCGACTCCTAGGTGGCAGCAGTTTTTACCGCCTTCATTCTGAAGGAACAACAAGATCTCGCAATAACAGTGGATGTGTCTTGGAAGTGTCTGGCTTGAGTTTTTCAGCTAAATTCTGTCTTAAAATTGCAAATATCATCTGGCTTTAATATCACAACATATCGTATCATCTTCCCTGTAGGGCTGGGCGATATTTTCAGTATCGCAATATCACGATATATTGAGCAGTTCATCTCGATAATGATAAATGGATGATAACCACCTGTACAGTGGCAGTTAGAGGGAGCGGTGGTAGATTTGGTTGAGCAGAAACCTGTTCCTGCAAAAATCGTTCAACAACCATTTGGCAACATTTTAAATTTGGGAGCTTCCCCTGCCCTCCTCTTCAACATTTGATTCGTCCTCCATTTGTACACCATCTTTCCCTTCTTGTTACACACCGAGCTGTTCATAGGACAGCATCTTAAAGCGGCTGTCTGGAGAATTTCTTTTATTCGATGGCACCATCTAGTGGCTGACAAGCATGTCACACCAAGGGTCGGTCGAGTCGGTTTTTTAAGATGGCGACTGCACGTTTCTTGTGTATGAATGTGCTTCTGTAGCCGACAAACAGAGCTAAAACACGTTGTTTTACAAGTATTATTCTCATGTCATGTTGTGTTTTCATATATTTATATTTAAAAGACTTACTTGTCCGTGAAAAGTTCATCAAGTCTACATCAGCCAAGGTACTTCCTTAAATTAGAAGCACGAAAGCGGTAGTCTAACGCTATTGGTTAGCTTTGATCGGCACTCAGTTTCCTATTGCACAGAGTTTTACGGGGCAGGGGGTGGGCTTAGCAAAAAAAAAAGACATATTGTTTACATTATATCACACTACATGATAAGACAATCACTTTTACGGATTTCTGAAAAATCATACATAATTCCTGAAAGGGAAAACTCTGGATAGCTGCTTTAAAGGAATATGAATATCGGCAACCTACACACATCTTTTCATTTTCTTTAATACTGAATAAATTGATATGGGCAAAATGACGTTGGTAATAGACATATATTTATCGGTTATTTTTCGTAATTGCCTACCTCTACTCCTCTGTATTGTGATATATATTGTTCTTGTCAATACACACTCCTACATAGAAATACATTTCCTTCCTTATTTAACTTTATTTGCCTTAGAAGAGTTCCGTCAAAACAAACATTTTAAAAATGTTTTACTGGGGTATAAATCTAATACGTTAATGCCTGAACAGATGTTGGTGTCGATTCTTCTACATCTGTCTCACAGGAAGTACATTTGCAATCATAGATGCATTGTATGACAAATGGACATAAATCTCCTTGTGGCTGGTTTCAGTACAGTTTATGAGTCCAACCGCTGCCAATGTAAGGCAATTGGACATTTTTTAATTAGAAAAAATGTCCACCTCAGAAAAGCCTTCCCAGTTGTTGATTTTGGTTGCCTTGCTACTGCTTTAGCTGTAATTAATTATTTAATGTTTAAGAAAAAAACTCATGATTGTACGGGGGGGTGGGGGTGGGGAGTTCATCCTGACTACACCAACTCTGATACCAAACATACAACATGGCGGCTCTTCTAAACATAATATAGAATCACTTTCAAGATTACAGACGAAAGCAAAGACGGTACGGACTATGATTTATCTGCTTTTATTTTAGGCAGCCTTTCAAGTTTTTCACCAGGAGGCATATGCTTCAGCTTCTTACTCAAAGTGATATAAGCCCCAGGTCGCATCATTATAGTATTATTACTTAGCCTTAGTAACAAGGTGTGAGTCTTTAGGCTCTTTGGAGCACTAACAGCAGATCTACTCCCAGATCTTATTTTCCCCTCTAGATAAATGATCCTAGCGGATACAGACCTAGATCCATCCCATTAGTTTTGCTCCAAAAACCTCTTTGCACCTGATAGATTCAGCCTGACATTTACTGCATGTCCTCACATGATCAATGAAGTGAGGGAAAAGACTCTTTGTGATTTATTACCCAATCTTGGAGTTTTGCTTTTTAATTGCCTGTCTGAATCTGTCTGGAAAAAGAAAAGGGGAGGTTTGTTTTTCTTTTCCATTTGCTGCATAAAAGATGGGTCAGCTAACTCTAATCAACAAGACACACTCCCGCCTTTCATCTCCTACCAACTAAACTCCACCGCAATAATAGAGGACCTTAATTAAATGTGAATTTTGCGACGTGTGAGAGAGCCGTAATTATTTTTTGGCGTTTTTGCCCAAACATGTGTCTCCATTGTATCCATTCCAGACAAAAACCAGAGTGTGTGAGCGTGCATTAAGTGAGGCAAGTGTGCATCTGTGTAGAGGGAAACGGTGAAAGTTTGGGAGAGGATAATTGATAATTGCAGTATAATAATAATAATGCCATATTTTATCCCCCTTGGCTGGTCTTGGTTGTTCTAAGTGCTGTCGAGAACTGGGATCCATTAAGAGAGATGTTTTTCCACCAGCCGCACATGTAGAGACAGGGCTGTCCTCCAGCTCTCTTCATCTCTGTCCCTCTTAGTCTCACCCCTGTCTGTCTGGCTGCTGTCTCTCTTCTCACCAAATACATCAGTCAGTGGGTTTAAAGCATCAACGGTTATAGTTTCCACTCTTAGTTCTGACTGATTTAATAGTTGCCGGTTTTTTGTTTTCTTGGGCTTCGTTTACGGCAAGTTTGAATGTCATATTCAGTGGTTTGGTGTGTACTCACATATATCCCAAATGAGCAGATGAAATATTATCCAACAGAAGTATAACTCTCTGTATCATCGCCGTGTTTTACTTGTTTTCTCAAAAAAGGGAACGAGACAATTCATTAACAAGCCATTTGTGTAAATTAGGTATCAAGAAACTAGTTAATTTTAGTTTTAACCATAGGCTTTATTATTTATCATTTTAACAAAGTAGTTTGAAATACATTAAACACCAACTCAAAGTGCAAAGAAGCACTGAACAAAATAAAATTAGCATTTCAAAGTAAAGGTCTTTTAAAAGCATCAATGTTTTCCGCCGTGTTCAGTTTTTGTGCCGTGTTTAGCTGTGGGACAGCCATTCAAATTATTTTCTATTTCTGCAGTCTAGTAAAGCTGAACATTTGATGATTTGTTCTTTTATATATTTAAAATAAAAACAATAAGATATATTTACTGTATTCACTAGGGATGTAAGAAAACATGGATACACTAATATTTCATGTTATGATGCTGAATTGATATTTAAAAGCTGTGCATCAGTTTTTTGTGTGGTGCAATTCCAACTCTGACTGCTAGGTGGCAGCAGCTTTTACAGCCTTCATTCCGACGACACAACAAGATCTTGCGATAACTCTGATTGTGTCTTAGAAGCGTCTGGCCTGACTTTTCCAATTACATTCAGGTTTAAAAATTGCAAATATCACCTAGCTTTTAGTATTGTAATCTTCTCCCCTCTATTGTGATGCATATTGTTTCGCAAGATTTTTGCCAATACTGCGGCAAGACGGTGGGTTGAGGATGTACTTTATAGGGAGGCTCCAATCTGATCACGTGTTCAGAAATTGGGCCCGATCACGTAATTTTCAAATAAAATCTGGTGGAAAAGATCAGATATAATGTTATAAAACAACACACGTGACCTTTTAAATCCCTCCTGATATAGATTTTCAAATCTAATGATAATGGTAAAGTTTTTTAGTTTTAAAGCTCTAGTTTACTTGTTATACATTTGCAGTGGTCTCTAGTATAGATGAATGTCTTGGGAGTCGTTCTCTGCAACAGAAAAGCTCTGGTGCTCCTGTCTCAGGAAGCAGAAATTAGCCCAGGAGAGGGGGGCAGAATAGTCAGAATTTGGAGTCTTGGAGTCATTAATATTCATAATATAAAACATCTCACCTCTGATTGGCTTAGAAATTAAATTAATCAATCACTAATAAATTAATTAATCACTCAATCATTTTAATCCTCAGGATTTTAATCTTGTACAGCGCTTTGAGCTGCACTTGCTGTATGAAAAGCACTTCATAAAAAAGTTTGATTGATTGATTGATTGATTGATTGATTGATTGATTGATTGATTGATTGATTGATTGATTGATTGATTGATTGATTGATTGATTGATTGATTGATTGATTGATTGATTGATTGATTGATTGACAGTAAAGCTATTACTGGGAAAACCAGAGGAAGAGGTCTTTGCTTTTACACACACATTAACTGATGTATCAACAGCAAAATAATTGCTACATTCTGTTCCTGATAAAGAGACAATTTCTATCTTGTGCAAGTCTTTTTACCTGCTCAGGGAACTTACTGTTGTAACAATAAGTGCTGTATATGCACCCCCGGGTGCTAATGTTGGCCTAGCTGTTGACGTCTTGCAGGACTCTATTAGTGATCAATAACGAGCATCCAGAGGGTGTTCAAATAACCACTGGGGTCTTCAATAAAGCCTGTTTGAGAGATTTGCTGCCCAAATCTGCCCAACATGTGAAATGACCCACGAGAGTCAATAACATACTGGACCATGTCTACTTAAACATAAAACAGCCTTATAGATGACCCCTCCCCCATTAAAAAAAGAACAAAGTCAACTATTAAAACCATTTTTCAGACAATGCTGTTTGCTCTGTCAGAGTGGAATATATGTGAGCATGAGGATTTACAAACACACACAGAAACAGTACTTGGCTACATAACACACAGTCGGCGCAGACTCAGCAACCCTGTGGGCTCAGATATTTTAAACAAAGACATCAATATACGTCTACGTCCCTCTTTAGTTTTTTGGAAAAGAGAAAAACTGACAACCCCCCGGCCGGCTGAGAAGGAAATCTGTTTCAGTGTAACCTTCCTTCTAATATGATTGAGACAGACTGTTTTGTGATTATTTCATGGTAAAATTCTTACTTATTGTACCTTTAACTTATTAAAGGTTATTGGACGTAAATAATTTTGGGTGATGAAAATACTTTCCCTCACAGAAAAGTTACAAAAAAGGGAATGTGAGGGAGGAGAAAGACAAAAATTTTAGTGCAACCCTCTAGATCGTAATAAAGTGGAATCATGAGGAGTCTAAAGGTTCCCAAATCTACGTAAAAAGAACTACTCCATATTTCCACCTTTAATGCTGATGACAGGTTCAGTCCTGAGCTTTAGGGGAATACCAGGGTTTTTCTTCAGAGGTACTTTTCCATTCTTCTCTTTTGCTCGTTACATTGTTTTTCCTTTTTTTCTCTTGTATACCCCAAAGGTGTTCAAACCATTCCAAATGAGGCAACTTGCTTGGCTAGGTGCTACTTTTTCCTTTTTTGTTCTGATGAAATGCTTGTGGGATTTTGGCAGGGTGCTTTGGTCGTTATCATGGTGGATTATTCAACTGCTGACAAGGTTCAGAAGACTTGGATTCTTCTTATCAGCCCGTATTTTCTTGCACATTTATAGGCATTTGTTTAAATATATCCTCTAAACCCTTTGAACTCATGCAAAAAAAGGTGCTTTTGGTGTTTTTGTGCAGCTAGGTAGACGTCAACGTGAAATTACCTGAGCTGGCACAGTTACACACTTGGGTATAGTGTAGTGAGCCAGGGCATGCCTTGCAAAGGTTTTCAAAGGGGTACATGTGAAAAATATAGATTTGGCAATCAGATGGACCCTCACTCTCCAGATGCCCGCAGACAGCACACGGAGAGGTTATGTGGGTTTATTGCAGTTGATATCTGCATTGCAATTTTCAACAATAATATTGCAACTGCATGTTTTCCTAACCATAACTCAAAATGTTTTGAGGTGTGACACCTCTTCCTTTTTGTCACCAATAAATAAAATGATATAATTTTGTGGTTTTGAATACTGGAAGAGAGATGGAATGTTGTTGATTAGGTATGCGGATCTTTCTGTGATGATGATTCATATAATTACTCTATAAAAAATGCATTTAAATTTCTGGTTCTGGAAGCTCTCCTTTTATTTATTTTTCATGCGCTTGCCTTGAACAAACAAGCTCAAAACCTTCCGTTTATTCCAATAGTTGCTCGTGGTTGATCCACAAATTAGGACTTTTTTCCACTGTTGCTTTTATTGTATCATGGTTTGAAGAGATTCAGCTAAAAAAAATACAGTGAAAAAATGAGCTGTGTCTGTTCCAGCCTGTTAAAAATCCCCACCATCACTTGTAATTTCTCTCACCGGTTGTCTTTGTGGTGAAGATCCACCTCAGGGGTTTCACCAGCTGCCAGATAAACACTCACTGACTGTCTGCTGTCAAGTCTGGCTTTGGCAAAGGAAAACGAGCCACTAAATGAGACTTTCTCTCTGTGTCAGCCTGCCTTCGCTCTTACATAAGACGGACAGACGAGAAAAGAGTGAGAAGTGATGTTGAAAGAAAACTGGACGAATGCGAGGAAAAAAGTTAAAATAGATTATTTGCTGTCATGTTGTTACCATGTGAGCTTTAGTGCCGCGTCAGTCTGGGTTATATACATGAAAAAGAAGCCCTTTGATCAGGCAGTAAATTCACTTATTGAGCTGTAATTTAGATTTTCAGGTGGATTAATTTCTTCCAAACGTATCCAACTGACATATTTATGCACACATTTACTGGTGTGCTGCATTTTTTTGCATTATTGTCATTAAATGTAAGTCGGAGAGCTCATACCTAAAACTCAGAAGACAAAATACTGTATTAAAAGCAAACTTTTGATTGATTTTTTGCTGTAATCACTTCAAAACTCCCCCTTCTTTGTTAGTATATTTTTTTTTTAAAGTATATTCACGATGTTTTTGAGAATTAAAATCAATTTAGCTGGTATTTATCTACAGAGTAACAGAGACAGGTCATTTATCAGTCACCCCTCAAAAAGCTTCTGAGTAAATCTTCTGAAACTTGCCAGAAAACAGTCAAATAAACAAAAACTGGAGACAAAGTTATTTGAAGCTCACATCTCTGACCCTGTTTCTCCTGCTTGAGCACATTTCTATCATCATCGTCTCTACAGGCACAGACCTCCCTAGAAGGCGCTCAGGAAAATGAACGTCATGTTCGTCAGCTTTGACGCATTGCAGCCAAAACATGCGATATTGTTTTTCAAAACACGGTCTATTAGACTAAATGAATGTAGGTTGCTTATGTTTGGCCTGTGGAGATGATCTGGAGGGTTCCTGTACATTGTTGGCCTGCCACCAAAACTAGCAGGGAAACCAACATACTTGATGCTCAGGAGTGGGAGGCTTTTTCTGAATTGCAGCAGCTGTGACATGAAAGAGGGCGTTAAGTTTGTTACATTTGTTTTGTTCAGTGGAGCAATTTTTAAGATCCCACCAAGGACTAAAAACAAAAAGGTTATCATGTCTTTTATCAATATGTGAACCTGCAACTTCCTGTCATCACCCTCTTAATCATTTCCTGTTCCTCAGCCAGTTTGTTCTTCCTTGTTTTATTCCCCTGCCCGCCTCCTCCTAGCTTAGAAATCTAGACAAACCGCAGCAGTAGCAAAAGATTATGCTCTGCAGGTCAGTCTAGCCACGCTCCATTGTAGCCTCAGCAGGTCTACCATTGACCCCAAACTAATTTATGTACAGCCAATCACCGCGCTCAGTTTTTAGAGGTGTTGGGCGGGCTTGGCACCAGAGCTGCGATGGAGAAAAACTACAAAGATGGCGTTGTCAGTAACGGTGATCATTTGAAATGGCTTTGGCATCAACTTAGAGTTGAGCTTTTCTTTGACACATGAGCAGATAGAGGTACTTAAAGGAAAAGTTCGCTTTTTTAGACATTAAGTTTTATGTGTTCCTTCACTCACCCAGTGCTCTGTAAACTTTGACCCATTTCACACACACCCCCCTGCTCAGAGATTTTCAGGGGAGAAGTGATTCAGAAAGGTAGTTCTGGCTAGTTTCGGGGGCGCTTTATCTGCGCCGTTTAGCCTCACAAAAGGATTAGCCTCTGAAAGCATGGCTAATTTGCATCTCACAAACAAAGAGAAAAAATTTACAACGTCACATTACAACGGGACTAGTTTTTGTCATTCGTATCCCTGCGCCGCTCCCCGCGGAGCGCTTCGTATGTCAGCTGTTTCACTGCCGAATGCCGAAAACATGTCAGACTCCGTCTCATCTGATGACGAATTTCATTTTAACACTATATCAGATGAAGAAGAAACTTATTTTACTACTAGAATATCTTTATGAGCCAGAGTACACGGATGAAGAATTGCATTTGCTACACAAAACACACACATCAACACAGATTGTTGACAAAGCTACTCCAGTCTATGATCAACCATCGGTGTAAAGATGATCGCATAAATAATGCGCTAAAATGCGAAGATGATTGCATGAATACAGCAGACATAGCGGAATAAATTATTTTTTAAAAACAAAACTTACCCAGATTTCTGGTACGGCCGAACTCTTCAAAAACAGTCTTTCACTTTTCCCGAACTTTTTCCTGATGTAATCATCCTCTTTGAAGTGTGCACTGCACAAACGAAAGGTTTTGACTCATTCCAGCCGAGTATCCTTGGAGTAGCCGATTGCTAAAAGCCACTGATGCCTTAGAGCAGGGGTCCCCAATCCTGGTCCTGGAGGGCCGCTATCCAGCAGGTTTTGTGGTTTCTCTGCTCAAACACACTTGATTCAGTGGTTGAATCACCTGTGCAGCAGCTCATCAAGCTCTGCTGAAGCCTGCTAATCACTTGCTAATTGAAATCAGGTGTGTTGAAGCAGAGTTACAACTAAAACCTGCTGGATACCGGCCCTTGAGGACCAGGATTGGGGACCCCTGCCTTAGAGAAACGTCCTTAGCAGGAAAAGTGTCAAACCGAAAAGGTGATCCTGTAACATCCTTATTGTTACAACCCGGGAAACTGCAAGTACGCACCATGGCTCGATATATTTAAGAAAAACTACTTTTAAGTGAATTTAGAAGTTGTTGTTTCACTCATACAGCCAGGATTAGCAGCCAGACGCGAGTCACGTGACGCCGTTCTGCTGCTGCTGCGGGGAGCGGTGCAGGGATACGAATGACAAAAACTAGTCCCGTTGTAATGTGACGTTGTAAATTTTTTCTCTTTGTTTGTGAGATGCAAATTAGCCATGCTTTCAGAGGTTAATCCTTTTGTGAGGCTAAACGGCGCAGATAAAGCGCCCCCGAAACTAGCCAGAACTACCTTTCTGAATCACTTCTCCCCTGAAAATCTCTGAGCAGGGGGGTGTGTGTGAAATGGGTCAAAGTTTACAGAGCACTGGGTGGGTGAAGGAACACATAAAGCTTAATGTCTAAAAAAGCGAACTTTTCCTTTAAGTCATTTTATTCAAAAAGGATGTATTTGCTTCTTCTTCTTCTTCTTTGCCAGTGTATGGTAGCCTGGCAATCCATCCTATATATGTGTATATATAGTCTGGCCACGAATCATTGACGGCCCTCAGTCGTGAGGCGGGATCTACGGTTGTCTTTCAAAATGTCAGCACTCAATTGGATAGCGCTAGGACCAATCAGAGTAACGAACAACATGACGTAATCACAGCGACGGAAAAGCGGGAGGCATTAATGGCGTCTAACATCAATGATTTCTGTCATTTTTTGTATAAAAACACGTGAATATCAGGTGTACTGGGACATTGCACTACTTTGTTTGATAAAAATAAGAAGCTGCTAAGTATATCAGACAGACTTACGCACGTTGGAGTCTAAATAATCCAATGTTGATGACAAAGCCGTTTCAAACGAACGTGTTTCCTGCGTTGCCGCCATCTTGCTTGGGTTCGCGGCCGCAGCGCTGACGTCATCGGCTACTCCCGCTCTGTGATTGGCCCAAAATATAGAGCGCTGTGATTGGCCCAACCAAAACTATAGCGAGCTGTGATTGGACAGCCACAGGCTGCGAGGGCTCCAATGAAGCGTGCCTAGACCAAACTCTGCAAAGCAAGAATTTGGTCTAGTTCACTAGGCTAGGTGTATGGCAGACTGCGCCGTAACCTGATTTCCGTAGCGATGCTCTTATTGTTGCTCTTATTGGTCGTAGCAGCTGTCCAATGGGCTCTATGCACGCTCCAACTTCCGCATTCCACATAACACCGCACTCCTATTGTTGTCATGGTGGTCAGCGAAGCTGTGACATGGCTGAGAGTTTGGAGTTCACCCGGTGCTTCCTGGAGGTTAGTTGCTTACGACTTTTTGGTCGGACGTGTTATTGGTAGAGTTTTTTTTTAAATCGAGAGAATCACTTTTTTCTTTTTTTTCATCTAAACAAAGAGAAAATTTGCCTTACATCATTGATTGTAACTTTTGGTAACTCCAGTAAGCACCGGGTGGACTCCAAACTTTCAGCCATGTCACAGCTTCACCGACGACTTATGGCAACCGGACATAGGAGTGCCGTCTTATGTGGAATGCGGAAGTTGGAGCGTGCATACAGCCCATTGCGTGTGGAGACAGTTTCAAAGACAACTGTAGATTCTGCTCCATGAGACCAAGCTCCGGCTATGGGTTGTGGCCAGACTATATATTTACATAAATAGGATGGCTTGCCAGGCTAGCCTTCTCCTCCTTAGTATCAAAAGATCTCCAAGAACAATGGGTGAGATAGAGCTAGAGAGCACCCATGAGCCAGAAAAGACTAAGATCATCAATAATTGACTAAATATTGTTTTCTAGACCTTTATGACATCTCTTTATTCATTCTCTGTGTAAAATATATCCAGCCTGTTATTTTGGTTCTGGGAAACATCTGGAGAGAATCATGTGTTTCAGATGCAGTTTTATTACACCTCTCTGCAGCACATAACATTTTTCACTTTTATTCCCTGAAATCATAATGCCATTAGTGATCGTTTCTTCAATAATGATCAAATCTGAAATGGTAAACGTGCATTACGACATTCTGAATACCCACAGAAACAGACTGAGTCTGGTGCATACCTGGCACTTGCACTAAAGGACGCATTTGAAATCGTTCTCAAACTCTGTCATGGTGATGGACGCTGTAGACTCAACATGACTGTGTGTGCTTTAGGGGTTGTGTGTTTTGGGTTCAGAAGGAAGAAATGCATTAGTCTCAGGTTTTGGTCTCCTGGGCTTCTTCATGCTGAATCACTCTGGCAGAAACCAACTCCTTTCTTTTCTCATCTAACTTTGTTCATCAACCCCTAAAGCTGGGTTTTGTCACCCTGCTTGGTTTTATAGGTGAAGACGTTCTCTGATTAAAGGGATTTTTTTTCAGCTCATCTTTGGCATTTTAGAAGATGAGCTGAATTATTAGCTCACCGTTTTTGAGACTGATTGTTCTGCCAAGTATTGCTTTAATTTATTCTTCATTATTTATAATAATAGTTATAATATGCTCACCGGAGTCCCAAAGGAACTTTGTTGAATCATTTGTTTTATAAAAAGTCTGGAATTTTAGAAAAAGACAGAAAATTGTGTTTAATGTGGACAGATGAATGTTGTGGACGTCCAAAGACAACTAACCACTCAGGTGTAGAGAACACAGTGAGCTACAGGTTTCAGTAGACGTATGAGTTGTACCCTTTCCTTTCAACTTCCTTTAAGGGACACATCTACACAAAAAAAATCACGTTCTACCTGTGCAGTTGAGTTATGCTCATCCTCAGAGATTCATCGCATAAAGGAATGGATGCATCGAGAATACAAAGGAGCAAAACTTCTGCTTTTTCAGCTGTTATTTTTTATCCTTCTTCATCAGCTTAGCAGGGGTGTGTCCAGGGAGTGGCCTGGGGTAGCACATGCCACCCTTGAAATCTGATTGGCCACCCCACTGAGTTCCATTTAAATTGACTTCACGTTGTCCACAAAAGGCATGGAGTTACAAAACGCCAAAACAGTAGGTGGCAGGATGTACCTTTAACATTGTTCCCAGCCGCAGACCAATAGAACATTTTTATTCTTGATTATTTTTTCCTTATTGACATAAATAGTATTTAGAATCCCAGTCCCACTCCACTCCAGTTGGTGGCGGTAATGCACCAAGAAGTGACTTGCTAACCAAAACAGCTCAAATAAGAAGAAGAAGAGAAAGAATTTAATGGCGCAAAGTGGAGCTCCCAAATTCACTAGAATAAAAAATTTGTGAGGGGTGACATAACCATAGGTGCCACCCGAGCACAAACAAGTGCCCCACCTGGAACACCCCATTTTAAAAGGCCTGGACATGCCAGTGCAGCTTAGCTCATTTTCCACCAGTAGTAGCCATTTTTCGCTTGACCAGTATCAGACCTACCTTGAACCTTTTGGAATTGTGGGCCAACTTGGAACTTCCATGTCACAGTCAGGTAGTCCACAACGTGTAGTCAGGCTTACCACATGTCTGGATACGTGAGATCTTTATTTGCCATTTGTACGTCAGTTTGACTGTGGCAGCGTAGAGGCTGTTGTCTACCAGCTCATGGTAAGGTCGGATAACTACCAGCCCTAACCCTAACCCTAGCTTTATAAAACTTTGCTGACAATAGACTTTCTAACTGAGAAACCTTTCTTTCTTTTGTCAAGATTAATTAAAAAGCTAAACAAATAAAACTACTAATTCTGAATTTCTCACACTGTGGTTAAACTGTGTCATCTCTTTAAAGGGATTGAACAATATCAGTCTTTGTGCACGATCGGTTGTTCTGTCATCACACTCCGTTCACCCCTGACCTCTCTCTGGAACGAACACCAAACTTTCTTCAAAACAAGAGCCTACTTTTCAACCTCTAAACACCAAGGCCAACTCAACAGCCTCCTAATTCACTTTCAGCTGACAGACACACACAAACACACACACAAAATGAGCCCATGCAAGACCACACTCTGGTTATATGGTGGTGGTGGTGGTGAAGCATACATGAATTTAAATTAAAAAGAAATGTGAAATTGGCTTGATGTTACAGAATTATTTGAAAGTGCTGTAAAGATCTCAGGTCATTTTACTGTCAGTGACAACAGACTGGTCTGAACTAATCCATTCTAGCAACCATGTATTGATAACTTTGGGCTCCTTAAGTTCAGTTCAGTTGCATGTCTGTGGGAAGGTGTTGACAGACATTTAGGTGGAGCAGTGCTGCGTTCACAGAGAGGTCAGCTGAGTTCATCAGCTGTCCTGCTGTTGGTTATCTGCTGCCCACTGATGTGTAGAAAGGCTCATGAAAGACTGGGCCCAGTCCAGATATGTGTACTGTCAACATGATCGGTCACTGGATGCTCTCAGAGATCCTTTAGCAATGCCACAGATTTTATACCAATTTTCTCTAAAGAGAGTTTACAGCTAAACAGGAGCATCATTTTGTCAACTTATCCATTCCAAGGATGTCTTGGAGCTGAATCACACAGACTTAGTATAGTATTGAGAGAACAATGCGAGAGTAGCAGTATCAACTTTAGCAACAATGGAAACTACATGCAAGAACGTGAAGCACTCCTTGCTAACGCTAGTGCTTTCATAATTGCTGTCGTGGGTATCTGTCGGCTTTTAGTGATGTATGCTTTTTGGCAAAGTTTGCTTGTGATGTTGGCGTGTCCTAGAGCAAGATGTCATGCAGTTTGTCGCTTGGGTCTTGTAGTGTGCCACCTCTCTAGGGTTCACACAGCAGTCCTCTACGATGGCCAAAAATGCACAGTGTGAACAGGGCCATAGGTGCTTCTAAACTGCTAAAAATGTGAAAAAAACTTCAATATTTGCTCATCTCTACTTGAGTTGAACAAATTTAATCAGCTCTGAATCCAACTTTTTTGTTTGCCCCATTTGTTAAGCAGAAGGTTTGCCTACAGTTTGTTGTCCTATTGAAATGTAAAGCTAAGAAATGTTCAAGAGAAAGGTTTGTACCTGAAATTGCTTTAGATTTTCTGCTTTCAGACATTTTTTCCTTCATCACTGTTTGGCAGCCAAATCCTGAAAATCTGTTGATAGATCCAAACTTCTTTCACTTTAGAACGATCAAGATGACTGCTCTGTAAAATCTGCAGAAACGTTAGTGTGTACTTGAACTGATAGCTCCTCTGATCCATTAGAAAATGAATCTGAAAGGTAACAAAATGTGGAAAATCTGAAATGTTCTGAAACTGAATCTTCCCTTTCTTTCTTTTTGGTTTCTTTTTCCCCCTGCCTCTGTGTGTGCGTCATGCCTAATTTTCCTGCCTTGAGGTTATGCTCCAGTGTTTTGCAGTAGACGTCAGTGTATCGAGTATGTGGTGGTTTTGGACGGGTTAGTGTCCCACTTGGCCTTTGAGTTAAGGCTTCTGTGGTTAAATAACTGGGGCTTTGCTTTGGCCAACACAGTTAGAGAAAGAATCAGAGATTAATATGAGCTGATTAAAGCTGCTGGAAACAACAGAAAATATGTGTCTGCTCGAGAAAATGTAGGCATCAGGTCCACTTTTTCTTTAAAGGTCTGATAAACTCAGCAGTGATATTAAACAGTAGCCTGGCAAGCCATCCTATATATGTGAATATATAGTCTGGCCATGACCCATTGACGGCCCTCAGTCGTGAGGCGGAATCTACGGTTGTCTTTCAAAATGTCAGCACGCAATTGGATAGCGCTAGGACCAATCAGAGTAACGAACAACATGACGTAATCACAGCGACGGAAAAGCGGGACGCATTAATGACGTCTAACATCAATGATTTCTGTCGTTTTTGTATGAAAAACATGTGAATATCAGGTGTACTGGGACATTGCACTACTTTGTTTGATAAAAATAAGAAGCCGCTAAGTATATCCGACAGACTTACGCATGTTGGAGTCTAAATAATCCAATGTTGATGACAAAGCCGTTTGAAATGAACGTGGTTCCTGCGTTGCCGCCATGTTGCTTGGGTTCGCGGCCGCAGCGCTGACGTCATCGGCTACTCCCGCTCTGTGATTGGCCCAAAATATAGAGCGCTGTGATTGGCCCAACCAAAACTATAGCGAGCTGTGATTGGACAGCCACAGCAGCGGATCAGGCTGCGAGGGTTCCAATGAAGCGTGCCTAGACCAAACTCTGCAAAGCAAGAATTTGGTCTAGTTCACTAGACTAATTAAACAGGGTTTTTGCTCCATATCTCTTACTTTCATATCAAGTCAGCAGTACATAGTCCTAGTGGAAATGATTGTAGCCTGTGTCTCTTAAACACACATTAATATGAGATTTACACCTTTACTGACTACCAAAACACTTCCATGGAGAAAGGAGAAACATCAAACCTCTTACTAGATTAAAGAACTACCATACTTACTGCTTATCTTTCAACTTAGCAGTGGAGGAACAAATCACACATTACCACCAAGTGGCTGCCGTTGGTTGTCTCACTTGTCCTACATGCTGTTTGTTTATTCCCAGTACAGAAAATGCTTCATTTGCATTAGTTTCTTCAGACTAAATAAGACAATCTTTGTGTTTTCTGAGTTTATAAACATCACTCCCATGCAGACACTGAAATTCTATGATTAACATTTTACACTAATTTTCTTTAACATTAAAAACCAACTTCAAAATGACAATTTTACTGAAAAAAACGAACAAATCGACTTCTAACAGTCATTACAATGACACACGCAACACAATGTCACGGTGACTTTGCACCTTTAAAGTTGAACATTTTAAAAGTGCAGCATGCTCCTTAACAGTAATGCTTTGTCACTGTCTGAATTCTGACTCATGTCCTCTCCCAGCTATTAGAATTTAGAATTAGAAAGCTTTATTGTCATTGTGCACCAACAGAGAAAGCTGTGGGCACAAAGAAGTTGCAAATGCACTTTCAAGGTGCAGTTCCTCAAGAATCTGTCAGATCTATTACAGTTCTATTTATTTGACGGGTAAGCTGGAAAAAAGGTAGGTATCGATGAAATAAAAAGATTCTCAAAGTAAATAAGCACAGAAGTGTGAAAAAATGAGATGATTCATCTCACGTTTTATCCTCCTAAAATATAAGTTAATAAATAAGTAAATACATTTTTTTTAAATCCCCAAAACAAGCTAGTTTTGACAGTTTTGCTATTTAATTGATAATAATGTGTTTTTTCCTCAGCATTTAATCTGAGGCTACATTTATCCACTACTTCTGTGTGTGCTGGAGTGTTTCTACAGCAGTTCCAACTAGTTTTTTTTAAAAATATACATATTCTGTACTTTCTTTAAAGTCTTCAGCATATTGCATGTAAGAGGCAACCATCTTGTACAGACAGTATAAGCAACTGGTTATCAGATTTTTTGAAAGTTCTTTTTAAGTTTTACTTTTTACACGGGCTTATGTTTCATTTCATTGAAGCAAAATAAAAATAACAACATGAATGTTTAGGGTTAGGTTTACTTCTCAATCATTGATAGTGACAACAACATTGTATGTCAAATTCAAATGGAAGTAAGGAATTAGCTTTGAACCCTAAAACTGAACTGCAAGGGTCGAAGGTCATTGGAGGTCAGAATGCATAGGAACTGACTGTCAGCAGCTGTGATGACCTGTTTTTAATATGATATTTAACTCAACACTATAGAAAAATAGTTGTTTATTACCTTACCATAAAAAGTACTCACTTTTAAACAGATTATTGTCTGTAAACAGGCTAAAGCTAATATTTTAAATTACTGTCTACCTAAACATCTTCTGATAGTTTGGGTGGGTTTTTCTCCCAAGTTGGTTGAAGGGTTGGCATTCTCAAGTTTTTTTTAAACTTAGGAACCATAATTTTCAATTTGGAGGGTACATTGGTCAAACCCAACATTATGATTAAAAGCACAAATTATTCAGACTTTTGGGTTTATTTTGGCATTTTGGAATTTCAATTGACCAAAAGTGTCATACATTGGCACCTTACGAAACCAGAAGTATTTCAAAGAGCCAGTGGTTGCAAACTAAATAACATGTTTTTATGAGCTAAAGCATGCAGGTCTATTAGTAAACCACTTGCTATGTTGAGGTTAGAGAATGAGAGTGCCAGATTCCATAGACTTGTTTTCTTTGGTGAATGAGTTTGTGTTTGTTTCTGTGTAATTGGCTAAAAGTAGATTACTGCTCCATCTTGGTACTCAATCTAAATATGTTTGCATCCTGTTTTTTGTTTTACACTTGAGTTTTTTTATGTACATTTTTAAAGCATTCCTCAGGTCTGATTGTGTCAAGTTTAGAAATTGTGTTTACAAACATAGAAGTCTGTCTGGTCCCATAGACTCACTCTGTCAGTGTTTGGAGCAAGTTAACTCATTCGCTGCCATTGACGACTATAGTCGTCTTTTCAAATCCAACCGCTCGCTGCCATTGATGACTATAGTCGTCATTTGCCTTTTTTTACGAGGCGGGCGTCGGAATGAGCCCCCGCACCGTGAGAACAAACATCACGTGTCTAAAGCGGATCTTCATCCGTGTATGTAAGCGGAAAATCAATGAAATAGAAGTTTGTTTTGGGCCGCTGCTGTGAAAAAAAATTATGCGCCGAACCGGAAACAGCTTCTGCAGCAGCACTTGGGCAACAGATTGTGAACGAACGGATAACGCTAGAAATATGGCGATTCTTCCTGATGTAAGAAGTGAGTCTACTCTTTCTTTTGGTAGTTTTGGCGTTTACATGATCATAGAGCACAATGTTCTGTGACTCTTCAAAAAACAGTAAAAACGCTCAAAAACGCTGGCAGTCAGGGGCTTTCTGATCAGAAAACGGCTGGCAGTTAATGAGTTAATGACTACAGTCAAACTTCCTTCAGTTAAACAAAGACAAGACTGAAGTTATTGTCTTTGGAAATAAGAAAGATAGGATGGAGGTTATTGCTCAACTTGGCTCCAGAGGAATAAAGACAAAGACTCAGATTAGAAATCTTGGTGTCATAATTAATTCAGATCTGAGCTTCACTGGTCACATTAAGGCTATAACTAGATCAGTGTTTTATCATCTTCATCAAATAGCAAGACTCAGAGGTCTCATGTCCAGACAAGACCTAGAGAAACTTATTCATGCGTTCATCTCCAGTAGGCTGGACTAGTGCATTGGTCTTTTGGTTGGTCTTCCCAAAAAATCTGTAAAGCAACTGCAGCTTATTCAGAATGCTGCTGCTAGAGTCTTAACAAGAACCAAGAGAACCGAGCACATCACTCCTGTTCTTAAATCTCTACACTGGTTACCAGTAAACTACAGAATCAATTTCAAAGTGCTACTACTAGTTTATAAATCACTTAATGACATGGAGCCAAAATACATGTTGGATCTCCTTCCAGTATACACACCCAGCAGGGCTCTGAGATCCTTAGGAAGCAGTCAGCTGGTAGAACCCTGGTCAGAACCAAACAGGGTAAAGCTGCTTTTAGCTACTATGCTGCACACAGATGGAATCAGCTTCCCTGTGACCTCAAATGTGCCCCAACTCTAGTAACTTTTAAATCAAAATTGAAAACTTTCATGTATTCATCAGTCTTTAAATGAATGTTTCTTATGCTGCACCTTCTGCACTGTAACTGCTCAATCTTTAACTTTTTATCTAGTTCTTACAACTAATTTTATTTGTGTCTTTTGAATTTGGTTTTAAAATCTGCTGTTGTAATGTTTCTTGCTCCTGGAAAGCATCAAAGAGTCCTGAGTTGGTTCTCTGTTTGAAATGTGCTATACAAATAAAGCTGCCTTGCCTTGCCTTGTTCTAGCTAGTTTGCATTGGCCTTGACTTCAATAAGTTCATTATGAAACAAGTATAGTCAAACATAATTTTATCAAGCACAATAAGTCCAGTTGAGTAAAAACAATAGAATTAATTCATCACACCCTTTCCATGTTGTGCAACTGCTGTTTTATTTTTGGTGTCTGTTAAGAACAAATCTCTTCCTACAACTGGTGCCAAAGCAAGTAAATCTCAAAGGAAAAAAAGAAATGTCATGGCGCCTGAAGACAAACACAAGGTATAAATTCCACTACAGCATCAGCAGTCAGTATATCTCTACTTTACTACAGCATAACGATACAGTACTTTAAACCAGATAATATTCCCTTCAACACACTGGCCTGGAGTCATGACTGATTTTTTGTTGAAACAGAAAATGCTTTAGCTGCAGCACATATGAATATTGGGTCAATGTCTAATATTGCAGAATTTGTGAAAATTCTTTCAGTTTTGTCTATCATTTCTTCAACATCTACACTATACTGCCTTCTTATCCCCTTAAAATTCCAGGTCCCATGAACATAATGTGCTTTGTCCTATGGATAGGACGTTGGAATGCTAAATGAGCTGTTTCAACTTCGACATTTACACCCTAAAAACACAGATTCCAAGAATAAAATGAATCACGTAACAAAGTTAGGGACTAAACTGGCTTCATACACAAACACCAAAATAACGCTGGCCATTAATGAAATGAAATAAATGTAAAAACTTAATACAGATGGCATTAGACGGATTGTTGAGTTTACAAGTAGTCACAATCGTCCATATTTAACCGGGATAGGAACCATCCCTGTTATTTTTACCCACTCAGTGAGAATTGCTTTTCTCATCTAATCACCTAGAAGGCAGAAGGTGATTGGATCACAGCTTGAAAATATATTTTTCATGCTGCTGCATTGCCATCCAGAATAGCCTTCACACTTTGGCATCACAATATGGAATCAGCTTCTCTCTTTCTCTTGGTATCCTTTGCTCACTTGTCTCTTCTTGTTGAGTCGTTGAGTGTGATGAATGGTGTTGTGACTGAAGCTGTCAAGGTAACACACTGTTTTCCTCCCATTTCCTGTCAGGTAATAAACTGCCCATACTTTCCCCTCAACACTTGTTTGTCAAACTCTCTTCATTTTCAGGCTTTTCACAAAGTCTTTTAGCACAAATAAACCTTAGTGAAAACCTTTAATTTAATAGGCAGTAGCAAGTAACTTGGGAACAATTTCCTTAAATATTTTGCCAAGTATACCCCAGACAGGTTACCGATTGTCCATGCATTGGCCGTGTAACTTCAAAAACATCTTTTGTGGTTTTGGAAACCTTGAGTTTAAGAACAGGGCTTGATGAGTGATCTTTTCTTAAAGTTGAACTGAGGTGCTTTACTGTTATTTGTTCTCCCTTTTCTCTCCTTTTTGTCTGCGACACTGCACACATCTGCTGTGTAAATCACTAGACCTCTGTTCTCCTTTGGGAGAAAATCTGAAGCTTTTAGTGAGTCTGCCCACGACGGTGCCAGTCTGTTGAGCGTCTTACAGTAATACTGACTCCCAGGCATCCCGACAGTTGCTGTCAATCAAATGTGGACGATGACACACCCCTGAAAACATCACAGAGTACAAGGATTTACTGTTTTCTTTCAGAATTTTTCTTCCTCTTGACAGACAGAACTAAACTAGACACATAACCCCATAAGAAATGAAAATGAGCATTTGGATACCTTCACCATTTTTAATGATGGAGAAAGACCACTAAGCCTGGTTAGCCAACACAGTCAAGCAGAGACCCAGTCATGAGGAATAAAAAGATAAACAATAGATTTAACTCTCCCATATTATTTTGGGACAGACACTGTCCATTAGACACTACCTATTGTTAGTCCATGCTTTTGACCTTATGGAGATGCATCCTTGATGACCAAGAAATAACGAATTTGGCAGATTTGGTGGCACATTTGCATCTTCCATGTTTCTTAGAGCGGTCATTCCCAGCTTGCATTTCTCAAAAATAAAAATGAACATTTATTGTGAAAATCATGGCAAAACTAAAAGCAGTTGAGATAAGACAGTATGGTCAATACATCTATTAAAGAAGGGCGTGATGACAACATAAAACTGAAACTTTAAAGCTTTTATTGTTTTTTCATTTTATGACTACTACTTTTGTTTCTTGTAATAACTATATATGAAATACATTATCACCAATTATTAGTAGGTTTGCTGTTTCTTTAATGAAAATCATCTCAGGACCCCAAGTTGGGTTTTCAACAGATGCGTAACATAATAGATACGTTTTTACTCTGACCTCAGCAGCATGTCCCATCCTACCGGAAGTATTTTACACGCACAGAGGCTGCGAATGCATTCCATGCAGTTGGTCCCGTGAAAACACAAAGTCACAGGAGAATAGCAACGTCACGTATGATTTGGCCAGCTCACGCGATAACAAGCAAGTAGGAAAACGGGTAATGACATTTATTTATAGTTAAGCAAAAAGGAAATCTGCACGAGTTTTTTATTTTGAAATTTGCCGGATGTTTCATACTGCTCCCATGTTTGATTTCCAGTCTGGCTTGATCTGAACTGCTGAGCTTGACATGTTCTGGAGGCATAGCACATACAAAATAAATTGAGTGGAGCACCACTATACTATGATTTTTGTATCGCGTCGTTGTACACCCAGTGGAAACACACCCATTGAACATGACAGCAATCATTAGCTGCGTCTTGCGCTTTGCAGACGTTACACGCCGCTTACCCATCTGGTGGAAAGCTGGAGTTAAGGGAAGGTGTTTAACAAAAGGTGCCAGCTTTTATTTGAATATTCTTAGTTTGACAGCAAGAACCTGTTTGAGAATAACTTTTTATTTATTTTGTTGCCAGATGTTTGTTCTCTTTTTCTCAAAGACCTTTATTAACCTTTATTAACATTTGTTTTGGGATGTCCCATCTTGGAAAAAAAATTCCAGGATGGAGATGTTTTTTTTTCTCTCGCAACATTAAATAGGTCATACACATACAAGAAGATATATAGAGCTGGGCTCCAACTGATCACCCTGAGGAGGTTTCTTTCCCCTCCTAATTATAGAATAAAATATTACACTATCTCTGCACTCAAACATGCCAGACAGGTATTATCATGACACTTTCAGGACCAAAAACTGGGTCATAGGCCTCTTTTTATTGTTTATTCTTTACCTCTGATGGACATTCTCACACATAAATAACTTTTAAACCTAGTTAATATTCATAACACAGGCCATGACACATTTAACTACCCAGATATTATCCCTGAGAGTGTGTTATTATAATCTGACAGCATGCTTCTATAGTCTGAACAAGCATTCAGGGGTATAACAATTATAGCTCAAAGAAAGAGCGGTTTACATTTGCTTTAATTCCTGTACTAAGAGTCATTTATTGTGTGTTTTTTCTTCATGCCTCTACTGTAACTCTATGTGCATCTCCTAAAACAGATCATGAAAATTTTAGCAATTTATTTTAATTTTAATGACACTTGGAATGATTTATTGCAATGCAGATGAGGTCATAGATGCTTTTCACATACGTTTGTTGCAAAGTACATTTGATTTTTATGACATGGAGTAAAACATAGCAGACCACCTTTATGACCAGCTGGGTGGCCTACTGTGTGTGTTCAAACCAGCCTACCTACCCTGACAGTGTCCGTCTCAGGGCTACTGAGGAAAACACGACCATGGAAAGTTCTGTGAATAAACTCACTTTGGTATTTGTGAGTAGCACGGAACACATGAAATCAAAAGCTTAAAGGGGACATTCTTTTAGGAAGGGAAATATTCTAGACTATGTGAAGTCCAACAAAGACCTGAAAAATTAAGAATTGTTTCTTTCTGAATGATGTTCCAGTAAACAGGATGTGTTTTTGGGGAATGCAACATGTGGGGAAAAGCAATTAGATCTTTGTGGAATGAAAGACTGCTGAAAATCACTGAATCAACCAAGTTTTTCTGAAGAGAACTTAATTATCTTAAACATCCAAAGCATGCACCTCCGAGTTGTGCATCTGTAGCTTTATGTAAGAGTGTGGATGTTGTTCTGCTGGGCCCCCACTGTGCTGTTTTTGTTATTCTTACCACCCAAGCCAAGAGCAGATAGCCTGTCAAAACAAGCGGTCTAACTTCCGACTGATGGGGAGAGAGCGTTCCGAGCGGATGCACTTGGGTTGCTTTGTTTCATCCTCCGTTTAATCCCTGCAAATGGAGTTTTTTTGTTTTTTAAGGTGGATTTGAGGAAAATAAAAAAAAAGCATAAAACATAATAATATTGTGTGTGTTATAGAAGTGTGTTTGTTAAGTGTGTGCCTTTTTAAAGGTACTGAACACTCATTTAATCGATATATTTGCAGTGGTCTCTAGTAGGAATGAACGCCTTGTAAGTCACACTCTGGGGACAAGAAGCTCTGATGCGCCTGTTAGAGGATGTAGAAGTCAGCCGGAGGAGAAAGTAGCTTCAGACGACTGATAGCTGGACAACTCTCCTCTGATTGGCTAACAGCAACGTGACTCTACCACTGACTGTTTGCTCTGCAACGTTGATGTTTTATCTCCACAAATAACAGAAGCCTGGGGGAGTTCTGCTGTGTGGTAGAGTTGCTAATGCTAACGGTTAGCTTCTACTATTTGAGACGTTCTCTGCTGTTTCCTGGACGCTAAACCAACAACAGCCTTCTCTGTCATGAGTCAAGATGAGTGAGTCCATGAATGTTAAGTGACAGTGTGACGTAGATCTGTCAGGATTTTCAGATCCTAGAGTTTCACCGTCTATTTTCTATCAGAAGCTAATGCAGGAGATAGGTGGAGGAGACTATTTTCATGTTCAGACTGCATGAAAAACTCAGAGTGACTGATTATAATCAGAAATAATAATTAGAAAATATTTTTTCAGTGAAACACACCTTTAAAGATTCATACAAACCAAATCATATTGTAATTTATTAGCAAACCGAATATGTTTAGGATACAGTGAGTTTATTTACATTTACAACCAAACTAAATAAATATAGATATCGGTGTATATACTGTAAACATCATCCTTATACTGGATTTTTTAAAATTTTATATACAGAAACAAAAACTTCGTAATTACCATCAAAGATCAAAGTTACAGGAGCAGCTGATGGGAGGACCTCTGCAACATTCAGATTAGCTGCCATACCTAAAGAAGCCCTTGATTAACAGCTGGGGTACCTCAGCACCATCATTAGCCCCTCAGGGTATCAAAAGAATTGTAATTTATTCTGCCAAGTGCAGCGAGGTACCTGCTTTTGAAGTCCCAATTATTCAAACATCTGTTTGGACTTGATCAGAGATAGAATCCAGACTTTCATTAGAATTTATTTATAGGATTTATTCAAGATCGTTTTAATTAGGGAATTCTTCACAAGCGATATCAGACATTTTTGTGTCTTAGTAATGTTATTGCAAGCAGCTAAATTATAAACATGCATTTTGTGGTATTTTTGAAGAATTGTTCTTTTTTGCTTTATAGATGTTTACTAAATGCTCATTGTGCTTGGAGAATGGATTGTTTTGATTAACAGACTTTAGTGTAACTTCTATGTTTCTGTCATTAAAGGGAGGTGATCTTTATGGTGTAGCAGAAGTACAATAGTTTGCTTTTAAAGTTATTGATACCAAAGGTTTGTATTTGGTCAGCTTCAGAGTCTAAAGATGATTATTTTAGGTTGTTGTCAAACAGAGTGTTGGTAGCAAACTCATGAGCACATGGGAACTTACATTTCCAATGACTTTTTGCTGACATATAACGCCTGGTGGCACATTTTCTTGATCCACCACTAAATGACCATTACTGAACATGACTTTTTCCTCAAAAAAAGGTTGGCAACCACTTAGGGAAACCTCTGAGAACATCGTCTTGATAGATTGGGAGAATGTTTTCCTGCTGTGATGCCTCCCCACGGGCCTCATGATCTTTGGACTGATGCTGAGATCTGTAGCTTTTATCTTGAGGATATATTAAAAGAAATCCCCTCTAAAATGGAATCTCACTTTGAACATTTGATGAATGGAGGGAATTTCTTGTGCTTGACTCGTCAATGTCTCTGATTGAGAGCCTGGAAGAAAACAAAACTACTACTATTAGGATGTGTTGAGTCTTTAATATTGTTCCACAACTGCTTTAAAGTGACAATGTGTAGTTTCCTGGTGACAGGGGGCAGTGCATACATTTCAGGGTAGTTTTACACCATATCACAGTGACTGTCGCTAGTTTGAGAAAAGCATTACAGTAAATGTTTCCTGTCAAGCAGAAAGCATGTGATCTTGGTGTGACTCCTCAGACTTTCATAGTCCTTCAGTTAATTCCATCGAGAGAATGCAATGCTGATGCCGTCAAACTAAGGCAATACCACTCGGACAAAATATAGTGCATCTGTTTTTGATTCTGTTCTTTCACATAGGTTTTGGAAAGGGTTTAGCAGTTTTGTTATTAAATTCATGTTCCTTACCGTCTAAATGTTTTCGAACGTGGTAGCGTAATTTCCGTAAGTCAAACGTCCAGCCAATCATCTAGTGTGATGTCATCAGCAGGCGCAGGACCCCGAGCCGGCTCACGCACAGACATATATACATAGATGCCCCGTGGACTGGCGCTGCCTATAGGAGCTGCCGTAGTGGCTGGCCGCCATCTTAGATGGGTCTTCATTCGCCCCAGTGCATTCATTTCTACTGAGGAAGGCGCTTACCCAGCTATAAAACACATTTTATCAAGCTTTTTCACAAAATCAGACACATGGTATGGCATGATCATTGAAATATAAATATAATTAAAGGCCCTATCAGTGACATTCATAGAAATCATGGTAAAAACTGCGACTCTTTAGCGCCATGCAGTTTCGAGTAAGTATTGCAGCTACGGTGGCCCACTCAAAAAGGCAACAACTCCAGCGTTCACTCCAGCTATCTGGTTCGTTTTTTTATAAAAAAGCATGAGATTTATTTATTTCCAGTCTCTGTAGCCTAACCCACACAAATCATATAACTACTCAAGCAGGTAAAAAACATTTTTTAATGAGTGTTCAGTCTTAATGCATAATGCCACACGTAGCCCCCCCTCCCCATCCCCCGACAAGACGATGCGCGCGCACCCCCCACCCCCCCACCCCCCGCGGAGACGTTGCGCGCGCACCCCCTCCCCCCGCGCGACGAGGCGGCGCTATCCTACACCCCCCTTAGTCAACAAACATCACGGCTGTGAACATTTCTAGGGGAAACACTGCTGTTAGCTGTTGTATCAACCTACCAGTCCTGAAGGAAGCTAGCATAGCTGCCACCGATTCACACACGGAGGAGGGGTGGCATCAGCTGTGGCGTCCGGTGTCATGTGGATCAGAGCAGCGGAGTAAACAAGAGTCTGCCGGTTAGCCATCAGCTGATCGGTGTGCGCCGCAGTGAGGATCGAGATGGAGCTAACATCAACCACTGGCTGTTTAGCGATCGGATAGCCGATGAGGTTTGGCTGGAGCCGGGGACACGCTGTGGAAATAAAGTACCGGTAACTAATGCTAACATGGCTACCGGCTAGCGGACCACCGTTGGGAGAGACACGGCAGGCTGCGGTAAGAGAGGAGACCTTAATAGAAGGAGCTTTCTTGAAGAAGGACTTTGGAACTGATACGTTGGGACCGGATTGGGAGCTTTATTATGAAGAAAAGATCAGCTGAGGTGAGTCATAAAAACACTTGGATGCTGGTGTCTAGCTGTTGCGGGCGGGGTTCTCATCATATGCGGCTGCTGAGTGTTGGAAATCAATAAGACCTGACATATTTGATGTGTCTTTTGATTTCATTGTTTGTTATTCAAACTAACAAAGTCCAGCAACAGTGTAACAGCTAGTCTCGTCTCTTCTTAGTTGAATTGTCAGACGCCATGCTTCCACGGCGCACTGCTGCCCTCTGCTGTTTCTTTCAGGTTACAGTCATAGTGCAAACGCATAACGTGGAGCTCACATGTCCCTAAATAGCTACCGTATTTCAAGATGGAGGATGACCATGGAGCGTCGACCACAATTTATGTATTAAAAATGTAAAATTTGAAGCTGAGAGGAATATTTAGAATTGATGTTGGTGAGAAATATTAATGAAAAGGGACAAGTTTGTGCACTGGATACACAGAATTTGGTAGTAAACAGGTAAAAATATTACACATTGTGGCTTTAAACAAAATAAATTAAAATATAAAATCCCATCAGGTAGGCTATAAAAGTCAATTGTAATCCCACATGATCTGTTTTAA
Organism: Aphyosemion australe; assembly: GCA_006937985.1. Lineage (NCBI taxonomy): Eukaryota > Metazoa > Chordata > Actinopteri > Cyprinodontiformes > Nothobranchiidae > Aphyosemion > Aphyosemion australe. The sequence goes on from SSNS01000042.1 coordinate 1,656,210, forward strand.
ATAGTACGCCGGTTGTTGCAACCGTAGGCTGTACAAAAACGGGCAAAGTTGCTCATTCTGCATTGACTTAGGAGAGTGAGAAGACCCGTCCAATTTGGCGGCAACGCTATTACGCTCTCCAGCACACAATGGGGTGTCTATGTATTCATGTCTATGGGCTCACGTACAAGGGAACATGGCGTCTAATATGGTGTACCTCACAGAGACTATAGACCCGCGCCCTATGTATTTTAGACACGATTTTTATGGTTATATGTTAAGCCGCTAATATTTTTCAATGACTGGACATCATTTTATTAATTTTCAACAACATTTGGATGGATATTTCCAGAGATTAATGGTAAAAACTACACATTGTCACTTTAAATTGGGTTTGTGAGAAACTTAGCCTTTGGCTGGATCTTTATGAACCACTATGCAGTTAAAGCCTCTGGTCCAGGAGCATAATTCACATTTACAGTGAAAAGATCTAAATCTATAATATCCAAAAGAAAAGGAATCCAGTATATAATTGCACAGAGTGAATGAGGAGACCTCCACCAAGTAGAGGAGTTATCCAAGCTGACAGAATCTGTTAGACGGTTTCCCCGTCTGTCCGTTTGAGTCTGTCTCTGTGACGGTATGGTTTCCCTGTTCCGTATATTAAAGAAATCACTGGCTGTACATATGGTTTGCTCATCTCGCCGTTACTTCCTGCCAAAGTTTGACATGTTTTGGAAGGGAGGTTCAGATCCGCCTCCCAGTATTCCCTGGAGGCCTGTTGGTCTCAGCACTGTCACCACATCTTTGATAGATGTCATTGGCCCTGAACCAGATAAACTTCAGCTGTCCTGTTGCTGCCTAGTCATTATGTCATCTTTGGACCTAAACTGCACATTGAAGCATCTGCCAAGAAAAGTATATAGATAAGTCCTAACATGACGTATAGATATTGCAAGAGTCCCAAAAACATAGACGTGGCTATAGTAGCTGAATAACCCAGTAGATCAATGAAGTTTATTAGTTAAGATGGTTTACGTTTGAAAGTTTGTTTCATTTTAACCTTCTGTCCATGTTCACCCTTTTTTATAGTACTACTCATTTATAATTTTATAAAACCAGCTGCAGAGTTTGTTATGAATATTTATGACTGTATCCGCTGGGTGTATTTTATATTTCTTTATCTGTTTCTAAAAAAATCACATTAATATTTTTCGATAATATCAGAATATATTTTATGCAGCTGCCAGCCTGCCACCATTATTAGATCTATGATTTGCTCTCCTTTCTTTTGTGTCATGGATGATAAGCTGCACGCTGAGAGTTTCTGTAAAGGGCAGCGCCTTCCCACAGGCTGGTATCTGTGGTCCCCTTTATGTTAATACTCTGACCTGAAATATGCACAGGCTATTATTAGTGGGAATACATGCGTACGCTCCGTTTGGTGGCATCTCCACAGTCTCTTACAGCAGCCACTGACTCAAGGCTAACAAAGAAAACCACCGTGACCCAACACCACTCTTAGGAGAGGCCTAATAAAATATGTCAAAAGAATTAAGACACTTTCATTAATACTAATCAATACTGTGAGCCAGAGCAACGACCCTGGTAGTCCTTTTTCTTCCCGTTACTCCTCTAGTTACACAGCTCCTGCCAAATCTTCTATAAGTTTAGCCAATTGGACAATAAAGACCAGAGCTTTCCTTCCTTTATGGTCACACCCTTGCATGTCTTCCCTTTCTTCATCTCTAATATTTCACCATGTAAGTATTTATGTCTAAACTGGATTTAGAATAAAGACAAAACCTTTCCCTGTCACCTTTTTTAGTTTTTGATTTCTTTATGGCGCACCATGGCCACATTCAGTGGATATCTAACCTGCTGACCTCATCCTGGCTCCTTTTACTTGTTTGATATTTTTCATTCTGTCGTTGTCTCTCTAATTGATTCTCTTTGATCCATTGTTGCCTTGGTTTTTCTCTTCATGTCATCTTAACCTCATTTAAAGCACCATTAACATAAACCAAGTAGCTTTTAACTCCAGAGGGAAGCTAGCAGATGGCCATGCTGGATTTTTTTTTCTTGACTTTAGAAGAAAATAAAGACATGTTTCTCTGACTTTAATGTCCTTTCTAATTGCATGTGGTGGATTGTAATCGCTGGCTAAAGATAGTTTGAGAACTGTAGCTGGTGTCTGGGGCGGACGCAGCAGCTTTCACTAGTGGTTTCAGACCACTGGCAAGCAGCTGCATGGTCTGTAGGAGAAATAATTACAATTGTTGAGCTTTCTCCCCTTTTTCTGTCCCTTCCTCCCAGCCTGCTCGTGTTGCCTGCCATGCTGATGTCGGGTTTTTAGGAACCTTAGAAATACGGGCTGCTGTTAGTGGTCTCGTGTGACGTTCTTCAGTTTTCTATTGAAATATGTCACCAAAGCTGGGGTTATGTTGGTAGCATGCTGGCATGCCAAGCATTGTGTGAGATGTGTGTTTGAATGGTCAAACTTTATAACATATATGGTGTCAGCATGACTGTAGAAGCAGAAACATAAATTTTCCACACCTGTCAATATAATGTGTTCTTCTATCTCTTTAAAATGTCATTTAATGACAATTATTCTATAGAGCTGAATTAGTGAGAGTAAAAAGCTCAAATTTGGCTTTTAAATATATTCTGAGTTTGCTTGGCCAATCCAGAAATCTGCAACTTTTAGGTGTTAGAAGCTCACAGCTTACTTTGGCCCTGTTCACACGGCAGGGTTTAAAAGTTGTCAGACCAATTTTAAAACATGGGAGATGACACGTGATGATAAAAAAATCACGGATGTACCAGTTTTAATGTTGAGTGTGTGAGTGTGCGATGTGCAGCCACACTGCAAAAAACTATACATGATTCAATTTCACACACAGACATTCTCCAGTCAGACAAATCTCGCAAAACCTCACAAGATCATCCGTGACTTGAAGTAAACAAACATGGCGGACATGGATGATTCCCGTCGCTCTGTGTACCGTGCTTCTGTCGTCTCACTTTCTGATTGACAAGTCACATTCAACAGGCTCATTTGAAATCAAGGCAAGACAATCCAACATGTTGACTATCCCCAATTTATTATCAAAGCAGTCGCAGTGTGCTTTTGAGTAGACCACACCATTCCAACATACGGCAACCAAATATCTCCTAAAATTACTTATAGAGTCATTACAGTAATCAGAGGTAGGGCTGGGCGATGTTGCCTAAAATCAATATCACGATATATTGAGGAGTTCACCTCAATAACGGTAAATGGACGATAACTACATGTATGCGCAAAAACAAAATTTGTCCACTAGATGGGGCTGTCATGTGTATTACGTTGAGTTACGTTGTCATGTGACTCGAGGTGGCACAGCTTATTAAAGTGACATGAACATCACCAACCTACACACATCTTTTCATTTTTTTATTACCGAATTTATTGACCTGGGAAAAACAATATCGATAAATTTTGATAACGATAAATTTTCGATTTATTGCCCAGCCCTAATCAGAGGTGTTTTAAAGATTGTCGGAAGGGGAGAATTGGGTCAGAAATCTGCATAATTATCAAGCCTTGTGTACCGGGCCTTTCCATTACCATGGACAAACCACCTTTGCCACAGGCTTTTAAAAAAGACAGCTCATCAACTATCCAGGAGAGTTAGGCCAGAATCTATTTCTTTGTGTTACTCCTAACCCTTTACCCCATTTGCAAAGGATAGTGGCTAAAATATTCCTATTGGGTCATCTCTCCCATAATGCAACACCAAAATGCTCATACATAAAGCATATACTAGCTTGTGTTATCCTGCTTGTAACACACAGATAAGTGAATATTTCTCTTCTCTTACAGCAAATTCTTCGTCACTCCCGTGGTAATGCCACTAAGGTCATCTTCCTCATCACCGACGGCTACTCTAACGGTGGAGATCCTCGGCCTGTGGCGGCAGCTCTGAGGGAACGAGGTGTTGAGATCTTCACTCTGGGTATCTGGCAGGGTAATATCAGAGAGCTCCACGACATGGCCTCACAACCTAAAGACCAACACTGCTACCTGGTGCACAACTTCGCTGAGTTTGAGGCCCTGGTTCGTCGTGCTCTGCATGAAGGTAAAGCCTAGTTTATACATCTTCGTCAGCAAATTTGCACACACACGCATGTATTGATGAAGACATTTTCCTTTTATACTTCTCTATTAGTGTGTCAGTGTCACAAAGCAATTCTCCGCCAGGACAGCAGGGGGTGTAGCCCTTTTCTAGTGGTGTAGGGGTTCAGTTGACCATCAAAAGAAGAATTAGAGAGCCAGATGTCTTCAAACATCTTTAATAAAGACCGTCTGCTGACCATTGCACAGTTGTTGGGCTGACCAATCATAGATGTGTGCTCTCCGTTGCGTTTGATGGATAGTTAAAAAATTGGGCTCTACTCCGTCCATCCTTGCATGCCTGTCAGAGAGCCCTTTTGTCGACAGATAATGGCGCTGTGTCTCTGCACCTCTGCAGACGGAGAAGAAGGCTTAAGAGTGAGCGAGGACTGTGATGGAGATGTTTGTGATTGGAAGTAGTAACCCTAACATTTCAAATCACAAACAAAGTCATTTATAACAGAAGTTAAGAAACACTTTGTGAGCTTTTGAGTAGAAGTAGGTGAAGCACTCTTCTTTCTTCCCATTCTTTCTGTATTTTATTAGCATCAACACAGCAAAGAGACGAGACATTGATTATTCATGCTTACTGGGCAAATTTCAGTTTGTCACAGGACTTTGGACCCTTTCTTAATTTGAAAAACGCTGGTCTAAGTGAACTTTTTCATAATCTATATTTGATTGTAGAAAAAAGAAGTTGGTTAACATGCCTTTCTGTAGGTCTTTGAAGCTTTGATTCTCCCATCATCATCTTGACCTGAACCAGTATTTTTTAAGTTCACCACCCTTTGATCCTGTTAAGATTCAGCACTTACTTAAATGGAAGCAGATAATATTTTATACAGAACCTGACAACATGCCCTTCTCAAGCTCCCACTCTTCCATACTTAAACAAAGTAAGGTCATTTTCTCACAGTAGATGACGACTTCCCACAGTTTACTAAAGTAACGTATATTTCATTGTTTTAACACCTAAGATATCACCATAAACCTTCTCAGTTAAGTGCAGTTCTTCGTCTGCTGTGAGCTTTAGGTTACATATATAATCTGGGAGTTCTGTACATTCACAAATTTGAGATGTAGGTGCACTAGAGGTCAGTGGGAGAACAGGAAAAAGCTGTGAAACATAAAGGCAATACACACCATCCTATCAGCTCAACCCTCCCGTCTTTTTACGCAAAAATGCATTCATGTTTTAAGACATGAAGCCACATGAATTATAAAATCAGGCCAGAGACGTTGTGGCCCACTCAGCTTTTCTGCAGATGCAATAAACAAATTAGGAAAAGTAGTTTCTAGAAGTTAATCAGGATTTATGTCTCGGTCATGGCAGCAGAATCAAAGACAGGCTCAAATCCAAGTTACTGTCCCAATATAGCTGCCCACAGCACTGCCACATCGTCTTTTTTATCCTGGGACATTTTATTGAGAATTGTTTGCTCTGGAGCAAGTTTTACAAAGTTCTTTTTAAGAAAATACTGTGTCTGTTTTTTAAAGAAAGTTTTGTACTTTTATGACCCTTGGATAGTGTTGGGTTTCATTCATTCATCTCTGTCAGCATTTCTTCTACTAAGACTTGTCTTTGTCTCTGAAGCATGATTTTTTTTTTACTTTAAGGTGTGTTTTGGTTCACTTGAAAACACACAATGTTGAAACCATTACCAGCTGCTTGATTTTTGCCCTTTAAAGCTCTTTTCTTTAAAGGGGTCCTAGAACTCAAAATCGCATTCACCTTGTTGGTGAATAGGCAGCTTGGGGTGTCGAACGTACCATAGCAAAAAGTCTGTGCTGTTTTCAACCTGCTTTCCTGTGCAAATTAGTAATGTTGTATTGGCTGCTGACAAACGGTTTGTTCTGAGAAAAGCTGATTTAACACGTTATAAACTCAGACACACTAGCTTAAATGTGCATGTCCAAACCCACAGCAATAAATAAATATTGGTAATGGTAATGCTAACTTCTGAACAATGCTAGCCTGAGCTACTGCTAATGCTAGCCTAAGATAATGCTAGCCTGAGCTACTGCTAATGCTAGTCTGACCTACTGATAACGCTAGCCCAAGCTACTGCAAATGCTAGCCCAAGCTACTGCTAATACTAGCCTGAGCTACTGCTAATGCTATCCCGAGCTACTGCTAATGCTAGCCTGAGCTACTGCTAATGCTAGTCTGACCTACTGCTAACGCTAGCCCGAGCTACTGCAAATGCTAGTCTGAGCTACTGCCAATGCTAGCCTGAGCTACTGCTAATACTAGTCTGAGCTACTGCTAATGCTAGTCTGAGCTACTGCTAATGCTAGTCTGAGCTACTGCTAGCCTGAGCTACTGGTAATGCTAGCCCAAGCTAATGCTAATACTAGCCTGAGTTACTGCTAATGCTAGGCCAATCTATTGCTGATGTTCTTGTCGGACAAGAGATAAACAACAAAGAAGAATCTCAGGGCACACATGTAACATTCTAGAATGTACTGGAAATATCCAGACTGAATGAATACCAGATAGCTCCATAGCTTGACTATTGAGTTATCTAGATACTGTACATGTATGTACAGAGTTTCTATTGTCTGGCAGCGTCATAGAGCCGTTAGGGTAAACCGGCCAATCAGCACATAGCTCATTTAATATTCATGTCCTGGCCAAGTGGGCGGAGCAGACCAGTCTTCCCATTGTAGGGCATTGTTATGGGGTTATATTTTTACATTTATCAGGGCTCCTAGGCCATTTTGAGCCCCAACAAAATCTTATAAGCTCAAAGAACATGTGTCAATTGGGTTTTCTATAGGATGCTGAAAATTGCTGAAATTATGCCAAATACATTTAAACGAAGCTGAAAACAGTTTTAACCATCTAATTCCTAAAAGGTTTTGTATCGTACAATTTATTCATGTTTGTTTCTCATCCCCAGACTTGCCAACAGGTAGCTACATCCAAGACGATTTGTCACGCTGCTCTTCTCTGTGTGACGCGGGCAGAGACTGCTGTGACGTGATGGCCAGCTGTAAGTGTGGGACTCACACCGGACAGTACGACTGCATCTGTGAGAAAGGATACTACGGAAAGGGTCTGAAGCATGAATGCACAGGTTAGTCACTTCACCAGAGCTGTCTCAGTTTTACATCATTGGTTAAACCACATCATTGTCTATTTTACACACCGTTTCTGAATTCTCCTAACTTTTGGTATTATAAGAGAATATCTTGTAGTATTTTTAAGAAAAAAGTAGTCAGCTTTTTTGGGGGGTGTTTATTTGTCCTTTCTGGACCAAAACAGAAAGGTTTGAAGTCTCATGTTGGTATCTTACTAGGATTATGGCCTCCAGCTACATCTGAGTTGATTAAATGTGGATGTTAAATAAGCAGATTGTCTGTTTAAATCAGGATGTCTACAGAACAGATCACTGTCAACAAACCCATTAATGTGTCGAAAGCACTGAGAAAGTGAGACACCGAAGTGCTTGTGTGTTTAAAACCATGTTCGTGGTGGCTCACCTTTGACTCTCTAACGCTATCATAATTGGTTTCCTCCTTTAAATCACAGCTACGGAAAGATTGTCTTTGAACTTAACTGCTGTCATTTTAAATCCAATGCTGTGACTCTTGTTACTTCACTTCCCACTTATTTTTCATGCATATCTATTTAAGGACCAAATAATCTGTTTCATTTGCTTCCAGAGTGGCTTTTAGGTGCAAATGTTCACAGATTTATGGTAGCAGCACACTCACATGTGCCTTTGTGTTTAACCATGACCAGTTGCATGTATTACGAAAATAGACACCAACCAAATTAAGACTTTGCTAAATCTCTTTATGTTAATTTCAGCTTAATCACTTAATTACAAGGTAACACTTTACAATAAGGGTCCCTTTATTAACATTATTTAGTGCATTATTAAGCATTAATAAACAAAAGATCCCTTTATTAACATTCCCGATATTGTTAACTATTAAGTGTCCTTAAGGTTAGGACAAGGTACCAGGACTGTGTGTCTGTTTAGTAATGCATTACTTAATATTAACATTATTATTAAGCAGTTGTCAATACTTTATTTAATTGTTTAATAATACTTAATAATGCATTAAGTAATGCTAATAAAGGGACCCTTATTGTAAAGTGTTACCAAAAACAATAGTAACTCTTATCTGTCAAGAAGAAAAACTTTAAAAGTTCAAAGTGCAAAATTGAATCATGCACATCTTGTCTTATCCACATCTCAAATAAAACATGTTCCTGGGTTTTTGTCATATTTTCTTACTCGTTTGTCATCATCTCTTCTAATACTCCTAATATATTATAGGCAAAAATGCTTTGTTCAGTTTAATGTTTAGTGTAGTTAAAACCAAGGTTTTATTTAGTGTTTAAAAACATGTCAGATATTTTTATTTTAGGTTGTTCGGAATATTTTTTTTAAAGATGAGAAAATATGTGTTTTCTATAGATTTCCTCATAGAAATGTTGAAAATATTCTTTCTGATGGGTTAGTGGGAAAGCAGCACTTTTTCTTTGTTAAATTATCTCTCTTTGAACCTTTTAAAAAAAGAAGAAAGAAAAACTTGATAAGTTCTTGAAGATGGTTGTGGTACTTTTTTAAAAAGTCGTTATTTCCCTCTGCTTGGCTGCATTGCTCTGAGTTCATTCATCCTTGTGGAAAATCAAGTTAAATCTCCTGCCAGTTTTCTAATTACATAAAATCTGTCTTCTGATTGTTAATTTCTTGGTTCGTTAAATCTCCCAAGTTTCACTATGTAAAGTCACAGTTTGATGCAGGTGGTCTTTGTCATGTGATTGTGAGGTTAGGGGGTTAATGTGTTATTTTTACTGAATGGGCAATCACCAAACTCACAGAGGATTAATGCCGTCTGTGATCGTTGGAGAACAGAGCAGCTAACAGATGCAGCGGCTGGTCTGTGAGTGTGTCTGCTCGTCTGTGTTTACAGAAGGTTAACTGCTGTGTTAAACCTCAGCTCACCCATCTTGACGTGTGAGAAAACTTTAGGGATGAGAGCGGACCTTTGAGGACACAATCACAGAAATCCGATCAATAACAACTTCTACACATTCAAAACTTACCGGTTAGGTTTCCTTTCCTTTTTTGTGCTCACTTGTTTTTTAATGTTAAATAACTAACAGAGGACATGAAAAGAGACATTTCAGTGAAAAAGGAAATGAGAAAAATTCAAGCTAGTGTTTGAAATCCAGTAAGTAAAAAGAAAAGCAACAAGAAGAGACAAACTCCCAAAGTGAGAGTCAAGGAAAAGGGCATCTGGGTCATTGTGCCAAAACACACGTCTATATAATTGTCGTCAGATGTTGTCGAGTCTGGAGCCCCACTGGCCTATTAATCCGTTTTAATGATTTAATTAACAACAGAGAGCAGTTTAAGAGTTGAGTTGACTGAGTTGGTGTGAGGAAGGAAAAGGACGAAGCGAGGCATTTTAAGAGCAAATTATCTCACTTTCTCATTTTCCCATCTGTCTCTGAACTCATTCATGTAGGAAGATATGGGAGGGAGCTGATTGTTTTATGGATTTGTCTGTGAGGTTTTCTCTCATGCTATACAGCTGACGTAGACACACACTGCTCCAGCCACGGCAGAAACATACATTAGTGTAAATAATGACTAAGACATTGGCAAGCAGAGGCACTGTTAGCCTCTGAACTTTGTTTTGATGAAACACCCCTGTATATGTTTTTAATGAGTCCTAAAAAGTTGAAAGGACTTTTCACATAATAGTGTCTCCAAAATTTATTAGATTAGCCAGAGACAGGAGTATTTAACCAAGAAAGATGCAAGTAAACTTGGCAAATTGTCGAAAAAATAATGCATCTCATTTAAATGGGGATGTATGGTAGCCTGGCAAACCATCCTATATTTGTGAATATATAGTCTGGCCACCGTCCATTGACGGCTCTCAGTCGTGGGGCGAGATCTACGGTTGTCTTTCAAACTGTCTCCACATGCTATTGGATAACAAACAACGTGACGTACTTACCGTTACGGATGCCAGTCAACGAGGCAGTCCGCCATACTCCGTCAAAGAAGATACACTTCCATCGTTTTTCTAAATAAACTTAAGTACCTCTATCTGCCCAAGTCTAAATACTACAAAGTTGATGCCAAAGCTGTTACAAACGAGCCATCACTAGCTTTGTTTTTTCAGTAACATCCCGCCCACCAATAGAGTGCTGTGATTGGCCCACCAAACCAATAAAACACTGCTCTGCACTGCTGGAAAAGTTTTCAGTTCTTATTTTACATGCAGATAGACTCTTGAATGGGTCCTGCGCTAAGTAGCAGTTAGCTTGACTTCCTTGCCAGAATTTTTCCTTGTAATGGGCTCGATACATGGGAGGTGACAAAAGACCACGATCAGCGAAACTCATCGCTATCGCTTTGATAACCTGACACAGGCAACATGGACCAGCGGCCAGCAGGAATAGCCAGCAGCAGCGGCCAGCGACGCCTCTGTTCCAGGGTGAATAGCAAGTCTTCCGTTGTTTTGATTGGCCGTCAGATTGGAGGGAATTTGGGGTTTTTAAAGCAGTTCAGAGTTGAAAAAGCAGTAGATATGAAGTCTCACAAGGTTTTGCTAGAGTTAAGTGAAGTCTTGCTTCTGACTTTACTATATAAAAAAAGAAAAATATGTGAATGGGTTCATCCCATATTACAAACCAGAAAAAGAAAGGGTGAATATCATAATTTAATGAGGGACCTCAAGAATGATCCTGATCAATGCTGGACCTACTTTCGCCTCAGCCCAGAGCTGTTTGCCCAGAGATGTACTGAGAAGCATCCTGTCCGCTCATTGGTCAGTGAAAGAAACCTTCGCTGATTGGTCCTTGTTCGAGCGACAGCGATGAAAAGTTGAAATTTTTCAACTTTCTGGGATCGCATCGCTGGCTCGCTTGTGCACGACACATGCACGAGCGCTAAATATCACATGCACATTTTTCGTGTGTTGCTTAGCAGGAGGGAGACCCGCGATTATCGCTTTGTCATGCATGTCATTGAAAATGAATGGAGGAGAAGTGATGTCGCCTCCCGTGTTTCGAGCCCATAATTATTCTGACTGCTGTCTATTACAGGTAAGATACTGACTATTTATACATACTCCAGAAAATCTATTTAAAATAAATATATCTACTTAATATCATTAGCTAAAGCACATGTGTTGCACTAAATAAGGATATAGTCTTTGCTTTAGCCATATTCTGTTGCTTGAGTTGTAGACCAAGGCATCAGTAGATGCCAAACATTTTTCAGTTAGCAAAATGTTGCTGGTCAGAGTGACATTAGGGTGGTTTGTTGTATATTTAGCCTTTTGTTCTGATTGATTGTCTAGTTTCACTGCATAGACTTCATGTTTTTTGGTTTGACTTTACAAAAGTCTTTTGACACATCTGAAAACAATAAGAGCAAACGTTCAACTCGTCAGCGGATAGTTATTAACATTGGCTTAAGAGATCTGATGGAAACACTATCCAAATCCCAACAGTGCACAGCAGTGCTGTTGGTGAGTCTGATGACAGCCAAGGGAAACAGCCTCTTCCACAAAACATGATTGGAATCCTAGCAGATAGAAACCAAAGATGACCCCAGTTCATGCATAGTTTGCCTTACTCTGACAGGGCCAAATTGGACACTGTTGTCTCTCTTTGAATGCCAAACACAATCCTTTGGTATCTGTCACAAAAAAAACGGATCAGCACAGGAATGGGGCTAGCGGATAAATAGAGTTAAGAGGGGGTGTAGAAGGGTAACATGTTTTCCTCCCGTCACACATTCTGGCTTATCAGCCTCTTCTGTAGCTGGAGAGGATGACAGGAGCTCTGGTCTATGTTCCAACGGTGTCACCAAAGGATTGTTCAGCAGGAGATGAACGCAGGAGACAGAGAAGAAAGCAAAGGACAACAGAGCAACAAATTAAAAGACAGCAGATAAAACTAAACATATTAAAGAAGTATTTCAGGGTCATTTGATGGTCAGTTTGTTGGTATTCTGATTAGCAGCTGACTGAAATTAAAGGCCTAGCATTCCTTCAAGGGATAACATTTCCACCTTCCACCAGAGTTTTAAACTAAGATCATCTCTAGAACAGACATTTTGGCCAAATTCTACATAATTTGGTTACACACACATTAAAAAACACAAAGCTTCCCCCCCCCTGAGGTGAGTTTAACAGTTAAACCATGTTTAGGAGCATCAGAAGAAGCTAGTAAAACGATCCTGAATGAACATTTATGAGGTCAGTCCCATTTCCTCTGTTTCACTAAAACATTCACAATTTGACAAAGGTGTGTTATTTAGAAATGAGGAACAATATTTAGATGACCTACCCTTTTTATCTTTAGGGATATTGACTGCTGACTGGAATTTTGTTGCAGTCGAATGTTTCCTTATGCAATGACACTCAGTTGCACAATGTTTACAAGATCAGGTTCACAAAAGCTTCTTGATCCCTTGAGGAGACACGTGGCAGCAGTGAGCCTCCCTTCGACCCTGAACATGAATGCCTCCATTTTATTGTGGTCTGAGATGAGACACGCTTATTACATCTCCTCTGTAAATATTTGTGGTTTTGACATTAGTGGCTGAGAGACTCCTGAAGGGAAAGCTGTGAGGTAGACACATCCCACACAGTAGCAGTTTTTTCTTTTCCTGTCTGCTTTTCCTCTCTTTGGCCTTCAGCTCCTGCAGAAACCAAAACAAAGAAATCCTTTAATGATAACTGCTTTTGTGAACTCTACGGAATGTAAAAAATCTTGACACGTCATAGGTTATCACAGTCTGAGCGCTCAACACTCTGCAGTTCATTTTTGTTTGGTCCTGTCACACTGAACGCTGTTAAATACGCTGCAGATACAAGACAAACAGATCGGTGTAGACACATGTTTTTGGGGGTGTTTGAGTGCTTTTTATCTTCTGCAACATACCAGGGAATAATGCAGTCAACTAATGTCACATGGGAGCACAAAGCCTCTAAATCTTTGTGTATGTGTGCTCGTGTGTTGGCTGTCCCTGTGCAACCAATGCAAGAGAAGCATCCACTTTCTCAATATAAGGTTAAAGTCATTCAGTTTTCCAGAGGTTATGTTCAGAATGATGTCTTGTTTGGGAGCCTTATAATCTCATCTCTGCATTTAAAGACAATGTTTTTCTTTTGGTGTCTTAAAGCCATGATCTGCAACATGTACTGGAGCCATTGTTCTTGACTGGAAACTGATGATCCAGGCTAGGAGTGAGTGATTGCTTCAAGTAGAGGAGTTATGGATCTTGGTATCTTACAAGTGACGGTAGAAAGGAGTAAGAGATGCAGTAGAGAGGGTGCAGTGTTGGCTAGTAATGTGTTCACATATATAGGATGGCTTGCCAGGCTAACACATTACAGTAACACCATTACTTTTACCAATAACTATTATTCTAATTACTTACTCTTTAAATAAGGTCATTCAGTTACACTATAGTGCAGTGGTACTAACTCCTGGTCCTAGAGAGCCGGTATCCAGCATGTTTTAGTTTTAACTCTGTTTCAACACACCTGATTTCAATTAGCAGGTGATTAACAGGCTTCTGAAGAGCCTGATGAGCTGCTGCACAGGTGATTCAACCACTGAAATAGGTGTGTTGGAGTAGAGAAACAAGGAAAACATGCTGGATTCTGGCCTTCCAGGACCAGGAGTGAGTACCACTGCTATAGTGCAAATGTCTGGAATGTACTGCCCAAACATTTTAGGGGACAGACTGGTCGAAACACTTTTGGTGGCAGCTAGCATTTCATCCATGCAGCGAGAAATTTACATAGTGGGTTAGAAGAAGAATAACAATTTTATTTATAGCACCTCCCAAGATAAAAAATCATGAGGTGCTTCACAGAACAAAAATTAAAAATGATTTTAAAAAATATCGTAATAAAAATAGGAAAAAAGGAAAATTTTTGATTAAAAAAATGTGAAGAAAGAAAAAAATGAATAAGAAAAATGTAACCACTGGAGCCCAAGAAAGACAGAATTGGTAGAAACAGCAGAACTAAGAGAAGGTAGTGAGGAAGAACCAACAGAAGATCATTCAAAAGCCAGCCTGAGTTTTCAGCTGCTTTTTAAAGGAGACCACTGAGTCCACTGATCTCAGACTCAGGGGGAGAGAGTTCCAGAGTCTGGGGGCCACAGCAGCAAATGATCTGTCACCTTTGGTCTTTAGCCTGGTGCGCTGCACAACCAGTAGGCTTTGATCACTGGACCTCAGGGACCAGCTGGGGTTGTAGGGACTGAGAAGATCACCAATGTATGACGGTGCTTGTCCATGTCCAGGCAAACATTTGTAATTTAACTGTTTGGATTTCATACATTTGCCTTCAAACCCATTGAGTATTTGGGAGCATTTTTTAAGAATGTTCTTTTTAAAAAGTAACTAAATAGTTACTTTTACCAGTAATGAATTACTGTTTGTTGTGAGTAATTTAAAAGTACAGTAATTGAGGTAGTTTTCAAATAAGGTAACTAGTAACTGTAACTGACATTTTATTCAAATATATGTATATCTACATTTATATAATTGTATGATCTTATAATATTCTTGGTAATGAATGGTGTATGAAAATTATGGGATTGTTATTGGGTTATGGTTGATAAATGTATTGTATTTTTGTCTGTTTATGACTTGTGTTGGTAAAGGACCCCAGGAAGAGTAGTTGTCAATTTTTTTTGATGACTAATGGAGATCCAACTAATAAACAATAAACTAGTTACTTTTTTCAGCAAATTGCCCAACACTGTGAGGATGCTACTTCAGTCAAAATACACTTTTCATTTGCTGATCCACCTACATTCCTTCCATCATCTATGATCACCAGCTTTAGATCAGGACTCAAAGACCTAGATCCAAGTGGATGAGATTGGGTGAAGAGCTCCATTATTCACAAAGAAAAGTCAGCTCATGTGGTTCATGTAACCGAGTAGGATTCCTCCTGGTCAGAGCCGGTGATTTTCACTAAAACGATGAATATCAGGGTTTCCCCACTGAACTTGCTACCTTCTCAACCTGACTTTGATCAGTGATCAATAGATCAGTGAAAAACTGCAGAAAAGAATGTGAATATGGATTAAAGTGTGTGAAATGAAAGGCGAAGGGTGCAAAATACAAAATAGTTTGTTATGAACTGACACTGAAAACATAACTTTTATAAAAACACACACACATACACACACATTTCCAAGCAAAGCAGGTCAAATATAAACTGTCTAACAATGGAATTTGATTCTGTAGCCTGCTGCATGATCCTGATTTTCTGTGGTCAGTTGTTTATTCTTCAATATTTTTGTTTATTCATACTAGAAAAAGTCAATTTGCTCAAAATGTTACATAAGCTCTGTTGTAAAGACTATTTTCCCTATTTGTGTGTGTAAGCTATATTCTTTCCAGCATCAATTACCACTGCAGACTGTCTGCTTCTGTTCACTTTGTCTGCTTTGCTCCAAATCCGTATTTCTCAACGTTTTTGTGGCGAGAATAAAAGTCCAAGTTGCACAACATGAATTCCTGCTCATTTTGGAGGCGAGCGCCTGGGATTTCCTCACAACAAGCCGAGGAGAGGTTTTACCCCTCCACTCCCCATTAATTGCTTTAAATGATTGGATGCAGGTTTAGGCTGGCGTTTTTTCTTTAGTGTGAAGCAAATGGAAAGAAAGCAAGAGAGAGAGAGAGAGCGATTCTTTACAACAGAGACATGCATCTTCCTGTGACTGAATGTGGTGACTGTGGCTTACTGGTGGAAAGACACAGTTAAGGAAAAGAGAAAACGCTTCTTTCCTAAACTTTCTCACAGCAGCAGTAAGTGAGATGTTAAGGAAAAGACAGCTTAGTGTTTTTACAACTTGGACTAATTTTCATTAAACTGTAGCAGCATGGCCTTAGGGAGCAGAATGAAAGCAGTTCATACTTATATACATAGTTAACCTTTCACCTTAGGAAGACGTTTTTAATTTATATAATTTATGTAAAGTCTTTAATTGTGATACAGATCAATTTTTTTCCTCTTGCATCTCAAGAAAGTGTAAGAAAAAGCACATAGAGAAGAAATGCAAAAAACAACCTAGCTTTGGAAATAAAGTGCTCAGATTTATTTTGCAAGTGACCAAATGAGTCAAAATGTCCCACTTAAGCCCAGTTCACTCAGCAGGATTTTAAAATTGTTGGACAATTTTCAAAACATGAGAAACCACATAGGTGGCGATAAAACAATCATGATGTAACAGTTTTGGTCCTATGGTGTGCAGCAACATGGGAAAGACATCACACCAAACACAAACCATTTTCACTGACAAATATTACCCAGTCATATGGGACATCTCACAAAACTTCTCCAGATAAAACGTAGTAAACAAACATGACGGACGAGGAGGAGGCAATAGTGTAGTTTGAAGGCTACTTACGCTTGACTACACTTCACATTCAACTCTACATGCTGATTTATCCCCTGGGCACACCAGACACGCTGCAATATCTGGCCAAGACAATCCAACATGTTGAATTTTCCTGATTTATGATCGAAGCGGTCCCGATGTCCTTCCAAGTAGACCAGAGCACTCTTAATACACCACACATGGCAGGAATATTGGATAAGATTATCTTCAGAGATATTTTGGTAATCAGGTGCATCCTTAAGTTTGTCAGTCGGGGAACATTGGGTCAAAAATCAGCATGCTTATCATGAGCCAGGCCTTAAACCCTTTGCACAAGGTCATCTTATTCAGAAAATAATCAAGCAAGTTTTTTTTTAAGTGAGGAGAATTAAGTCAGATTTCCATAACATTTACATTTGTGGCTATAAATAAAAAAATAGATAAATCTAGCAAATGATAACAAGGATTAAATTTCACTAAATCATCTTTTCCTCAATAGGATTTATATTCACTTGGTTAATATTCTGGCCTTTTTGAGCACCAAACCTAAACTTTGATCATTCTCATCTGTAATCCGTCCTTGTCCATCAGTCTTTAACCCTTGTACGCTCCTAGTGCATTTTTTGTGCAGACTGGTGTGTTTTTGTGAATAATTTTGGTTATGCTGATGCAATTTATCTCATTTTTTCACAGGAAGTGTATTTTTGGTGGAATTATTAAAACTAAATTTCAAAATCTCTTACTCCATTTAATATTCTCATCAGTGACCTATTAGTGTGAGTGTCTGCCCTGAGACTGGGAGGTCGTGGGTTCAAATCTACTGTCAGGTAATACCAAAGACTTTAAAAATGGGACCTAATGCCTCCCTGCTTGACAGTCATTAAGGGACTGGATTGGGGGGTTACGGAGATGTAATTTCACCAGCATGTGATGATGACTAATTGGATTTTAACTTTATATAATGCTGAAATGATTTTATAGCGTTCCTGCTCCTTTGTCATTTTTTGTGCCATTGATTCTCATGTAAATTATTTTTTTCTTATAAGCTTGAATATGTGCATTTTTTTATTATTATTCTGTTTGGGTTCCCAGACCAGTCACAGGTTCAAGTTTAAGCTTTTGTTGTCTTCCACTTGCGTATTTTCCCTATATATATTGAGGCAATGGGGGTTAAAACAGTGGCAGTAGATAATATTTTTTACTGATTCGAATTTGAGATTCTTTAGCCAAGGTAAGAATGTTCTTTATTCGTATCTTGATATAAAATTCTAATAATAATACTATGGATTAGATTTATATAGCGCTTTTCTAGCCACTCAAAGTGCTTTCCATTATTCACACACTCACACACTGCAGGTGATGGTAAGCTACTATGTAGCCACAGCCGCCTTGGGGTGGTCTGTCTGTGGCGAGGCTGCCATTTGCACTGTTGGTCTCTCTGACCACCACCAACACAGGCAAGTTGAGGAAGCGTCTTGCTCAAAGACACAACAACAGGGTGCCCTGGGATTGATCCCGCAATTACTAGGCAACCTCCTCTACCTACTGCTGCCCCAATATATCATAAATGAGGACGCTTTTGCCACCTAGTGGTTCAATGTGGACATTTCAGAGATTTGCTTGAACAAAGATGTTTTCATAACCAAAGAAAAAAATCTGAGTTTAAAAATACACAAAGTACACTGGTGGGTTTTAGCTTCTTTTGCTCTTGTTGCTCTGCCAAATTAGGCTCTTTTCTTTCTTTTGTAAAGGTTGAACCATTCAAGCTACCGTACTTATTTCATTTGTTTTTTTCTCACTTGAATGAACACATTATAATAGCTGCCTTCTGGCATTTGTGAGTAGTTCGTGACCACGTCAGTCTCAACTTCCACATTACATGTTTGAGTTCTGTTCTTTCCCCCCGTTAAACGAGACATATAGGTCTGTAAAAAAGCAGTAATTGATGACTACTGTTGCCACATTTTGTAGGTCAGGGATGCTGTAAAAGAGAAATGACTTGTATTACAAACCAAAGCTACGTTGTGAGTAAGGAAACTGCAAAAACAAAAATACAGAAATGAAGGAGTGTGGAGACAGCATGGCTGTAAAGTGGAACTAATAGGACCCTCCTCAGCAGGAGAAGATTAAAAACAAGGAGCTGTGAAACAGCCGGTTTAGTGAAGTCGAACCGTACTCTGTCATTAACACTCGTCGTCTGTCCATCCCTCAATCATTCTACTCGACTGTCAGTCTCTCGCAAACTTCCTCTCTTCTCTTCGCTCTGCCAAGCTTTGCACGCTACTGTTTCAGGTTACCAGGTTCAGCATCTCTACATCCATCACATACAGAAAACAGTGTTTGAAGTTCATTATTCTATTCTGTCTTTGATTAAAATGTTATTCTCACTTTGAATGAAATCCAGATATTCCAGTTTTTCACCAGTTATCCTAGAGACCAACTAATTTATTGTTCACTGCTTAGAAATCTCTAAAATATTGATTTATATTTTTAGAAGAAGAAAAAACTTAGTTTTCTTTTAAATGCCCTTTTATAACTGTGAAAATCTTGTTTATTGAAGTTTTTTTTATTTTTCAGAATACTTTTACAGCAGTGTTCATGGTATATTCAGTGACTGAAAGATGCCCATGGTACATGTGTCCATAAAATAAGCCCATATCACCAGCCCTCCACCACTGTGCTTAGTAATGGTTATTGAGTGTTTGTGTAGAGTGTCAACGGTGGTCAACCCCTATAGCCTACATTACAGCCGCAGAAAGGAAAAAGGTGTAAAAGTGATCAGGTCAGAAAAAAACAGTCTCTTCTGCATCACAGGGAACATTTAGAATCATGACCTTGCCCACCTTGGGTTGGAATTGCAGGAAGGAGAGCGCAGATAACATCTCGGCTAGCAGAAGCTAACTGTTAGCATATCCTTTTCAGGCTGGAGTTATTTGTGGAGATAAAACATCAACGTTGCATTTTTTTTTTACCAAGAAAATATGTTTTACAGTGTTCTGAGTTTTGTCAATGAAGGCAGTGAAAGATGCTGTTAGCCAATCAGAGGCAAGACATTTGCATATCATCAATATTAATGACTAATAACTGGTAATCTTGTTTTCCACCCCACACATCTCCAACTAACTTCTACCTCCACAGAAAACAGTCATTCATAGAGACCACAGCAGATTCATTGAAACAATTAGTGAATGTGAACTTATGTTCTGCTATGAATTTTATTAAAGACAATTATTTTTTGGCAATAGCTTAATCAGTGCATTTGGTTAGAGTTAAGACCCCTGAAGTTGCAGGCTATTTGCCATTAGCGTGAGGCTATGATGTGTTGTGGATGTGAAAACAGCTCATCTTCTTTAAACATGTTGTTCCAAGTTTATTGGAATCATACTTGGTCCTCCTGCTGCTGCATTTCCCAGCGTACTAACATCTGTAATCAGGCACACCAGCTAGGAGACCAGCCTGTGTTTGTACAGTTGTTAAGTGGTTTGCCTCGATCATCCAGGGAGTCTCAGTGTTCATGGAGCCTTTAATAAGTGAGCAGGACAGTCTCGCTGCTCTTGGGAATCCTTCAGAAACATCCAGCAATTGCAGTAAAAGCATTATCCTTCAGGAAGAGGACTGAATAATAAGTTACGGTGTAGTCACTAGACTTTATCAGCTTTCTCGTGCCTCACATAGCTCGTCGGTTTGCAGGGGGTCTGCGGAGGTTCTTCCTCCTCCTACATAAGACTTAGTGGGACTCTGGTGATTTGATTTAGAGCCTCAGAGCCTGACATTCCACAATGATCGTATTGTAAAGAAGTTTCAGGTGGCCCGTGCATTAAGGTTGGAAAATTGTGACTCATATTGTTTCAGACATATGAAAAACAGACATTTTGCTTTGTTACTTGGGTCCTGTGAGGACAAAATGTTCCTCTCCAACAAGCTAAGACTGTACTTTCAATAGACGTGGCATCATTAGAGAATCGTACTTTATAGATCACTTGTTTTGATGATTTTTTTAGTCTCCCACACACCTCCCAGATCTCTTCTTCCTGTATGATTAGCTTTGAATCTAAGGAAACTGCCAAGTGGAAAAAAGTGAATAAATCTTTGGCGAGCAGATGCCAGTGCTCTCTTTCCACTGTAAGACCACGGTAATGTTCCTGGTTTGGGTCTTTTGCATTCTTCAGATCTGTAAATCCTACCAATTTAAGCTCCATTGGTGGTCTGAATTTATTGTTGCATGAGTAAGAATGAATTTAAATAACTGTTTTAATCTGAAATGAAATATTCAAGCTGGTTGATCAGGATCAGTCACATGAAAGACTGGCTGAACATTTGTCTTTAAACTTTATTTTTACCTTGTAATTGTCTTTTTATGAGCTTCTAGTGTGAAAAGGAGGTCGGTGGAGACTCCCATTTTCAGGGAAAATCCCTGGAATTTAAGATCCAATTTAAAAAGAGGTTCCTCAGCCACAAATGACCTGGCTTGTGTCCATGTTTGTCATCCTATTTGCAGGGCTTCCCTCCACTCTTTGACTTTGAAGTCAACAGACAGTTTTGAGGGACCACAAATATTGTAAACTGGTACTTTGTCTGTTTTTCACATTATGCCCAAAATGTTAGCCACTTCTTGAGTCAAATCATTTGCAGAATTCAGTGCAGAAAACAAAAATGTCTGGAACTAGAAAGAAGTTTCTGTCTGACGGAGTTCAACCAAAGCAAAGAAAGTCAAATGAAAACCCAAAAATTTAGAGATGCACTGATTCTGGTCTGTTTTCCAAATCTTGTACAGCTCCAATCTGCTGATATTGATTATTTTAAGTCAATATTTATTATTCTAGTTTCACGTCATGTAATTTCTTCTTTTATTTGTTGTTTGTGCCCTTCATCTGTTCCATAGTTTGTTTTTGCTAGTCTTCTGTTCTGTTCTCCCCCACATCAGGTTCTAATTATCACCCCTGACCCACGTCTGTCATTTACTTCCTTCAGTGCACACACTTCCAGGTTGTTCAGCTGCTTGTTGTCAGATTACCATCTTTGCTTGGAGTTAATTTGCGTTCATGTTCAGTTTCGCCACACTCTGTTGCCTTAATCAGACTCTGTTTTAGGATTAGCTTGGCTTAGTTTAAAAAGCACTTCTTCCTCACTACTTGGCTGTTTTGGCAACTTCATTTCACACAAAATCATGAACCTTAAATTTGAGGTATTTAGTTTAAAATTTTTAAAATTAACTTAAAAAAATGCTTAAATGTGACTACCTGACCCTGTTCGATGATAGAAGTAGGTCATCTTTTATCATTAATATTTCCCCCTAAGTCCTTCTTCTGGTCTCTACAGCAAAATAATTATTTGGGTTATATAAAGCCCTGACTGGTGGAGGGCTGCAGTGATGGTTGCCTTTCTACAACTTTCTCCCATCTCCTGACTGCATCTCTGGAGCTCAGCCACAGCGATGTTTGGGTTCTTCTTTACCTCTCTCACCAAGGCTCTTCTCCCCCGGTAGCTCAGTTTGGCCGGACGGCCTGCTCTAAGAAGGGTTCTGGTCATCTCAAACGTCTTCCATTTAAGAATTATGGAGGCTACTGTGCTCTTAGGAACCTTAAGTGCAGCAGAGATTTTTTGTAACCTTGGCCAGATCTGTGCCTTGCCACAATTCTGTCTGAGCGCTTCAGGCAGTTCCTTTGACCTCATGATTCTCATTTGCTCTGACATGCATTGTGAGCTGTAAGGTCTTATATAGACAGGTGTGTGGCTTTCCTAATCAAGTCCAATCAGCATAATCAAACACAGCTGGACTCCAGTGAAGGCGTAGGACCATCTCAAGGATGATCAGAAGAAATGGAAAGCACCTGAGTTAAATGTATGAGTGTCACAGCAAAGGGTCTGAATAGGACCATGTGATATTTCAGTTTGTCGTTTTAATAAATCTGCATAAATTTCTAAAATTCTGTGTTTTTCTGTCGATGTGGGGTGTCGTGTGTACATTAATGAGGGGAAAATTTCATTTAATTGATTTTAGCAAACGGCTGCAATATGACAATACTTTCCGTACCCACGGTACACCTACATTTCAGTCAGGATCAATGGTGTTTGATTCTGTTCTGAAACCTCTTCAGGGTTTTCAGCGTACCAAACAGAAATGTCAACATTTTGAGCTGATTCTTTTTGCTGTAAAACACCAGAGATTTATGTAGAGACGAGCATGTGGGAAGTGGTGAGCGTATGAGTACTGTATGTGTGTTTAAAAACATATGTTTGTGGATTTTGTTGGACGGAGCAGAACATGCGCTCCTGGTCCTCTCTCTGTGCCTGTTTGTCATTTTGTCTGAGGAGGCAGATGTTCTCGCTCTCCCTCTGGACCTCCTTTCATCATTTCCGTCCCGGTTTGTTTTTAGGCCCGTCTAATAGAACCCAGTTTTGCCTCTCTACCTCCGGAGATGCAGGAGATTCTCGTGTGATAGTAACTCTGGCTCTTGGACTCCACGCGTCTGCCAGCTTCAGTGACTTGCTCTGAATTAGGACAAAGGAGTTTAACAGATGAACTTATCCGTGCTTGCTTTTTTCATTTCCTTTTCTTTTCAACTTCCTTTTTTAATCCTAAGAGGTTTTGCTCCTACTTTTTTCCAGTTATAAATGCTAGTGGCTGCTTAGACAGTTAACGTTGACACGAGCTGTAAATCTTTGTAGTTTACTTATTTGGGAAACAAAGGCCTGCAGAGCAGGGAACCTCTCAGAAAAAATAATAAATTCTGCACTTTTGGGTGTATGAGTGGGAGATTTTCATGTAGAGGTTTGGTTTTGCACCAGAAAGAAAATGATAAAATAGCTCTACGGATATGTAAATCTTTGATTTAGGAGTTTTTTCTATTTTACAGCCGTAGATACATTTATCATTGTTTTGCTTTTTCATCTTCGTATTACATTTGTTGACAATAATGATAATAAAGACTGCCAGCAACATTTTATCTTAAAATAAAAAAAAGATCAGGCAGGTAAGGAGGGTAAAAAACATAATTTCACAAAAACCATGAAGGAGACTTACCCTACTTCAAAGGCAGACATATATTTTGATAACTGTGTTCATCTTATCTTAAAGAAAATGGATCAACCTTGTCATGTCTTCTTTTATTAAGGTTATAATTCTCTGTGAAGTAGCCGCCTTCTTGAAAATCGTAAAGAAAACACGAAACTCAGAGAGCTGGTAGTCCAAACATCAGCTAAATTAAATGATCAGTAAATGTTATATGAAACGGGTTTATCATTAAATTTTCATTCATTAGAATCGGTAAATATTTTTCTCAGAGTTTACATAAATGAGTTTTGACTATAGGACCTCTCTCTGCTCCCCGTTTTATGAGCTGTAGCCCGTCCAAACAGCCAGGATCTTTGTGTTTTATGGTCAGCTGGCTGCTGACCGTTCACTTCCTCCCTAAACGAGACACAGACTCACTTCAGAGCCGTAGGCAAAAAGTGGACAGACTCAATGATCCGAACATATGTAGCTTCAGCATGAACCTGACATTTTGTCTGGTTTTGTAGAAAGTTGATTGTAATGAGAGAAAATTCACTTTTTTTATTTTCAAGCCTTAACCGGTTGTCCTTTCATCATGTGTGTGTGTGTGTGTGTGCGTGCGTGTGTGTGCGTGCATGTGTGTGTGTGAGATCACACAGCTGTTTGTGTACTTTTCTACCTGTCAACACCTGCATCCTGCCAGGAACTGAAATTTCATATTTTTTCAGATACAGTGTTTCCACTGTTGAGCTCAGGGTGAATTATTATCCACATTAAAACTAAATA
Organism: Aphyosemion australe; assembly: GCA_006937985.1. Lineage (NCBI taxonomy): Eukaryota > Metazoa > Chordata > Actinopteri > Cyprinodontiformes > Nothobranchiidae > Aphyosemion > Aphyosemion australe. The sequence continues at coordinate 1,680,522 of SSNS01000042.1, forward strand.
GGGTTCCTGTAAACCTTAAATGAAGCTGTAAAACTGATTCCCATGGACTCAAGCTGAGGTGACACTCTCTGCTATAAGGTCCATGGTTTGATCCCGGGTTTCGGCACCAACTTGTGAGGATTCAGCAGTGGCGGATCTAGGATTTTTCCGAGTATGGGGCCATCTAGGGGCTACAATATTTATAGAGGGACCAAGTATTAGTTCAGCATCTTTACACAATATTTCACACTGGAAATTCTTGTTTGGCTCATTAGCACCATTAGTGTTTGGACTTGGAATTGCATCCACCAATAATCTGATCAACACACAAAGGACAGATGAGTGACAGGAGAGGGGCACTTTAGGGGGCCAATCAGATTTCAGCAGGGGCCAATGCCCCTTTTGCCCCACCCCTAGAACAGGCAATAGGATTCTGCACCCCCAGTCTTCCCGGTTCTTTCTTTCTTCTCCAGGGGAGGGATGTCCGGAACACACTTTAACCTTATTGATATTACTTTGACTTAATTACAGATAATAGTTCCATTGTATTTTGCGTAACACCTCCCATCTGAGGCTTCTGATATCGAGGGAGAAAAGCAAACTGAGACACACACCGTCTGCACCATGTTTGTATTTGATGTGGGTGACTGGGTGCGTTTCACCGTCTGCTTTAACTTCTCCTGGCTGACCTGCTGCAGCTGAGGAGACAGGAGGGTGGAGGCCAAGCTGGCAGCAGTTTAGCAGTGGAAATTCACACCTGGCCTCCGGCGTAAAGACAACGTAATGACTTGTGAGGAATATTAGTCCTGCAGATTTGTTGTCGCACCCTGAGAATGGTTCACAGCTCATTGAATCGGTTTGAAAGTTGCTTTAAGTGTCATAAAACTCATAATTACTTCAGTCTTACAGCTGAACCTAAAGGTCTCTGAGTCCCAGAGGAGTTCCCATGTGTATACGTGTTTGTGAATTTAATAAAAGCGTTCAAACGACGTGTGTGGAGCTTTATGGTGTTCTTGATTCGCGCACATGGCACGAAATTAAACCGATTGAATTTCCCTTTCCTCTGAAGCCAGTTTTGATTTAGACAAGTCTGTGTTCAATACAGAGGATTTGTTTTTCTTTTTATATTACGTCAAACTACTTTTGGATTTGGTTTGCTTGTGATGTGAGTTACTGTAAAGCATCCAGGAATTAAGCTGTAGCAGATTAACGTCTGGTATTTATGACAGGAATGAGTCTAAAGCTACAGTATCTGACAGCAGTTTCATCCGGATTTAATCAAAAATACTCAGCTTTTTACGTAATTTGTGAAGCTTTAACCTGTAAAACCTCGGTTCTCAAATGTGTTAATATCAGTTTATTGGGCATAACTGTAATTTACAAACATCGCTGATAGATTATTTTAATAAAAATGATAATTATAGGTCACAGATGGGTTTTAGAAATGCATAAATACCCCCCCCCCCCAAAAAAAAACCGTAATGAGGAGCAACTGATAGAGAATACATAGGAATACATCAGAAAGCACAAGGAATTATGGGAATATTCATCACAAGTTCCTCGTATCTAACATTACCTACATAACAGCTGATGCTGTTATCCCTAAAGACTCAAATCAAAATCACGATCAGACTTTATTAAAAATTAATATTAAAACATCAAAGGGTCCGATGATTTTGCGATGGTGCTAATCACTTTACAACAAATTTAGCTTTTTGAATCAGTTTCACGTCTGTAAAACTCAAATACCTAAAGAAAATCATTTTTATGTCTTGGTGACCGACTGCCCTGATCCAAACGTATTCTACAAAGACACCACATTCACCCAAATAAAGACTTCTTTACCGTTTGTTTCACCTTTTTGCTGCTCAGTGTGACAAAAACATCTTGCAGTCTGCTTCAAATCAATGAAGCTGCTGGACTGAGTTTGTCTTTTTTTAATAGGCCCATGAGGTCATTTTGCAGCATTTTCCCTCAACTTTTTCCCAACATGTCCAGACATGAATGCAATCAAAAGTCTTTTTAAAAAGCATGTAGCTGCAAGAATCTTACTCTTTTTCTTTGTTGTTGAAATTGTAGCATTATTTTTTAATATAGATGTCTATCATCCTGTTTTATTTTCAATCAGCTGTCTTTTTCATACATAACATGCATTTCTGCAGCATTTCTGGATTGGTTTCTAACTGCCTGCGCTGTCTCTCCTGGTCTCAACAGTCTGTCCACCTGGCACGTATAAACCAGAAGCAACACCTGGAGGACTGAGCACCTGCCTGTCATGTCCCGACACACAGCACACCTCCCAGCCTGGCAGCACATCTCTCGATGACTGCATCTGCAAGCCGGGCTATCAGCCAATAGGCATGACCTGTCAGGGTAAAAGGAACTGTCTTTACTTACTAAAACCATCACACACACACACACACACACACAGAGTGTAAATTACATCGACACTCTCAGGAGAAACTTCAGCTCTTCTACTCTAAACACTTGAGAGCCACGTGGTTTTACCCAGGAGAAGGTTTATGCTGCAGCGAAAGTGTTTCTTTTACTTTTCTAGCTTAGTGACTCCAGAATATTACGCCTCACAAGCCCTGCTGAAACATAACCAACACAAAAAGACGAGCGCTCATTTCTACCTTTCATTTGTAATGAAAAAAGAAAAAACTACTGATAATTGTAAGTTAAGCTCAGTGAAGAAGACTGAGCTTCCCAAGTGATCGCCTCAGTGCCAATCACCAAAGAAAACACATTTGAAACTCTAATGAGTTTGAAACAGATTTTCACTGACAGGATACTAGTTTTTCCTTTTTTTCATAATGTCTTGTCAAATTTCAATTTCGTGTTTTCCTCCTCGACCGCGAACACTGGAAGTGATCGGCTGTGAATTTGGACGGTCTAACCTTCATTTTTATTCCCACCGTCATCCCAGTGCTAAACAGAGTTAAAACTGAATTTAGTGGTATTACACGAGACTCGCCAAATTAGCTTATTTCCGAGGATTTTTCTTGTTAGTTTAGGCTAAAAATATGTTTAAAGAACATTTATGCAAATGAAAATGTCTAACAACAAAATTTAATTTTGTACCGCCAGACATTAAAATATGACCTTTTAAAATTGTAATCGTATACCATTATTACTAGAACAAAAATCTCTTGTTTGGCCCACAATGACTCTTGGAATATCCTCTGGCGGTAAGGATGCCCCAGACACATTCTTGAATTTCGGGAGAAATAAATACGTATTTCAGACAGCCTTGTTGCTTCGCTGTGACGTGATCTGCCTTAAAATGCACACTCTGAAGGATACAGCCCCTGAATTTTGACACAGCCAGAGACGTGCTATTCTCTCAATGGAAATTTGAACGTTTGAATAATTTGCAAGACGAATTTTCCTTAGAAATAGTTGCAGAGTGTCAGGAATCCTAGTTTCTAAACGTCCAAAGTACAATAAATGTGAGACAACTTAAGGGAGGGGTTGGTGAATGAATTAAACCAAAAGGAGCGACATTTTGAACATTAATGAGACATAATTAAGACACTTTGTACAACTGTAGCAATTTGTTTACACCTACCCAGTCATGAATGAAACCCATTATAAAATAATCACATGAACAGCAATTCAGTGTGATTTCAACTGAAAGCAAGTATATTTTCTCAGGTTTTTGTGTTTCCAACTAGTTGTCAACAATCACAGCCCAGTGAAATACTGGCTTATGTAAATAAATAAATAAATCCATGTACCTCCACTGTCCCGTCAGCCTTTTATCCCCTGATTTGGTCTGATTTTCAGGCCTCATAAGTTCATAGTAATAGTACGCAGACTCATAAAGAATTCTTAGTCGGTAAGAACAGAAACTTGGTGGGTTGAGACTGTAGCTGATAAATAAACAGACGGTTCCTCTGAAGTGTAAGATAAGAGTGCTTATATCTGTAAATCAGCTTCCAGTAAGTTTCACTGAGCCTGATCTTCTCTTAAGGAATGAGCCAGAGAGTTTCCACTCCTCACTTCATCTGAAACAATGTGAATCAATCACCACTTTCACTCCCTCTGGGTAGATTTAAGAGGGCAGCCCAATATGTAATTTTCTTATTTTGACAGTAACCGTGTCATTTCATGGCTAACACAAGCAGAGTCAGATTCTCCTTCATGCGGATGTTGTGTGTGTTCATTATAATGTTTATTATGGATGTATTTTTGTCTAATCGCATTCATTATTCATCAGTTTATTATTTCAAGTTTCAGTTAATGTAATGATGTCACTCTAAACTTACAAAAGTCTGTGCTGCTTGGGTGTAAAACTGTATGCTCTATCCCTTCTATGTCACTTTTCTCTTCTAGTGGTATACTGTCCAGCGTTGACACCTCCAGAAAATGGCTTTTTTGTCCAAAACGTATGCAACAACCACTTTGATGCTGCCTGTGGAATGCGATGCCAGCCGGGTTTTGAGCTCCATGGAGCCAGCATCAGACTGTGCCAGGCTGACGCCACATGGTCTGGGACACCAGCGAGCTGCAGAGGTGAAGAACGCACCTCGTTTCTGATGATCTTAAATATTAAATTCTGATAATCTTGGATATTAAAGTAATTCTTGGTTATTTTTTTATGAAGGGAGGTTCTGTGGGGTTTTATCAGCTGTCAGTACTTGTAGTAGACAGCAGTTAGAACCCAAAAAGATCCAAAACTCATCAAAGCAAGCCTTTTCTATTTGTGCAGTACTAGCTGAAGCTGTCAAGCTGAAGGATGTGAGCTGATGCTTCCTGCTGATTTGAAGCGAGTGGGAGTGTGTAAACCTGTGAAGACTGAGATCACACACATGTTCTTATTCTGAGCAACAAGCCAACATTTTACCACCATTTACCAGACAAGGTGCTGAGAGGAAGGAAAGGAGTAAAGATTCAGTTAAATCAAGAGTCCATGATGGAGAAGGCAACAGGGAGAAAGGATGAAAGGAAAGGTTGGATTCATCGGGAGCTGTGTGCAGGAGTTTACAAAAGCTGAACGGAAAGAAAGACTAGTAGAGGGAGCTCCAGAGGTCAAGGGATTAATGAGGAAAATTCTAGTTTTAACAGCAAGTCAGCAGCAGCAGCAGCGTGACTCATAGAAATACCAAGACACTGAATATTTAAGGGTGTGTGTTGAAGATTTATGGTATGTGGCTTTGAGTATATATTTTCTAAGTGTGTGTCTGCTTGTTCGTGCTCCTCTGAAAGTCTCGTCTTTGCCACATACTAGGACCTCCCAGCTTGTTGGACCCTGAGGGAGAGGGTCTCATCTGTCTGTCTATGGGTGGCGATGAGAAATAACACACCACACACCCTCTGCTAGACCTCAGCATAACTCAGAACAGACACACACATCAGGAGTTTTCCCCTTTTTATTTCATAGGGACTTTCACAGTTTTGATTAAATGAAAGGTTCCAATTTACAGCCAACGATTATTCCTCCCTGATTTGGGATTTAAACACACTACCTGGATTTATGGCTGTCACAATATTATTACAGGCCACAGGTTTTCTGTCTATGTTGCAGAATTTACTAAACCTTACCAAACAAACAGATGTGAAACGACAAACCAAAACATGGATCGAGTTAAATGGAACAATAAATATAGCAGCTTTTGTTTCCGTTGTCATGGTTTGGATTCCTCGTGTTTATTGTCTTCTGGCTGTTTCAGTTCGCTCCTGCCCGCCCCTCTCTCGGCCTCAGCATGGCTTCCTGCGGTGCAGCGATGGTGGCGTGTCCTACAGGGCAGAGTGTCAGGTGGGCTGTGAGCGCGGATACAGCCTTGAAGGAAACTCCACACTCACCTGTCAGGCCAACTCCCAGTGGAGCGGCCTCGTGCCTCGGTGTGTGGGTAAGCACTTCGCCCTGCTGTTTCCCACCATCTCACTTTGAGCTAACTCTTAAAAATTATATTTCTTCATCTACATCAAATGACTCACTGAAATGACATTCATAGTAGTGATAATAATTGTCAAAATGACCATTTGAGGCAAAAGAAATCAAGTTTTGGCACAAACTGAAACATGTTGTTTTTATGCTTATAGAAACTTTTCTGAATAATAGTTAGTCACATAACATATAAGAGAGCTAAAATGGAACTTAGTAAAGGTAGATAACCAATTGAACTTGATATTTTGGCACACAGTGGTCTTGTATTCCTTAATCTATGCCTTTTCATGCCACTTTTCAACAAAGATGATCTTAAGTTGAAAAATGATGGCATTAGAGTCATTTTAGCCAAATCTTTTGTGCAATCTTGCCATTTGACTTGAGTTCAATGCATATGTGTTGTGAGTAGAAGTTTGCATTGGCTTGAATCTGGTGATACAATATATATCACAATACAGAGGAGACGATACGATATATATCAGATGATGCGATATATATCGCAATACAGGGTAAACAAGTGTCTTTAATTGCAAATAGGTAGGGGGAGCTGTTTTAAAATCTACAGCTTTGACATTTAACGAATACCAAAACAATATCTATAGAGAGACCTGGAAATAGATCTTTGCACCAGTATCTTTAACTGAACATGTTGAAGAAAGGAGAAGAAGGGGATAAACCTACTAGGAAAAAGTTTTCCGGACCTAAACAATAATTCCCCATCAGACTGAAGCTTTTCAAAGATGCTTTAAATAGCTGCTGTTTCCACTATAGGAGTTCTGGGACATGTCTAGGAGGGCTGGATACAAAATCTGCCCTTTCAGGACTTTGCTAAGAAGTCAACAAATCTCGACCATTTCTGCAGTGAGTGACGTCAATGATCAGGGCCAAAAGGCATCCTCAGACATTAATAACACTTAAAAAGTTTTAATCTGTCAAAGTACACCATTATTTAATCCATTCAGAGGACTGAGAGAGAGGTTGTGTGATGTAAAAATCAGCATTCAATGACTAGAAGAATCGTCGTTTTTTACGGCACTCTCTAGGAGACCACAAAACAGCGTAAATTACTGCGTTGTCAAGGGATTTCTGAAGAATTTTCTATGTTAAGAAATTAGAAATGGCGATTTTAAAGCAGAATTAAGCTACTTAGTATTTTCTCTTCCTTCTATTCTGCTTCACCAGCAACTATTTTAATTATAATTGCCGGTAAATGACGTCTGTGGATATTATTTCCAAATGAGCTACAACCAATCAACATGAGTTAACCACAAGTCCCGCCTAGCAATTCTGCCGAGGACAGTTCAGGTACTTGGTCGGTACTTTTTTAGCTCTACATCCTTTTTTGTGAAGTTAGGTCATTCTCCGTTATTGAATTTTATTTCTAATAAAGATATTTGCAGCCCAGACTTTCCTCTGAATGTTCCAGAATCAGAAATTTCTCTCTTTTCGTATTTTTTTTTATTTTACTGAAACTCACCCATCTCACAAAACAACAAAGACCCCAAAATAACTCCTGACGTGTGTGTTTCTACCATAATCATGTGGTAATATACGTAAACACACGTGCACCGTGGTTTAACATATGGTGTGTATTTGCTTTCCTATTTAGTGTAAGATACATCTGCTTTCTCACAGGGGAGTTGAAGCCAGCACACATGCGTTCTGACTTACTCACACACTCCAGAACTGATAGTTAAGTTAAAATAGTTACACACACTCATGCCCACCACAAAGAGCACTCAGGTCAGGCACACAAACACACAAAAAAGGGACAGTGTGAGAGTGTTTCACCACAAACCTCCAACCTCACAGAAATGATCATTATTACTTTTATTTGGGTTAAACCCAAACTGACGTACTTTTAATCTATTTGTTGACAAAAGGACTAAATAGACGTGCGACTGCTGATGTTTTTTAAAGGTGTTAGAAACTAGTTTAATCAATACATTTGCAGTGGTCTCTAGTAGGAATGAATGCCTTGTTACGTTGATGTTTCATCTCCACAAATAACACAAGCCTGAAGGAGTTCTGCTGTGTGGTGGAGTTGCTAATGCTAACGGTTAGCTTCTGCTAGTCGAGACGTTCTCTGCTGTTTCCTGGATGCTAAACCAACAACATAAATGTTAATTGACTGTGTGACGAAGATCTGTCATGAAAAACTCAGAGTGATAATCAGAAATAATCATTAAAAAATGTTTTTTCAGTGTTTAACACATTTAATGCTTCAAAATATCAAAATAATCTCTGTCTCCCCAGAGGTGCGATGTCCCCCCATCGTGAACCTGAAGAACATCTTGGTGTCGCCCCCTGTCTGCGTGAAAAGGGCCGTGTCTCTGGGCTTCATCTGCCATCTGACATGTCGCCAAGGTTACAGTCTCCAAGGCAACAGGAGGGCGGTTTGCCTGAGTAACGGGAACTGGACCGCTAATGTCCATAAAGCTGTCTGTGCAGGTATAGGCACTGTCCGCTCCTCCTAAGGAGGGCATTGACCTGTTATTTACTTTTGCACTAAGGTCAAAAGGTCACGATTGTTTGAAACTGGACAAAGACAATTACTTAGAAAAAGAGTAGAAGATTTAAAAGAAAACATATGTATACCCATTTATTTCCAGTCATTGTCTTTGCTTTGTAAGTGATTCTGACTTTGTTTAGACGCAGGCCATGTCCGAGCTCCCACACACACACACACACACACACACACACGCACACACACTCTCTCTTTCTGTCTCTCTCTCTGGAGATCATTAAAATGGACTGCAGCTCTCCAGATGCTCTGCAGGGGAAACAGGTGGTGCAGCTCTGCCTGGATGTCCTCAGTCCCCTCGTTTTCACACAGAGGGAGTTTGCTAATGAAGGAACTGCTGTCGTTAAACAGAGAAAGAGGTGCCATAAAGATGAAAATGAATGGGGAGGTAATGCAGAGAGGGAGCAGAGAAAGCATGAGTCATCTGTAGTCGTTAGGCAAAGGAGAAATCGCATTTTATCTCTTTTCTTTGAAATGTTTAAGGAAAAAGACAATAAAAAGTGATGGTAACTAGAGAAAGGGTGCAGAATAGACACTAAGTTCAGTGACAACCAAAGTTTGATTCTGTTTTAGAGGAAAACAAAGTGGACTGGATCTAAACGTGTTAGTGTGAGTAGAGATGGATGCCAAAGTGGATAGATCATCAGGTCCAGATGAGAGCAGCTCTCTTACACAACCGCCATGAACACTTTTGATGGTAGATTCAACTATTTAAAGCTTAAGTGAGTCAAAACGTACTGGCTTCTTGTTATTCTGACAAAATGTAACCTTTAAGAGAGTCACAGGGTTCCAGCAGCAGAACTAGAACATCTAAAAGCAAACCCATTGGGAAAACGTCTTTATTATTTTGTCACTGATTTTCTTACCAAAAGGCTGTGAATAGATCAGTTGAACTTTGGATTGTAGGATGTTTACAAAAACAGAAAGAAAACCCCTAACAGCCCGTGCTAAAATATACAACGTTCAGAGATCTTATTATATTTCTATAATTATCTCCTGGGACTGATAAGGAGATGCTTCAGTATTTACCTTGGATTTACATTTTGGTTGTTCTATTTTGTCTTTTATTAGATAATAATCAGTAACAAGGGCATGATGTGTTGATATTTAAGAGATCAGAGGTCGGATGACTTCACACAGTTCACTCTGTGTGCCCACGATGTGGCAGGACGAACATCTGCACTGAAAAAAGAGAGTAGTTGATCCTACGTCAATTAATTCCTTTAGTTGGTAGCAAGTAGTTGAATTAAGTTGGAATTAAGCGCATCATCCACTCTCACGGGTGCTCTACAGCTGATTGACATGAAACAAGGGAGCTGGAGTACTCAGGTGAGTAAATATTTATTAGATGCAAAAAACCTAACATTTCAACACCACATGTGTAACTCTGATGAAGACACATATGGTGTTGAAATGTTAGTTGTTCTTTTTGTTTGTTTGTTTGTTTTGCATCTAATAAATACTCACCTGAATGCTCCTGTTCCCTTGCTTTACATTGAATTATTAAGTTTGTTTAACTAGAAAAAAATAATAACTTCATAAATTAACTTGGATAAACTTAATTTAAATACTATTTATCAATTGAAGCAATTTATAGATGTTAGATTAACTATTCTATTTTTTTCAGTGTACATTTGTACCTGCTCTATATTCTGCAGCTCTTAATTCTGGGTCTCTTTAGATACCGAGCCTCCGTGGATCCAGTGCCCCGCAGACATTGTTGCACACACAGATGAGCGACGAGGCACCTCAAACATCAGCTGGAACGCTCCGACTGCCACAGACAACTCCAACGAAGAGGTAGAAAACTTAAGAAAATCAGAAAATTCTGAGAACGCCTGAAACGCTCTAAAATCTACGCTCACTCCTGCAGGTGGTGGTGCAGATGAAGCCGGTCTACAGCCCTCCTCAGCTGCTTCCCATCGGTAAAGAAACCATCACCTACATCGCAACGGACCGCTCCGGGAACCAGGCAAACTGTTCCTTTACCGTGACTGTGATCGGTGAGTCTCATGTCAGTGCTGTTTGGGGGGGGGGGCTCAAGCATGGTAGCTGTGAACATTTTCATGTGTTATTATGGCGGTGGAACCCTGTGGTTTTTTATTAGAGACACATGTTCAACCCGTGCCCTCAGACCTAAAGAATTCAGATCACACTTCAGCGCTCTGCTACCAGCTCCGTCTCCAAACTAAGTTCCTGTTATTGATTCTAGTTTCCGCTACTTTCTCTCTCTATGTGCAGATACTGAGCCCCCGTTCATTGACAGGTGCAGGTCCCCCCCGACGGTCCAGGCCACAAACACGGAGACAGCGGTCAACTGGGAAGTGCCGCAGTTTTCCGACAACTCACGTACGTCTGGTGAAAGTCTGTGTAGACGCTTTATTCTTTTGCAGCTCCGTTCCACTCGGCTCCAGCCTCTTGTCTCCGCTGATTATGGTCACACGGGATCTTTTCCAAAGGGCGATTGGAAAAATGGGATCAGGAGTCTGTGTGTGTGAACAGAGGGAAACTCTGGACATTTTTGTGTGTCTGTGTTTAGGAGAAGGAGAGCGAGAATAGGACCAGAGGATAAATGAAGTGGTTCTAGTGTCTGCTCATGTCATTAATGTAAAAACAGATGGAGGTAGTGGAGAAAGACAGGTGTTATTTCTATGGAAAAATGTCCTTTTTTGTGGGAATTTGCTCTCATTCCATCCATAGTTCAGACAGGCCTTTTGTGTAATTATGTGAGCACACATGCAAGCTGCTGGATTAATCTGTCTTTGCCATGCTTGTCAAATTATTTATCTTTAAATCATTGTGACTCTTTTATTCAATAAGATTGGGCTTTAATCATTGTTCTGGTCAATTGATGTTGAAAAAAATGCCCATTTGGAGGATTTGGATTAGAAGTAACGTCCACTTCAGTTAGTTCTACTAAAGATTAAATTAAAAGTTACAAGTGAACATGAAAAAATATTGAAATGAAAGTAGACTTTTTTGGGTAAGGGTTCCATGGCACACCAGATCAAAATCAGAGTCCCAGAAACCATAATTTGGACTCTGCAGCCACTTGGGTCCAGATGTATAAACAATGAGGAAAAGCATGCCCACTCTTTTCCCCCTAAATAAACAAGTAACAGAACACCAGGCACTGGAAATCTGTGTTTAATGTATACTTTAGACCACATGCTCACATACTCACCAAGTGTTAAATGAAACAATCATTAAAGCAGAATCAAACATCATCCCAATCAACCATGTAGGAAATACAGTGGAGATAACCTGGAAAAAAGAAATTTGTTAAAGCAATAAAACGTGTAAAGCTCCACAAAAAGAGTTAAGGTTTGGAAAAAATGTACCTATGTGGCAGGAAGTACAGGAAACATGTCTGACAGCATTTGGGAAACAAGGTTGAATTACATGAAACATGATCTGGATCAAGCACTTGAAGGGAAAAATAGTCCATAATCCGGTCAGGAATGATTTGTTACACCGTGTTCCTCCAAGTCGGAAAACGCAGGATGGATTCCACGCATGAAAGGTGTCCAGAAGATGATGTTTCTCACTTTTACCTGCCTAAAGTAGTTATTGGTTTCTGTAGCTTAACACTTGACACGACCACCACACATGATCATACAGAGTAGAGACTTTTGTTTTTATTTTTATGGAGCTAACAGGATGAAAACATCTCTCTCATGCTCTTCCTGGATGAGTCCAAGGTGTTTTTAGGTCAAAAAGGATATAATTGTGGGTCTTGTCCTGGTGGGAGGCAACAAGGAGGAATTGTAATCAGAGGCCCACCTCGGCTGACTCCTTTCGATGTGGAGGAGCAGCAGCTACACTCTGAGCTCCCCCTGGATGGTTGGGTTCCTCACCTTATGTCCAAGATTGAGCCTGGGATTTCTTTCTTTTGACCACAATCGGTAAAACATTGTCTGACATCAGACCCAAAGCATCAGGTTTCATTCTGAAGCGGACTTCGGCGAACATTAGGAGTCTGAACCTTATGTTCTGTTGCACATTGGTGACGTACGTTGGGGTTTACCCCGGTGAGCGAGAGGGTAGCCTCCCTCCGTCTTCGGGTGGGGGGACGGGTCCTGACTGTGGTTTGTGCTTATGCACCAAACTGCAGCTCAGACTACCCACCCTTTTTGGAGTCCCTGGAGGGGGTGCTGGAAAGCGCTCCTTCGGGTGACTCCCTCGTTACCTGGGGGACTTCAATGCTCACGTGGGCAACGACAGTGAGACCTGGAGAGGTGTGGTTGGGAGGAACGGCCCCCCTGATCTGAATCCGAGTGGTGTTCCGTTATTGGACTTCTGTGCTCGTCATGGATTGTCCATAACAAACACCATGTTCAAGCATAAAGGTGTCCATATGTGCTCTTGGCACCAGGACACCTTAGGCCGCAGGTCGATGATCGATTTTGTTGTCGTTTCATCTGATCTGCGGCCGCATGTCTTGGACACTCGGGTGAAGAGAGGGGCGGAGCTGTCAACTGACCACTACCTGGTGGTGAGTTGGCTTCGATGGTGGGGGAGGATGCCGGTCAGACCTGGCAGACCCAAACGTGTTGTGAGGGTCTGCTGGGAACGTCTGGCAGAGTCTCCCGTCAGAAGGAGCTTCAATTCCCACCTCCGACAGAACTTCGAACACGTCCCGGGGGAGGCGGGGGACATTGAGTCCGAATGGACCATGTTCCGTGACTCCATTGTCGAGGCGGCTGACCGTAGCTGTGGCCGCAGGGTGGCCGGTGCCTGTTGTGGCGGCAATCCCCGAACCCGCTGGTGGACACTGGCGGTTAGGGATGCTGTCAAGCTGAAGAAAGAGTCCTATCAGGTCTTTTTGGCCTGTGGGACTCCGGAGGCAGCTGATAGGTACCGGCAGTCCAAGCGGAATGCGGCTCGGGTGGTCGCAGAGGCAAAAACCCGGGCATGGGAGGAGTTCGGTGAGACCATGGAACAAGACTTCCGTACGGCTTCGAGGAGATTCTGGTCCACCATCCGGCGTCTCAGGAGGGGAAAGCAGTGCGCTACCAACACTGTTTACAGTGGGGGGGGTGTGCTGCTGACCTCGACTCGGGACGTTGTGAATCGGTGGGCCGAGTACTTCGAAGACCTCCTCAATCCTACCGGCACGTCTTCCAGGATGGAAGCAGAGTCTGGGGATTTTGGGTTGGGCTCTCCAATCTCTGGAGGTGAGGTCACTGAGGTGGTCAAAAAACTCCTCGGTGGCTTTATTGAGCTTTATTTTGTTTCTGTGTCTGTAAAAGAATGAAAGCCCATCACTAAATATTGGACAATAAAGTAACACCAGTAGTCAGGGAAGTCATCCTATATATGTAAATATATAGTCTGGCCACGAACCATTGAAAAAAACCCAGTTGTGTCGGGCGGAATCTCCTGTTGTCTTTCGAATTGTCTCCACACACAATTGGACAGCGCTAGGACCAATCAGATCAACAAACAACAAGACGTATTCATCTCTACAGAAAGCAGTCCTCCATACACCATCGAAGAGGAAGTTAATACATACATTTTCGAAATAAATTACTTAAGTACCTTTATCTGCTCATGTCCCAAAGAAAAGCCCAAGTCTAAATAGTCCAGAGTTAATATCAAAGCCATTTCAAACGAGCCATTGCCATCTTTGTAGTTTTTCTCCATCACGGCTCTGGTGCAAAGCCCGCCCATCAGACGTAGAGCGCTGTGATTGGCAAGACACAAAACTGCTTGGGTCAATGGTAGACCTGCTGAGGCTACAATGGAGCGTAGCTAGACTGACCTGCAGAGCAAAAATCTTTTGCTACTGCTACTGTCTAGCTTCCTTGGCTACAACACCATATCACCATTAAAAGACATGACCAAGCTGTGCTGAACACCTGCCATCATTATAGGGACTTAATAAACAATCAGTGTCATAAAGGAGCACTTTTAGGTCTCGTTACCTAAGAGACTAATTATTATAGACTTGGATGTCTCTCTCTTGGCCCCTCTGGCTGTTCCAGTACAGCTAAAGTGTTGACAGACAACAAGCTTCCAGCCAACCTTCAGACGCACCAAGTTCACTAACTCTGGTTTTAGTTACTACACACAAGTAACACTAACAGTGTGTGTGTGTGTGTGTGTGTGTGTGTGCGTGCGTGTGTGCGTGCGTGCGTGTGTGTGTGTGTGTGTGCAAACTGAGCCAGGCATGGGCCCCAAACCTCACATCTCACTCACTAACAAGTCAAAGCACTCACTCCCCACCTGTCTGCGGAGGTGCACCCCCCAACAACAAACGCCCTCAATAACACACACACCCATGCATACACTGTAATAACAGGCTGCTGTGGCTGCTTGGAGTCCACACGACGTCAGCCCAGTGCTGCTTCGACGTCAGTGTTTTGTTTTTCCAGGCCCACACCCCGATGCCAGCTCTATATATAGTCCTGACTCTTTAGACGCATGCACACACACACGCACACACACACACACACACACACACACACACACACACACACACACACACAGACACACACACACACTACGGATAAGTATATAAATGGGGGACTCCAGACAGCCAGACGTGTGTCAGCCTTCTTGCTACTGTTATTGGAGGAGGTGAATCGGAGTTAAACAATAATCACTCACTTTTCCCTTCTTTCAGGGCATATTGTGTCTCCCACACTTACAGATGTCGCCGTTATTCCACAGTGTGTGGGTGTGTGTCAGTGGGGAGACAAGTTACAGAGCATCACACACACACACACTGACACACACTCCCCTCAACACAGCTGGCTGTTATAGCTCTTTGTATTCATAACTTTCTATAAGCCATCCAGACAGAATAAATATCATTTTTTATCATAACAACTATGATTTACTAAAGGGTGACATATTCAGTCTTTAACTATCAACTAAGGCACACACTGCCCTCTGCTGGATCTCTAAATTATCATTTGATGCAAATAAAAAAAAGATTTTAAATGAACCATTGCTGAAATAAATGTTCTATGATGATTTTATGGTTTTATTTGATTATATTGTTATAATAGTTATTTTTACGTGTTTCACTCCTCATTTTTGCAAATCATCTGATTTCTCCTCCCTTATTTTCAGGTGGTCGTCTCACAGTAACCAGTAGTCATAGTCCAGGGTCGCTGTTCCCAGTAGGAGAGACTCTGGTCCAGTATACAGCCACTGATGCTGCAGGAAACAGTCACACGTGCAACCTCACCATAACCGTGCAAGGTATTACACAGCCGGGAACATGAGTGTGTTATTTTTCTGCTCAGACCTATCCCATTTCTTTATAATGTAATTTTTTTTCCATTGCAACCCCTGTATTTATAGTGAATTTGTACTTTATTATTTTTTTTTAAATTTTTGTCAGATTAGTATTTTGTGGGAGTAGATTTGAGGGCGTTATAAGGATGGTGGACATTTAAAACATTTAAAAAATGTTTTTGGGGGAAAAATGTATTTAAATAAGAATAAAAAATAAATACATTTCTGGATTTAAGGGTTTACTTCAAATTAATAATATTTAATAAAAACATTTGCTTCCAACATCCAATTTTACACATAAAAAATGAGAGGGTGGAAATATAAAAATGTATATATAAATCACTATAACCTTCCTTTAAACATGATTGAGACATTAGACATTCTTACATATTGCACCTTTAAAAATGTTTGTGTGTACATTGTAAGAAGTAAAATGTTGAATTTACTTTACTAAGTTACGTCAACTGGTTCCACTAAACTTAGCTGCTTAAATATACATTTCTTTTTAAATAACAATGTATATTACTATTAACACTTAAGTGGAACCAGTTGAAATAACTTGGTTGATTAAATCCAACTTATAATTTTTTACAGTGTATTCACAGTGTGGTGTGCTCTTAAGATAAAAAAAGTACGATGATGAATAAAATGATCGTTTAGACATCCTGTAGGTCTGTTCCTGTGTGTTTATTTTCTATTATTGATGAGTGTTTTTCTGTTTCTGCTCAGGAACAACATGTGACCAACCGTACATCCCTGTAAACGGAGAGTTCATCTGCTCTGAGGAAGACGAGGGCGTTAACTGCACCTTACACTGTAAAGATGGTTACAGCTTTGCTCAGGATGCCATACACAGCTACTTCTGTGCCCACAACGGTGTGTGGGAACCGCCGTACTCTCCAGACAGACCCGACTGCTCATGTGAGTGCAGCTCATGATCTGTTACCAAGTTTTACGTTTCTGACGCAGAGTTGTGTTTCAGACTCGTTCTGTTTCTCCTGTTTCCTCCAGTGAATCGTATAGCAAACAATGGCTTTAAGCCCTTTGAGATGCTGTTTAAAGCATCTCGATGTGACGACGTCGACTTGGTCAAGTCGTTTACCGGGAACTTTAACGACAAACTAGGAGGCATGGTGAGGATTTGCACACAAACACTCAGATTAGAGGTGAATAAACTTGATTTCACTTAGCTGGTTTTCTCCTTCCACACAGCTCCCTGGTATTTGTAGCAGCGATGAAATCACCTGCAAGCTGGAGGTGATGTCACAGGGTCACTGTCTGGAGTACAATTACGACTATGAAAATGGATTTTCAATTGGTACGGTCAAATAAAGCTATAATTAAGTGTAAACAAATCCTGAGCTGATTATTCCTGCCGTTTGTTGCCTTGAACGCAGCACCGGGAGGCTGGGGTTCCCAGGGATCACAGGACTATGCATACTTTGAGTCAGGCTTTGCCACGGGTACCCGGCAGCTCCCCAGCCAGCAGCGAGACAACAACAGGAAGCTTCAGCTTCGCACCAAGAGGAGCAGGAAGATCTCAGGCCCCACCAGAGACCACAAGATCCAGATCTACTTCAACATCACAGGTAGAAAACCACAGCTCATTTTTAAAGTTATGACTCTTCTTTGCAGTCCAGTACGTTAAACACTGTCCATTCTCCCAGCAAGCATCCCTTTGCCTTTGTCGAGGAACGACTCTGTAGAAGTAGCCAATCAGAAGAGGCTCCTGCGGACCCTGGAACAACTCACCAACCGCCTGAAACGAACGCTGGCGAAGCAGCAGCTGTCCAGTTTCCACGTGTCCTCGGAGATGATCGTGTCTGATCCCAGATCCCTGGAGAGCAAGAAGGCCTCGCTGTTCTGCAGGCCGGGCTCGGTGCTCAAAGGCAGAATGTGTGGTGAGTCTGACCAGAGACACATAAAATAAATCAGCGTTTTACCACTTTTACATCACAGATCTAAAAGTGGTCTTCTTTTGTAGTCCAATGTCCCGTTGGAACGTACTTTTCCTTGGAGTATAACGAGTGTGAGAGCTGCTGGCTGGGGTCCTACCAGGACCAGGAGGGTCAGCTAGAGTGTAAGTCCTGTCCTGAGGGAACCGCCACAGCGTACCTGCATTCACGCAGCGTCGCTGAGTGTAAAGGTGAGTTTCAGCCTGTCTGAGATTCATCTGCTGATGTGATTTTTGTTTCTGTCTCCTGATGAGGGACCTGTCTCCTCAGGTCAGTGTAAACCCGGCAGTCACTCTCTGAATGGGTTGGAGATCTGTGAGTCGTGTCCGCTTGGGCACTTCCAGCCTGGGTTTGGTGCCAGAAAGTGTCTGGTCTGTCCTGGTGGGACTTCCACCGTCACCAGAGGAGCAGTGGACGAGACGGAGTGTGGAGGTGAAGCACTTTAATGAAACTTTTATTGGCCTTGCTTTTATCTGAGAAGTTTCAGAATACCTGAAATTTAGCATTGAATGGATTTGGAGCTCCAGCATTTATGCCACCTTAGCTCTTTATCATTTTTCCCTTTATCTTTCTTCATTTTTAATCTTCCACTGGTGCCTCTGTTCCAGTTCCCTGCACGGCGGGTCATTTCTCACGCACCGGTCTGGTTCCCTGTTACCCCTGTCCAAGAGATTATTACCAGCCTGAGCATGGACGCTCCTACTGCCTCTCCTGTCCTTTTTATGGAACAACCACGATTACAGGAGCATCCAGCATTCAGCGCTGCTCCAGTACGTTTAGCAAATGGAAAGCTTCTTTTCTGTTTTTTTGTGTTTTTTGTGCATGGACCTTTGATGATGATGATTTTCTCTGGGTATCGTTTTCAGGTTTTGGCTCAAGTTTCCTTGCTAAGGAGGAGAGTGTAACTGCTGCTCCAGAAGTGGAGGTCATTGCAGACTACCAGGCCAGCAGTCAGGTTAGTCCTTGTTTGCTTAAGTTTCTACATAAATTCATTAAATTAATAACAATATGTCACAAAAACCTTATAAAACTAGAAATGTGGATTAAGTAGTACTTTATCAGTCTCTGACGTTGTTGTGGAAAAGTTTTTTCCCACTTTTATTTGCAAAACTGCTTATTTTCCTTTGAGGTTTGTGGGGAATCTTTTATGCTCCCATCACAGCATTTCTAACAGACTTTTCCAGTCTTTTTAATATTTTTAATCACACTGTCATAAATGTTTAAATGTAATATGCCTTTTGAGTCCTGTGATGTGTGAGATACAGTTTATAGAAGTCAGTCTGCACTCAAATGTTTATTTGGTTTGATATTAAGCACCTTGTAAACGGAAACGTACCTGACTACATCAGACAAAACAAACAAAATCTACTGCTTTCCAATTTGTTTTATTTCATTTATTGATTTATAAAACTCCTTCCTGCCACCAGTCAAGGCAGCCCAAGGTGCTGAACACAATAAAATAAATAACCCGCACACACACAATAGAAAGGATCGACAATTATCAACAATACAAATGAAAACACAGGTGAGAATACAACCTGCTGCACATAAAAACTCTTACCCTTCTTTCATTCTTGTTTTAAAGCAAGGCACAGTACTGAGACTGCACTTTTAAGAGTTTTTAATAATATCTTTTTAGCGTGTGATTCTGGTGGCAGTTTGACTCTTCTCTTGCTAGACTTATTGCTGCGTTCGACACGGTTGACAACAAAATTCTAATTTCTCACTTGGAAAACTGTCAGGATAAAAGGTGTGGCTTTGAAATGGTTTAGGTATTATTTAAAGGACCTTTTCGTTGCGTTTAGGGGATTATGAAGCCTCATGTGCACCTCTGTTCTATGGGGTTCCGCAGGGATTGATTCTGGGCCCACTCTTGTTTTCGTTGTATTTGCTAATACAGCATGAGTTGTTGGCATTGGGACTTTTGTATTTCTCTGTATTTTAATTATTTTATAGGGTTTTTGTTTTGGTTGGATATTGGTGCTTACATTGTAGCACTTTGGTCAACTTAGTTGTATGTAAAGTGCACTATAAATAAAGTTGAGTTGAACAAAAGAACACAATAAAACCCTTAGTTCATTAAAACATTAAAAAATATCAACTTCCTTAAAAACTACAATCAGATGATAAGACAAGGATGAACACTGATGATCAAAGCTATCTACTAAAAGGAGATAGATCTAAAATACGGCTTCAACCTAGCTTTGAAAATACAGACTGAGAATGATTATCTAATGTCAAATGGGAAATTGTTCCAAAGTTTTGTCACAATCGCAAAATCTCTAACCCCCCAACACTTCAGCTTAGACCTAGGCACCATTAGCAGATCCTTGTTAGTTGAGCGCAGCAATCATGTAGGAACATACCTTAAGAAGCACTGAAAGGTATAGGGTGGAGCTGTTCCTGTAAGTCAGTGATTCACAACCTGGGGTGTGTGACCCCAAATGTAGGTCCCCAAAAGCTGGCAGGGAGTTCTCACAATTTTTCTGTAATGAGGTTGTGAGGTTACCAAGATTGTATTTGTAAAAATTACATTTATAAAATAAAACACCAAATAGTATAACCAAAACTCTGTATAAGAGTTTATATAAAGTTTGTAATTAATCACTTTTAATGTGCATCTGTGGTCAAGAGTTGGGGCCCTGGCTTGTCTTAGACACAGGCTAGGGGGTCTTCGTGGAAAAAAGGTTGGGAACCACTGCTGTAAGTGACTAGAACACAAAAAACAGCTCTTTAGCTACTATACAGCATTTTACCAGCAGCCACTACAGGTCGTTCAGGACCAGCGATATGTGTTCCCACCTCTTTACCTCACAAAGAAACCTGGCTGTAGCATTCTGCACCACCTGAGGCCTTCACAATACAAACACACTCATCACAATCTCTAAATCCTTAATAGAAAAGAGCAAAGGGCCTAAAACAGACCCCTGATGAACCCCCCATTTCAAGGAAACGTCCTTTGGTGAGTAATCACTCACTGATCTACACAAGGATCTGTCCAAGAGGTAGGACCTCATCCACTGTAGGGCTCCGCTGTCATTGACATCCTCCTAAATCCTGGAACTAAATATACGGTAGTTCTATTCTACTTTAGTTTCTGCTAAATACAATGATGTGTCTTATTTGGTTTGCTGGGACTGACTTGAAGATGTATGTAACTTCTCTTGCTCATGTTCTAATACATAAAACTGTAGAAATTTTAAAAAGGGTGCACTTATTTTTCTCCAACTGAAGATTTAACAAATCCATAAATACATTACATAACACACAACAATGATCATCGTTTATATGAGTGAACTTTTCTGTTGACTGAGTTGTCTGATTCATTTTTCCTGCAGGTTTTTCATGAGTGCTTTCTGAATCCCTGTCAAAATAAGGGAACATGTGAGGAGGTGGGAGCAGGTTACGTCTGCACCTGTACACCGGGATTCACAGGTGAAACACCTGTAATGCAGCTGTGGTTCTGCATTATTCCTTCCTGGATGCTAGTGACAGTGAACAGGAATTCACAGATTCGTAACTTCCGTTGTTGTCCCTCAGGTGCGAAGTGCGAGATCGACATAAACGAGTGCGACTCGTCTCCATGCCAGAATGGAGGTTTGTGTAAAGACGGGATGGGAGACTTCCAGTGTCAGTGCAAGCTTGGATTTTTAGGTAAAAGATCTATGAGGAAGTTGATTTAACCTTAAAACAACAAAAGCTAGTCTGATTATTTCAAGAGTACAAATCTATTGTGTTTATTTGATTCAGGCTCTTTGTGTGAGGCTGAGATAAACGAGTGTTTCTCCTCCCCGTGTCTGAATGAAGGCGTGTGTGTGGATGAAGTCAACAAGTTCACCTGCAGCTGTGCAGACGGTTTCACGGGTAAACAGGGAGCTAATTTTGGTATTTAACTCTGAAACCATGACAATAATCTCTAATCTGATACCCACATTTCTGCAGGATTTCGTTGTGAACTGGAAATCAACGAGTGCCAGTCCAGCCCGTGTCTGAACGGAGGTGTGTGTGAGGACTTAACGGGCGGTTACAGCTGTAACTGTGCGGTTGGATTCTCCGGGGATCGCTGTGAGATCAACATCGATGACTGTTACAGCGCCCCCTGTCTGAACGGAGGCTTGTGCATAGACGCTGTAAACAGCTACAGGTAACAAAGGGACATACCGTCATATTCAGAAACGTTGAAATGCTGATGTCAGCCCCCCGTGTGTGTCAGGTGTCAGTGTGTGGAGGGTTATCGAGGACGGCTGTGTGAGGTGGATGTGGACGAATGCGACCCTAACCCCTGTGTGAACGGGGCCAGCTGCTTGGACGGGCTGGGGTCCTTTACCTGCCGCTGCCTCCCTGGGTTCAACGGAACCAGGTGTGAGACAGGTACTACTGTATAGGTCAGATACCACATCACCATGGCAACTGAACCAGAGAATCAGATGTAACCCAGCTGTCATTTACACATTAGTTACAAACTTTACTACAGTAATGGTTTATCATTTATTTTCGGGTGTGTCCTCCCAGAGATGTCCTCTGCCTTCAACCTGGACTTTGAGGTTTCCGGTATCCATGGTTACGTGATGATGGATGGAGTAATGCCGGTTCTGACAGAAATCACCTGCACCTTCTGGATGAGATCATCAGACACCACTAACTATGGCACCCCTGTTTCCTACGCGGTAGATGGTAGCGACAACGCATTCCTCCTGATCGACTACAACGGGTCCGTGATGCTAGAAGATCTGATAAAATCCAGATTTACTCTGATATTTGATGTTAACTTTATCGCCTGGTTTGGCTGTAGGTGGGTGCTGTATGTAAACGGTAAGGAGCGGATCACTGACTGCCCCGCTGTGAACACGGGTCAGTGGTACCACATCGGTGTCTCCTGGAGGAGCTGGGATGGAGACTGGAGGATCTACATCAATGGGAGGCCCTCAGACGGAGGCAAAGGCCTGTCAGTGGGCACCACTATCCCAGGTGTAGTGCTATCCTCGGCCTGGTCCATAAATTATCCTGGAAAACTCATTTTAAAGATTTTATTGTCTGATGAAGATTGAAATAATCCTCTTTAGAGTGTTTGGGGTTTCACTTTAGTATTTAGGAGTTATTAACCTGAGTGTTTTTCCTGTCCTGTAGGAGGAGGGGCTCTAGTTTTGGGTCAGGACCAAGATCAGAGAGGAGAAGGCTTCAACCCTGTGGAGTCCTTTGTTGGTTCCATCAGCCAGCTCCACATCTGGGATCGTGTTCTCACTCCACAACAGGTCAACAATAAAAGATCTCTGGGTTCTCATTTCTTTAAAGAGCAAGTTCACTGAGAAACCATTTTCAGTTTCACTCTGAGTTTCACATGCAGGCTGAATGCGAAAATCTTCTACCTCTATTTCCTGTATTAGTTGCTGATAGAAAATAGATGGAAAAACTCTCAGGTTAGAAAAAACCTGACAGATCTACATCACCCTGAAAATTAACATTCATAGACTCACCCATCTTGACTCACGTTGGTTTAGCATCCAGGAAACAGCAGAGAATGTCTCGGCTAGTAGAAGCTAACCGTTAGCATTAGCAACTCCACCACACGGCAGAACTCCTCCAGTCTTGTGTTATTTATGGAGATAAAACATCCGAAACAGGAGCGTCAGAGCATTAATTTATACTAGAGATCACTGCAAATGTGTTGCAGTAACCAGTGCATGAGAGCTTTAACTTCATATGATGTAACATACACAGCATTTATGTAATTTTACAACTTGAGATCCACTCTTTCTTACTATACTACAGATCAAAGTCCTAGCCAGCAGCTGTCCTGCCTCACACGTGACACACAGAGGAAACGTGCTCGCCTGGCCTGATTTTCTCAATGGGGTGGTGGGCCGAGTCAAAGTAAACTTCAACAGCATTTTCTGTGCTGGTAAGACACACTTTATCTGTTTGTGCACATACTCTAGGACACCTCTAAACCTTCTCCATCATCATGTCATGTCCAGACTGTCCCAAGCTGGAGAACGCTGTTCCCCACCTGCATGTCTCCTCTGTGGAGGTGAGTCCTGGAGCCCAGGTGCAGCTGTCCTGTGATCCCGGTTTCTACCTGGTGGGGGAGCCAGTGTTGCAGTGCCAAAATAAAGGAGAGTGGAGCCATCCTCTGCCCAGCTGTGAACGTAAGGCCCAGACCGGTCTTCATTTTTACATCTTAACAACAATAACAGGTCTGCTGATGTGTTGTGCAGGAGTTTCATGTGGACCTCCTCGTCCTCTGGAGAACGGTTTGTTTGAGGGGGCAGAGTTCCATGCTGGCAGCTCTGTGGTGTATCAGTGTAATCCAGGTTTTTACCTGCTGGGAGACACCAAGACACACTGCAGCAACAGCGGCAAGTGGGGCGGACATCCACCTGCCTGCCTGGGTACAAACATAAAACACTGACTGCATGTGAAGTTATTCATGTAAATAGAAATACAAAATGACAAAATATTAGATTTATTATATGTTTTACTCCACTATGAGTGTCTTTTGTGTGTATTTGTGCTCAGATGTGGATGAGTGTGCTCTGGGATCTGACTGCGATGTCCATGCTAGCTGTCAGAACACTGACGGGTCCTACACCTGCACCTGCATCCACCCGTACACAGGGGATGGCAAGAACTGCACAGGTGGAGAGACTCTTGAGACATTCTGATTTGTAATTAAAGTTATGTTCTAATAACAAAAACATAGAACTAGATCAAATAAAATGTGTGTGTTCAGAGCCTGTGAAGTGTCAGAACCCTGGATCTCCAGAGTTTGGTCACAGAGACGGCAGCAACTTCCTGATGGGCAGTGAGGTGGTGTTTGGTTGTGATAACGGCTACGAGCTTGTGGGCTCGTCACGACTCAGCTGCCTGGAGTCAGGAGCCTGGGACCGTCCTGTTCCATACTGCAGAGGTAATGTTAAATAACCGCATCACATTAGTTTTTATTTACGTTACCCATTCAGGGAGCATATTTAGTCTTCAACCTATTGATGCATGTACCGAAAATAAATAAACTAAAGCATAATTTTTAAAATATAAGGTTTGGATTAGAAGTATAACAGTATGTTTTATATTGTTATTTTTAAATTATATCTAATTTTTACAATCTTTATTGCCCAAAAATTTTAAAAATGTAAAGTAGAACCATTTTCTCTCAAGTGTGAACATTAAAGGGGACATATTATTTTTCTTAAGTTATAATAGTTCTATGGTCAATACCAAACATACTCGAGGTGATTTGCAAAACACATAAAACAATCTCAGCAGTTTTATTCTTGACATTTTCAGTACCTTCCATAATGAGCCGTGTCAGGGATTTGTCACTTTAAGAAAGCAAGTTGTTGCGGGCCAC
Organism: Aphyosemion australe; assembly: GCA_006937985.1. NCBI lineage: Eukaryota > Metazoa > Chordata > Actinopteri > Cyprinodontiformes > Nothobranchiidae > Aphyosemion > Aphyosemion australe. The sequence goes on from SSNS01000042.1 coordinate 1,705,469, forward strand.
GCCCATTTTCCTCCCCCACTCAGGCTGCTATAAGCTGAGAAGCTCCGATAACCGGTAGAGGCTTGGAGTAAAGCTGCTGTTTGGTCAACAGAGCAATAGAGAGGTGGGTCTATGCTAATTTCCCCGTTTGTGACATCACAAATGGGGACTTTTTGAAATGGCTTGTTATAGGCACATAATTCCTAAACCCAGACACTGAGAGATAACGAATGGAAAGATTTGTTTCACATTTGGAGTTGAGACCCACAGGACAGCAAAAAATGATGCAAATGTTGAGTTTTGCATAACAGGTCCCCTAATTCTGCATTTTTTATCCTCTACATTTTAGCTTGTAGTTGTATCAACTAAACACAGGAATATTTTTACATTTTCCTTTTATTTTTTAATAAATTGTTTCCCCAGGCTGGTTTTATTTGTCTCTGTTGTATATGTCTTGAAAAAACACTGATTGTACCAAGAAGTATTTTTGTTTTATTCGACACACTTTTACTGAGTTTTTCAATAAAGAAACGGCTCGCCTGTTATGTTTCTGACACCCATAATCCTTTATAGATCACTACAGATAAAAACCTGCTCCTAGGTATTATTATTATTATTATTAACACTGTAATCCAGTTTAACTACTGCATATTTGGCTCTGCTCCAGCTGGGCTGTACGCCATATCTGTCTAGGTTTGACATCTCTCTAACTATTTAGAGAACCAGTTGGTGCCGAGCCATATATGAAGAAGTAAAACTAAAAAGTAATACCCGGGAGGTTCATTATCTGAGTGTTAGTTGTTATTGTCGCTCTGCCTTCAGGGCTTTATCCAGATATGTTTAAAACACCTAAACTCACCATCAGTACAATAGGTAGGAGACATTTCCAGGAAGTGTTTTTTTAAATTTCCTGTTACATATTATCATAAATGTTTTAACAATGTATTATTAGCATTCATACACTTAATGTATTTATGTTCTCAATGGGCTCAGAGCTGATATCTGTTTACTAGTTTGATATAAAATCAGCTGCAGATGACTGATAGACTCCAGGAGCTTAAAACAAACTTTTTTGTATATTTAAAGACACATAATAGCTAATCATACACACACATATCTTTTCTCACAAACTCATTTAATGCAGCGTGCCTGACTGTACAGCAGAGTTTCTGTTTTCTAATGAGGCCTGACCGCTGCAGCGCCTCCATCTTGGCTCTTAGCCACATTCTTACTCTGTGAGGAAGAGGTTTGCTCTGTCTGCTGCATTCTGACCACATACTCTTGAGTTATCATATGGTTCTGAATGGTGGTACTGTACAGAAGACACTGCAGTTTTTAGTATGTAACTGTGGATTAGATACACCTTAAATGTTGTTTTCTTACATTGTTTTGTTCTGTTAAAAAGATCATTCAGTCCTTTTTGAGTGTGTTTCCATCTTATCTGTTACAGATAGCTTTCACAATAGCCTCTGTCCAAAGAAAGAGTTTAGATCTAACAGGACTGATGAGCTCACAGCCTGATTACAGCGAAGGTGAACTTCTTTCATCTTTAAACAGCTCCAAGTGGTCACAGTGGCTCATGCGAATGCTGCTTTCTCACCATGTAAAGCATCAGCTTTACGTAACAGTTCTGCTAAAATATGAATTAATGCAGTTTGCACATCAGTCCTGTATCCTAAACTCTTTTTTTCCCTCTGAACTCAGGACGTTCAGGCAGCTATCAGCAAAGGAGGAGAATCACAGAAACAAACTCCAAAATAGCCAAAAAAGCTCTGTAAGGTGACAAATGATGAGTTGTTTAGCCAAAATAGATAAACGCCATTTGCGATCAAAATCACTTCAAATAAACAAAAAAGATAAATTTTTAAAAAGGAGCTTTTTTTTTGCAAATTAACTCTTCAAATAATTCAGTTTATTTATATAGTGCAACACAAGTCGTCTTAGGGAACTTTGCAAAGTAAACATTCTAATTGAGCCTACTAAACAGTGCATTGAGTTCAGTTCATCATTCCAATTAGTTAAAAGTTTTCTATTTAAGGAAAAGCAGCAGATTTCATCGAGTCACTGACACAATCCCTCATACCAAGCAAGCATGTAGCGACAGTGGAGAGGAAAACTCCCCTTTAACGGGAAGAAACCTCCAGCAGAACCTGGCTCATTAAGAGCAGTACATTAAATACATTCTTGGTTTTTGTGCATTCTTTTTGAACAATCATAGCCTAGCATGATTATAAAATCTTTTTTTTGCCATCTTAAGAAAATAGTGCAGGAAGAAAAATCTTATTTTCTGGTTTTATTAAATCACTTTTGCTTATTGAGCCTCAGCTTTATTGTACACAGCTCACATCTTTTCTTGTGGAAAATGATGTAGAACATTCATCGTGTGTGATGAATGGCTACAGCTGTAATATTTAATGAAAGGATTAAGTAGAAAACAAGAAGCAACACTGACCAATCCTGTTGTTTAAATGCTCTACCTGTAGCCCTCTCCTGCCCGACACCAGCGGTCCCAGAAAACTCATTCCTGAAGGGAAACAACTTCACCTACGGCAGCAAGGTGACTTTCAGGTATCATCTGCATCACACAAGGTGACCAAATGTTAGCGTGGCAGTTTTGTGGGAAAATGTAAAAGCTTGTTGCTTGTTGCTTCCCAGCTGTAAGAAGGGCTACCTGCCTCAGATCCCCTACGATTTCCAGTGCCTTTCCACCCTGAGGTGGAGCGGGACGCCACCTCCCTGTTACCCTGTGACCTGCGGAGGGCCGCCGACAGTGGAGCATGCTGACTACACCTTTGATACAAACACTTACCTCTCCGCTGTTAACTACACCTGTGTGGAGGGTTACAGGTATGGTGCTTTCTGATTCATTTAATTAGCATGAAGTGTGAAATTGCACAATTACACACACACTTATTAGTGTGTTGTTGTGAAGACTGCAGGGCTCCATGGAAGTGGTATGTGAGGCGACGGGGGAGTGGAGCCGGCCCGTCCCTCGCTGTGTGAGCGTGGTGTGCAGTGAGCCGCCGGTGCTGAAGGATGCTGTGATTGTAGGAGAGAACTACGAAGTGGGGAACAAGGTGCACTACGTCTGCAAAGAAGGGTAAATGTGATTTCAGTCAACTGAATATTAGTTGTTGAATGCTACAGCGATCCTGTTTCTCTTTATTATTCTGTCAATGACTTTTGGTATCTTTAATATTAAAGATACCAAAAGTCAGAGTCAAGATATTCAACCTTTTCTGCAAAATGAATATATACAGCATATACAGTTCTATAACTCCTTCAAATACAATGCTTCAAAAAAGAGATGGAACACTGGTAGACATAGTAAGCAAGTGGGTGGAGCCTAACTTTAAAGGCATTTTGGCTCAGTTTCAGCTTCACTTCTGGTCTAAAGTAGCTTCAGCTATTATTTGCAATCAGCATTCAAACAGCATTTCTGCAAGAAATGCAATTCCTCTAGTTACGCTTGTTTCAGGTGTTTTTGTGATTGGTTTTTTTTTTTTTTTTTGCTCCTCTTCATCTGCAGCTATACTCTGATTGGTCCAGAAACCAGAGAATGTCTCCCATCAGGTCAGTGGAGTGACGACTTTCTGCAGTGCGTGCCTCGATCCTGTGGCCCGCCGCCCATTATTGACCATGCGGTTCCCCACGAAACCCACAAGCTGTTTGGAGACACCGCTAGCTACTACTGCACTGATGGATACACGGCCAGCAACAACTCTAAGCTGGTGTGCAATGCTCAGGGTGTGTGGGTTCCCCCGGAGGGCATGGAAACCCCCCACTGCATTGCAAACTTCTGCCTACGCCCAACTGACCCACCGCATGCCATTTTAGATTCAATCAACAAACCCAAATATGCTAGCAACACTGAGGTTAGCTACAAATGTGAGGAGGGCTTCATGCTGAACACCACGGCCACGCTCAGGTGTCTGATGGGTGGGGCGTGGGAGCCTTCTCCCTCTGATATCGGCTGCGTTCCGGTGAGGTGCTCCAAACCCGAGAGCATCGATCGGGGCTACGTCAGAGGCACCAACTACAGCTTTGGAGCTGTGGTGGCTTACAGCTGTGAGACAGGATACATGATTCGAGGGGAGAAGAGACGGACCTGCAAGGCTAATGGGGAGTGGGGAGGAGTCCTGCCCACCTGTGTACCTGTGTCCTGCTCCACCCCTCCCACACTGGAGAATGGATACATCCAGGTGAGCTGTAAAAGCAAAACACACACTTGAATCATTTTTATTTAATCATTTCATAAATATAAACTGTCTATCTCAGGTTAAAGGTCGATTCACGTTCAACAACAAGGTAACGTACGCCTGTAACGCAGGCTACAGGCTGATCGGTCGACCAGAGCGCCTTTGTCAAGCCAACAGACAGTGGTCCAACCACGACCCTCCCACCTGTGTCCTCCTGACCTGTGAAGCCCCTCCTGCCATCGTTCATGGACACTACAAAGGCTCAGAGTTCCAGGTGGGCTATAAAGTGGAATATGTCTGTGATGAGGGCTATGAGCTGGCTGGGGATGGGGTCTGGACCTGTCTCAAGTACGGAAAGTGGGATAAGACGAAGCCTCCACGCTGCTCTCCTGTCAGGTGTCCGGAGCCTCCGTTAGAGGAGAACCACCTGGTCCTGAAGGGCCTGGACTCTGAATCTGGAACAGTGGAGTTATCCTGTGAAGATGGCTATATCCTGGAGGGGGCTCACGTCCTCCGCTGCACCCCGACTCAGGAGTGGAACGACACCTTCCCGGTGTGTAAACAGGTGTTTTGTGGACCACCACCTGAAGTGACATTTGGTAGTGTGTCCTCTGCCTCCCCTCCATTCTCCTTTAGCTCTGCAGTGACGTACACGTGCGTAGGTGGCTTCACGTTAAGAGAAGAAGCTTCTGTAACCTGTCTAACCAGCGGGCAGTGGAGTACACCTTACCCAGAATGCATCCCAATGGAATGTCCTCAGCCTGTGGAGATTTCCAACGGGATTGTTGATGTCCAGGGTCTGATGTACCTGAGCAAAGCCCTGTACAGCTGTAAGGCTGGATACGACCTGGTGGGGAACTCTACTGTCCTCTGTGGGGAGAAGGGACTCTGGGTGGGCGGGGTGCCCTCTTGTCGCCCAGTTGAATGCTCCATCCCAAAACAAATAGCCAGTGGGAAGGTGGTTTACAGAAAACTCCAGTTTGGTCACAGTGCTACTTATTCCTGTCGTCGTGGTTACCGCCTCAAAGGCCCCCAGACCCTCAGGTGCCTAGCTAATGGAGAGTGGCACTCTGATCCACCTGCCTGTGTTCAGATCTCCTGTAGTCCACCCCAACCAATAGAAAACGGGTTTGTAGAGGGCCAGGACCACAGCTTTGGGGTTACCATCTTCTACAGCTGTTTTCCAGGTTTCCAGCTACTGGGTCAGGATCATCTAACCTGCGAGGAGTTTGGCTGGTCCAGTTCAGTCCCCGTGTGCGTGCCCTCAGACTGCGGCCTGCCTCCTCACATTGACTTTGGGGAGTACGTCAGGGTGACAGAGTCCAATCCTCCTCCGAAAGACTCTGTAACAGCTTCACTCCTGGACTTGAACTTCCTTCATCGGACAGTGATTGAGTACCGTTGCCACCTGGGTTACAACATCAGCAGCCACACCAGGCTAGTGTGTCAGGAGGACGGGAGATGGAACGGGACAGCCCCGTCGTGTCTTCCAGCCGAGTGTGAAACGCCGCCCAGCCCGGAGCACGGCCAGCTGAAAGTGACCGACTCTTCTCTCGGCAGCGTGGTCAGGTATTCCTGCGAGGATGGGTACGAGCTGGTGGGGGAGGCTGTGAGACAGTGTTTATCAGGTCAGCTGTGGACCAGCGATGTGCCGGTTTGTCGACCCGTTTCCTGTGGCGATCCAGGGGCTGTCGCTAACGGGACTTCACACGGAGGAGAGTTTGTTTATCCTGAAGTTTTACACTTTGAATGTAACCCCGGGTTTGTCCTGAGGGGCAGTGACACCATCGCCTGTCAGGTAGATGGAAGGTGGAATGGACCAAAGCCAGTTTGTGATCCAGTTTCCTGCGGGCCTCCCAAGCTGCCTGATGATGTCACCAGTGAAGGTAAAGAGTACACCTATAATAGTGAGATCGAGCTGACCTGTCCACCTGGTTTCCTCTTAAAGGGGATGTCTAGAAGCGTTTGCCAGGCTGATGGCTCCTGGAGCCACGGGTCCCCCTCTTGTGTCCCAGCCCTCTGTGGGAAACCCTCTCCGGTAACCCACGGCAACGTGTTGGGGTCACAGTTTGGCTACAACAGCAGGGTTAAATACGAGTGTGATGAAGGATACAGGCTCAGCGGAGAGGCTACACTTGTTTGTCAGTCAGATGGACTTTGGGACAAGCACCCGCCTCGCTGTGACATCATCAGCTGCGACCCCCCTGAGGACATCAGCCACGGCTTTGTGAACGGCTCCAGCTTCAACTACAACAATGTGGTGGAGTACGTCTGTTTCCATGGCTACCAGGTGGTCGGGGATCCTGTCCTGCAGTGTTCCTCTCAGGGCGTCTGGGTGGGCTCCGTTCCTCAGTGTCAGCCCTGTGTGTGCCCCACACCCGAACTCCAGTTTGGGAGGATTATCGGGAATGGCTACGCCTGCGGTAACCAAGTCCAGTTCCAGTGTGACGGGGGCTACAGACGTCTGGGTCCCACTCAGGCGCTTTGTGAGAAAGAAGGAGTGTGGAGCCCTGGGGTGCCTGTGTGTAGCAGGGGGAGGTGTAGCATTGCCCCACCTGTGGTCCAGAACGCCATCTTACAGGGTGGGATGGCATCGTTCCCAGACACAGTGGCATACAGGTGTCGACTCGGCTATCTACTGAAGGGATCCCCACACCTGTCCTGTGGACGAGATGGCAGGTGGGCGGAGCCCCGACTCCGATGTGAGCCTGTGAGCTGTGGGAAACCACCTATAGTAGCTCACGCTGAGGCGGCGGGAGAAGTCTTCACCTTCCCAAACCAGATCACATACAGGTTAGTAGTTCCTTCCTCAGTAACATCTTCATAACAAACAGGCTTTAACGCATCGTCTCCTCTCCAGGTGTGAGGATGGCTACGAATTAGCCACACAGATGTCTTCTCTGTCCTGTCAGAGCGACGGCACCTGGTCCAAACACATCATCCAGTGCCGTCCCGCCCCCTGCCGATTACCCGGCAACATCTCCACGCCACATCTGGTGATCAGCGGGAAGGAACTCACTTCTGTCGGGGGCACCATTACCCTCTCCTGCCCTTCAGGCCTCTACCTGCAGGGGGCAGCACTGGCAGAGTGTCAGGTATGAAACACCATCTGACCTCACACCTCAGAAATATGGCAGGAAAGAATGAATAACGGTTAATCGCTATAGTTACGTAATGAAAAGCTTCTGCATCTGGACTGAATAATGTACGTGTTTTATCTTTGCGTGTTTTCTCATAAGATGGGTGGAGGCTGGGCTCCAGACATCTTCTCTGTTTCCTGTGAAGTGGTGGTGTGTGAGAAACCACCTCCTCTTCTTCATGGGGTTGTCGAGGGCGACAGCTACAACTACGGAGACTTCATCCTGTACTCCTGCCTGCCAGGCTTTGAGATGAAGGTGCTCCTCTAGCTGTGATTAAATAAATCCTTTATTTATTCAAAATTCTTACAAAAACTACTCTAATTCCTATATTTTTATGTTTTTCAACATGGTTCAGCTGTTTTAAAAGCCAGCCGCTGCCCCTTTAACCGCTGGCTCACCGCCTCGAGCTAATGACTCAATCAGATTACAGAAAGTCACATGATTTCATCTCAGCAATCAATGGAAGTGGAGTTTCATAGCCAGAGGAAAGTGCTGAGTCACTGATACTGTGGGAGCCTGTATAGTAACATAAGTGCTTTTCCCACTCAGAGAATGAGCTGCAGGCTTTAAACCCGCTCAGCTCAATGTGCCGGACAGTGAAACGTTAATATTGCTGACTTTAAACCTCCTGATTGATGTGCTTCTCATCACACCTCTCTCCTTCTTCCTCGTTTCTCAGGGCGACTCTGTTCAGACGTGTCAGGGAGACGGGACGTGGAGCGGCACACAGCCTGTGTGTGTCGGTAGGTTTGTGTTTACTTGGAAACGTTCCAGAAAAGGTCTTTAGTCATAGGAGCTTTTGCTGGGAAGTATCCTCTAAAAAAAGATTCTGTCAATGTTTCATGGCATGATAAGAACATATCAGATGACTGTTGGGTAAAGAAGCAGACACGCCCAGGTCTGCAGGTCTGAAACCTTGCACAGCTTTACACAAATAAAGATTTCAAAATAAAAGTCCTAGCACTCCTTTGGTGATTTGGGTCAATCTGGATCTGTTTTTTATTGTCAGTTTTTAACAAAAATCCTGCTTTTGACCTTTTGGTGGCAGGTGATTAAAAAGAAAAGAAGCATGTTGCCTCTGTACTGTGAAACATTTATGTGCAAAAAAAGAGTCAAAAATAATAAATACAGAGGGAAAGGTGACAAAAATTGATGATTTTAGAAAGAGTAAATGTCAGATTGCTCTAAAAGATGATCTTCTGTCAGCAGCTGTATAAATAATCTTTTGTCGAGAGGGGAACCAGTCAGATTATCTCCACACGTTTTGACACCAAACCATTTCTGTCTGCAGTCTCCTCCGTGCATTCCTGTGGACCTCCTCCTTCAGTGAAGAATGCTCAGCTGCAGGCAACAGGAGACCTGAACATCAGTTACCTGTGCAGCGCCGGGCTGCAGCTCATCGGCCCAAAGACTCTCACCTGTCTGACCAACGGCTCCTGGAGCACCCCGGTGCCCACCTGTGAAAGTATGAACCGTCACCTTTGAATCATAGCAACATTTAATTCACATAAATGTAATCATCATTGTCATTTTTATCAGCAGTCAGTGGCTGCGAGGGTCCCAAACAGCTGCTGCACGGTAAAGTTCAGGAGCACAGCCTGAACACGGGCCGCGCCCTGGAGTTTCAATGTGACAAAGGCTACGGCCTGGTGGGGGATCACCTGGTGGTGTGTATGGGAGGACACACCTGGAGCTCCGCTTTCCCCACCTGCCAGGGTGAGGAATGTTTGCTGCTCACGCACACACACACACACACACAGACTTTTACAGCCTGGCTTTTGGGCTCCTGTTTAGCAACTTCTGCTTTTCCACAAACACTTGCAACACACACGCACATACAGTTTTGCAACATCAACAGGAATCTAGACAGTCACCACTGTCTGATAACTTGAGTCAACGTTTTTTTAAATTGACTGATTTGATTTTTGCAAACTTTTAGATATTTTTGATAAAAGCTTCAAACACCAGCTGGTTCATTTAAAATAATTGTAAGTTTTCTAATCATTGTGTCTCAAATCGGTTTTTGTCCCGCACAGCAAAGTCTTGTCCACCTCCTCCAGGCTGGAAGGAGGACACCGGCAGTAACGGATCTCAGAAGGAGTTTCCTGTTGGACGTTCGGTCCGCATTACCTGTCCCAGGGGACAGCAGGTGAAAGGCAGCGCCACTATCACCTGCAGGCCTGACCAGACCTGGAGCCCGCTCAGCTCCGTGTGTGAAAGTAGGTATCATCTCCAGAACTATGATGACAGCGCCATTGTGAGCATAGTTAGATATTTCTGTAATGGGATAATGCGTTTTACTTCACATCTGTATAAAAACAGCGTACACACCTCTGCATGCTCCTATCATGCCTCTCACGTTTGCACGGCTGTTTGTTTTCATCTGAATGGGCTTTATGCCTATCTGTGTGTGTGTGTGTGTGTGTGTGTGTGTGTGTGTGTGTGTGCGTGCGTGCGTGCGTGCGTGCGTGCGTGCGTGCGTGTGTGTGTGTGCTGCACTAATTACAGGCTCCTACATCGCTCCTATGGTAACCTTTGTGTCACACACTTTGATTTCTCTTTGGCTCAAGGGGACTGAATATTTACCTCCCGTTGTCATGGCACCTGGCTGGTATTTGCATGGCATTTGTTCTCCTGCACGCACGTTTAACCACGTTCTTTTGTTCTGAAGCGAATCCTCACTATGATTTAAAACTGATACACAGCAGTGACACCTTTGATTCATCTGAGGAAGTTGCATGAGAATCAAAAGCTCTAGAGCTAACGAGTAAAATGCAGAAAACACCTGATTTATGGTTGCATTTGTGGGAGCACTCCTACATCTCTAAACTCCTAAATGAGAAAACTCCAAAAATGTTTTTAACAGAAAGTTTTATTTTTAAATCAAAAACAAGCGGCGGTGTGGTTTAGTGAGTAACCCTCGGACCGATCCGTTTGGGCTGTTGTGCAGGGGTGTCCTGCGGCCCCCCCCTCCACGTGGCCAACGGGGTGGTACGGGGGGCCGTGTTCCAGTTCGGGGACGTGGCCACCTACACCTGTTTCGGTGGCTACACCATGGAGGGCGTCGGAAGGAGCAGGTGTCAGGAGAACGGCACCTGGACGCTGCCGCCCACCTGCAGAGGTAGAGAGAACAGTGATGGAACACCCCCCCCCCCTGCTCTGAGGACACTTCCTGCTCTAACCGACTCTCTTTTGCATCATGCAGCTCTTTAACTCTGCTGTCGCTTTCCTCCAACACTTTTGACATTTTATAAAGGAGACTTTATATTTAACCCTTTAGATGACTTCTCAAACGCAAAAACAAATTAAAAATCTGAAAATTTAATCAGTGTTTGAGTTTTTTTAAGTTTTCTGTCAGATTTTAGATGAAATTTCAATATTTTTTCCAGTAAAATCCAGAACTGGGTGCAGGCATGTCTTACAAAAGCATGAATTTGTTTCTATGTTAAGACATTTTTAGGTTTTTCTGCTGCATGTCATCATTTACGCTTCTGCACGTGTGGTTTCATATCAGTCGGTCATCGCCCTTTTAGAGAATTATCTTTATTTTTTCCTGATTTTACTGGAATAAACGTGATTCGTCTGCTCTCTCAGCCATGTGTTGGCTGCAGTGCCAGAACGGAGGCGTGTGTCAGCGGCCCAACATCTGTGCCTGTACCGAGGGCTGGATGGGTCGCCTCTGTGAGGAGCGTAAGTATGGAAACATTGCATGTTCCCGTCACCTTTATGAGACGCATTTGGACTGGTTTCTGTTTTATTAACAGCTATCTGCATCCTGCCGTGCCTGAACGGAGGCCGCTGCGTGGCCCCCTACCAGTGCGAGTGTCCCACTGGGTGGACGGGCACCCGCTGTCACACCGGTGAGGTTTTTTTCTAATGCTTTACTTTATGATCTTGTAATCATTTTCATATCCGTTAATACCCAAGTCACTTTCTGGTGATACGGATGAACCATGAGAGGCACCTGAGAATGCTTCTTCCTGAATATCATTATTGGAATGAAGGATGATGTCCTGTCTGTTTGTTCCTACACAGCCATGTGTTCGTCGCAGTGTTTGAACGGAGGGAGGTGCATCCGGCCCAACAGGTGCAGCTGCAGTCCAGGCTGGAGTGGACACAATTGCTCCAGGTGACCCACACCATAAAGACTTACAAAAACAGAAAAGGGGTCATGTTGTGAGAGTTTATCGTAATCTTAACTTTTCTGGAGTTAATTTAATAGTTTAGCTTTCTTGATGTAAAAAAAATAAACAATGTTTCAGGCAGGAGGCTCCAGCCTCCCTGCATAAAGCTGGAATCTATAACTTAAATCTTTATGCTGAACTGATTTGTGACACCTGTAACATCTAAATTCTGCTTTCATTTTGAACTCTAACCTGTAAAAATCTAATCTTTTTGCAGGAAGAGGAAATCCGTGTACTACCACTTCTAAAGGTTCCACTCATCAGCACATCTATGAAGGGACTTCTTGTATTTTTAAAAACACACCCGTAAACCATCAATCACTCATCTCTCTGCAGAACACAGGAACCAGTTTGTAAAATAAAGCTGTATTTTTTCATATAAACAGTATTAAATGTTTGCTGCTATATACTTGTACTATGTGTAAAAACGTCTTTGATGTGATGGTCCAATGTATATGTGTAAACTATTCACGTTTTTAATAAAGCTTTAAAAAGCCACTGAAATCACTTCTGACCTGTTCAAATAAGTGACAAAGTCCCAGTGTTTCATCATTTAATCAATCAAAACAGGTTCTCAGGTGATACAGCATTAGCATACAATTCAGAATTAAAAGGTCATACTGAAATGTTATGTTCAGTCAATAGTTAAGGGAGTAAAAGTACACACACTGAGCTAAGGAACTTCATGAGGCAGAGGGAAATAAAATATTGCCCTGTGGGATAATGATGATTAAACAGGAAATGCTGCTCAGGTGTGTTGACAGGGTAACAGGTGACTCTGGGTTTTTGTACAATGGTTATGTGTAGATTGGTCCCAGACACATTGGGCTACTTCAGTTCAGCCACTTTGGCTTCAAGTGTGTCCTTGTTAGCACCAGAGAACTCGTGCACCTGAAAGACAGGGAGAAATTACTACTGCAGGATAAATAAAAACACTGAACAGGACTAACTTGTGCTAGTATAGTGCTACGAAGACACAAACAGTTCATTAGTTTCGCTTTTATACAGAAAAGGTAAAGCTATAATGAAAAATCTGCAAAACAAGCTAGGTTAAAACATTTTTCCCCAAGCATCTTAACCTAGCATAGTATAACTATAAATATATTGAGGGGGGTTAAAAAAATAAAAAAGAAACTGGTTTTCTTAAATTTGTCCAAAAACCTCAGCCAATAACACAGCTTGGGTCGATACCAGCAATTGGACCATCCAGTTGTCCGTCTCACTGAACCACCACACTACTGCATTTACCTGGGTCCTTCACTAATTACACACACTCACATTTTGCAACAGAACACCACTGGTGTGAGAGGTTCTTGTTTTGCAGATTTGTAAGCATGTTTCCTCTGTCTGAATGACACACATCCACCTCTGCAGGAGACATTTGTGCATCTTAAGGTGGAGTCCTAGGGTGCTTACACGTGCAGTGTGTGCAGGTCACTGTAGCAAAGATTGCTTTGCAGCTCAGGAAGAGTTGGGCTGAACTAGGGAATAGCTCAGGCTAAACACTCAGCACCACTTTCCTGTATTTACTTCTGATGACTCACCTTCTTTCCATTTTTGTAGAAATGGAATGTGGGCATGCAGCTAATACCACAGGAACTGCTCACATCCTGGAGGGAGAAAAAAAGTCAGTTACTGTGAAAAATCTTGGACCATGTCAGGTCTTCCAGTACTGACCAGAGTTAGGGTAGTTAGCCACATCAAATTTGCACTTTTCAATCCAATTTTACATTTTAGATCTTCCAGCACCTTACAGATGTGACAGTTTAGGCACAAGAATGCTACATCTTAAAAACCATTTCACTTCCCTGTTCCATCAAAGAAAAAGTTACTGTGCTATAACCAATTTCAGTTATTCCTTTTATTACATCAAAATATTAAATACTACATTAAAAAAGTGATGAAGATCTACATAAACTGTGGTCAGAGCCACTTCCTATTACATGGAGCCATAAAGTCCATAGAAATGGTGCAGCTGGAAATTCAATCCCTCATTATCACAAGTTCCAACTACAAAGCTGGAAGTCTTTTCACAAAAAAAAAAAAAAAGATTTCCATAACAATATTCCGCAAAACATAGGAGAATAAAAGCCACATATAAGTGCTCATTTAAGTAAATTTAGAAATTTTGATGAAACATAAAACCCTGAAAATGCCATTTTCCCCCCATCTGGTGAGCTATGCTGATTGAATTTCTGCTGTTTGCAAAAAATCTACAGAAAGAAAAGACAAGCAACACTTACTTCAGCCTCGTCCACATCCACCTTCACGAAAATCACGTCTTTGTGTTGCTCTGCCATTTTCTGCAAGACAATCACTCAGCATCAAGAAAAGTTCCACAAACACTGTCAGCACATCTAAAAAGGTATTCTAATTACAGTGCTATCATCTTCCTGTGGGGAAGTAGTTTGTAAACAATACATGCCTTGGCAACAAGTCCTCCATAATTTCTAGTCCTGGTTCTTAACAAGTGTTCTGCCTCACTGAGTGGTTTAAAACTAGTTTCTAAATGAATGAATATGACAAACTCGATCATGTGCTCACATCAACATGTGGACCAATCATTTTGCAGGGCCCACACCACGTAGCTGTGAAGTCCACCACCACCAGCTTGTCTCCTGCTTCCTGCAGGAGCTTGTCGAACTCCTCCTGCAAAGATAAATAAGGAAGTAAGTACAAATAATATTAGCTTGCCAGCTAGCAGCAAGTCAGATCACCCCATTAATGCCCCTTCTAGGTACCATTTCCGCCCTCACGTGGGACGTCCTGAGACGACTTGTGGAAATGGACGAGGCCTACGATGTGTGGGAGCGCTTTAAAAGTTGCTTCAGTCAATTTAAATTCAGCTTAATGTTTTAATCCCCATCTGCGGTTTTATAGTTAGTTTAAGGAGGTGAAACGACTGGAAGACAGACAGATCTATTGTTTAAACAGCGACAACGTGCCAGCACGAGCTAAAGTTCATAGCTGTTCCACGTAAGGTGTGCCTTTTTAGGCACAACACCTGCTCCTTATCGTTCCGGGACGTGTTAAATATGTTTACGGTGTAATATACATAACCATGGTACCGGCTAAACACGGGTGTAGCGGTAAACCTGGTCACGAGCGGGAAGAGGAGAGGCGCGAGGCTCTTTAGCTAATAAGCCCGTTACACCAAAAAAGCGCCGAAAACTGAGCAACAGCGACCGGAAATACCGGGAAATAAACAATAAACACGCAATGACTTACCTTGTTTTTGATTTCCCTCACCATGATGACAGCTTGTGAGCAACAGTTCCACGCTACTAGAGAACGTATCACCTGGAAGGCTTGGAAATGATGTGTCTATAGTAAGCACGCCCAGATTTTTATTAGCGCTCGTGAAGGTGGACCAGCCCACAGCGGAAGTCCGTTTCTGTTTTGGTTAACAAAATAAAAGTTTCTAAATCATTAATGTGAAAACAGTGCTGTCTCAGTTGTCCACAAGAGCAAAGCTCTACTTGTGACATGATGTGAATTGTTTAATTTTATTTCTATTCAACACATTATCCACCAGAAACTATGTAATTTCAATAAGCTTTGTAGAGGAAAAAAAAGTTTAAAATTTGACATTTTATGTGACATTTATTTTGAAAATTACACGAATAATGTTTAATGATATATCTTACATATTTGTACTAATTAATTCACTTAATTGCGTTTTTTTTTGTTGCTCGGTATGTATAACAGTTTAGTTCAATTTTTTTTAAATTATCACAAAATTTTGAAAAAAATATATATTTGTAAACAAACCAATGTGTTCAATTAATTTTGTTTTGAACACTTTTAATAATATTATTTTATGCAAAAACTAATTATGTGGATATTCTTTTACAACTATGCATTTACAACTACTGTAACAGAGCCTAAACAGTGAATCAAGTCATAATGACTTGACACATTCTTGTTTTTACCTTAAATAACCGAGTAGATAGCGCAGCTCAATTTTGCTGCAGCAACTCTTGTAATAGCGCCGCAAGACCATGATGTGCACGTGCCTCTGCGCCACTACGTCAGCGGTGCTTTTATATATAATTTTTATTGACAAAAAAATAATAATTTACAACAAACAATAACATGAGAATAAAAATAACAAATTTTAGTCATCAAATGTTTTGAGTTTCATAGTTTTAGAATTTAGCTGAGTTCAAAAACATGTCTCAGATACACAAATTTATTATTTTTATTGCAAATTTGCAAACAGGTGTTTGGGATTTTAAAAATAAAACCTGAAAAAAGTCTAAATGAAAAAATACAATTTAAGTTCATCATTGTTTAAAAACGAAGTTAAGATCATAAATTAATATTCGATTACGTTTCCCATCAAAAAAGGTAAAATTTCAATATTCCAAAAAAGAGCAGAGGGGCCACATTTGCATTGTAGTTTATGTGAATTATTGAAAAATCTGTTTTTTTCATTGATTCCCTTCCGACCTTCATTTAAACCAGAAACATTCGAATAATAAAGAATTTCCCCCAATCATTACCACTGCACAATTCATTCCAGAAGTTAACTAAAGCTAATAAAGGCCCTCTGGATATATGCCCTTATATCAAACAAGGGTCAGTATGTGTTAAATATACAGTATAACACCTCTAGGATCTTATATGAACATATTGCTGTTTAATGGGTTTACCTGTAGCAGATATACCATTGGCTGTTAACCACAGTATTAATCATAAAGTACAACACATAGGTAAAGGATACAAAAACAAACATTTATTTTCTATACAAACAAATCCTTCAGTTAGTTTTGTTATACAATGTAGAAATACTACAACAGTACACAGACTGCTTTTTGAGGTATAGGCTGGAGAATCTGGATGTGGTACAGGTAACTGTATTTAGCAGAAATCCTTTTCTTGCAGGTTTTAGATTTTACAGTTTTAACAACAAAATATTAAGTAATGCTGGAAAATTGATATCATGTCTAGATTACACAAAGCTGCTCTATTGCTACATTCAGTATATCGACGTGTTCTGATTAAAGGTTAAAAAACCTAAAATATCACTATGATACGATCCTCCTTGGAGATTTTTATGGTTATTTCTCCGTCGTTCTTTTGTTAGACATCAGGCTGCGATGACGGCCTTTCCGATGTTTTCTCCCTGCAACATCCCAATAAAAGCAGCTGGCATGTTCTCAAAGCCCTTAGTGATGTGCTCCCGACACTGCAGTTTCCCCTGCAGAGGCAGAAAAGACAAATTAGACTAATGACACTAATGCAGAACGACGTGAAATCTGGAACTGTTCCAGGGCCAGAACAGCAGTACCTCTTTATACCACGCCATCAGCCTCTTGAGGCTTTCGGGGTGTTTGTGTTGCCACCTGCCCTGCATGAAACCCTCCATCTTTAGCTGCTTGAAGATCATGGTCAGGTGTGGGTACGGGCCTGAAAAAAAAAAAACATGTTTACGTTGAATTCTCCTGTTCTAAAAGGCCACGAGTACCTTAGGTGAACACACCTGTTTGAGGAGTGCTATCGTTGTACACAGAGATGCTTCCACACACGGCGATTCTTCCAAAGTTCTTCATGTGTTGAATGGCAACAGTTGAAAAATAACCTCCAACCTAAACATATTACAGCTCTGTTAGTGGAATCTTAAAAAGTGGAAATAAAAAAACTGTATAATATCCAGGAGGTCCTTGTTTTTAATTAATCAATGGCGCCCCCTAGAGGGCAGCAGGTCAAACAAAAGAGTGGTTTACTGATTTACCAATACGCTGATTTTTAGAAACCAGTGTAATCACAGCAAATTTATTTATATATTTTGATTTATTTAGATTCAAGATCTTTTTTACCATTAAAAAAAAAGCATAGCTTACATTTTCAAAGAGGCAGTCATATCCATCAGGCGAGGCTTTTCTCAGAGCTTCATCCAGGGAACCCACGGTTTTGTAGTTGAAAGCCTCATCAAATCCGAGCTCCTTCAGGTACGCTACCTTAGCATCAGACCCAGCTGAACCCACCACCTTACAGCCCTTGAGCTTGGCGATCTGTCCCACCACTGAGCCCACAGCTCCAGCTGCAGCATTCACCAGCAGAGTCTCGCCTTTCTGCAGTCCCAGAACCTCTTCTATCCCGTACAAAGCCGTCAGCCTGCAGACAGACAGAAACGTTTAACATCCAACTCAGGGAATCTGTTTTAATCTCCATAAAAAGTCAGTTAACACGTGTATAATCAGCCTATTTCTGCTTTAATTCTACAATCGTTTAATATTCTCTCCTACCCTGGCATGCCAATGGCACCCAGAGCCAGAGACAGCGAGACATCCTGTGGCCAGTCAGGCATGATGGGAGTGAGGCCGGTCCCATCGGAGACCGCGTGGGTTCTCCAACCAGAATTACTCACAACATGGCTTCCCACAGGGAATGCTGGGTTCTTACTTTGGATCACCCTACAGAGGAACAAGAAGACAATGAATTAGGATATGTTGTGTAATAATTTAACAATTTTTAAAGTTTAGAAAACACTTGCAATGATTTTGTTCAGCTGTGCAGAAAAAAACCTGTTTGCAGACTTCCTGTTTTACCATATATGTAAACGTTTGTTCAGATTAGCAGCTGAAACAACCAGATTCTAGATTTTTTCCATGCAGGACAATCAGTTAATGACGTGTGTTGGGTCTCAGTCACATAATTAATCTATAAATCTAAACACATTTGATTGTTTTGCACATTAAAGGTGAAGCAGAGAATCATTTTTAGGGAATAGCGAGCATGTTTGTTTGTGTTTCCTAGACGACAGCACATCAACCATGAGGCAGATGTTTTCTGCCTCATGGTTGACTTCAAAATTCATAAAATAGGAAACATGTGGGTTTAAGACAGGATCTAGTTCATCAACAAAACATAAAACGGATTTCATGTCTGATGGTTCAGCCAAGAATGCTTTTATGTCTGTTGTTGCTCTTGTATCAAAGCTGGGTAATTCATGGCAGATGCAGGTTGTGTTCTGATTCAGTAAACATCAGGCATGCACGACACATCAATACAGATTAAAGAGCGTGTATGGATGCTGTTTTCCTCACTTTGACACTTGAGTTCCAATCATCTGGTCTCCTTCCTTCATCCTGAAGCTGCAGAAAGCCCTGGAGAAACCAAAACCTAACATTATAACCCTTAATGCTCTAAAAACAACATTATAATAACGATTCTGTCACCAACCTCATGTATGGATCCACACTGAGGTAAACGGCTTCCAGAATCACCTCTGAAAGTAAACATAATTTGAGTAAACACACAGATAATTTACCATTTAAGTCAACAATCGTGCCAATTGTTAATGACTTCTGTAAAATAGTTTTCTTGCCTCCATCTTTGGGCTCAGGGAGATCCTCCACCTCCAGTTTGAAGTCGCTGTCCTTTGGCAAGCCATCGAAGAGCTTGGTGAGAATCCATGACTTAGCCTGGACCATGTTTATGTCCTCAGGAAGTCCAAATATGGCAGAAAATACCTGGAAATGTAGCATGCATTATTCAGTAAACCATATAAGGGCTTTTTGGATGCTTCACCGTCTGAGTTCAACTTAAAAACACATTTTGAGTAATTTTTTGTAGCTTCATCCTGTCATGAAAAATGAAGTAGTTGTGCAATCAGTGGTGAGACTAACCTAAACCTGCGTCATAAAGCAATATTTCCTTCATTACTGATTAACATAACACACAGTTTCACCAGGTATAATACAAAGCTGAAAAAGTTCCTATTATAATCAAGAACAAAACACACTGCAGTAGCAAAATAGGATCGATAATAACACAACAGAGGAACTAGCTCATTTTATTGTTCGAACAATAAGCAAAAACATGAATTTAGAGGTGGAAATGTGAGGAGTGAACTTCCTCCGGCGGACTGCTACACTTCCTTCTTTCCTAAAACAGAGTAAAAGTGACTCTAATGTCTTTCAGAGACTTACCGCTGGCTTCTGCTCACAAAACGAAACAACAGAGGACGAGGAAACTTTCCCAGAGCCAGAAGGAGCGAGAGAGCTTCTGTAAGAGGAGAGAAGAAAGAAGCCGGGAGACGCGAGACGAACGTCAAATCTGATTGGTTGAACGTCAAGCGCAGCCGATGACGTCAGTGTAATATTGGCCCTTGGCGAACTCCGACTCTTTAACTCCGGCTCTTTTAAGAGAACCGGTTCTTACGGCTCAGCTCACCAAAATGAACCGGCTCTTTCAGCTCTCAAACGGCTCCTCACATTTTTGTTTCTTAACATAATTTATCACCAGAAATTATACAAAATTGTGTGTAAACTGAATTACTAATCTACAAATATACATCATATCAAATGTTTATTATAACTTATTTTCTTCGACATGAAGCAGAGAGCTACAAGAACACATTTTAAATGACAAAAACGAACTGTAAGTAAAACATTGATCAACTTTGAACTATTAGAGCCTGATGGACACACTTTCTTCCCTTTGCATATTCCATTATCTGTCTTTGAATTGTCATTGTAATAAATTGTAATGGCACAAATGTGTCCAAATCTTGCTGCCTGTCCTCTTTTACAGTCTCACGGTGATCGGAGGCATGCTGTATGTGTGTGTGTGTGTGTGTGCATGTGTGCACATTTTTGCCATTTGTTAGCGGCTCCGGGTAGGATGAGGAGGTGCAGGTACAGTCCGTGACACTCACTCCGGGTCCTCCAAGAAGGAGCTGGCTCCGATTGGTCACTTCAAAGAGTCGGCTCTAAGGGCCATTTCCTTCACGACCGACATGTCACTAGAAAACAGATGTGTGATTGGACGAAAGGAGAAACTTGAGAACTCTGGAGCGCCACACAGCCTGGTACCTGTCGGTACACAGCTCATGTACAATGTACTCACAGTCAAAAGATAAAGAGAACAAAAACGCGTTAACTGCAGTTCAGGTTGTATCCTGACCTGAACCTTGTTAAAGCGTCCAAAATAGACTTGTTCAATAACATGTTGGTGTCATTTAATGCTCCAACATCATTGTGCAGATCTATAACAGATAATTAAATTTACTCTGTCACATTGATTTTTAAGATTAAGTTGATTCTTCCCTGTAGATGTTGACAGTGTAACTTACACAAAAGCCATTGGACACTTGGTTGGCACTCACTGGCAGTATAATAATTAAATTATGATGATATAATCTGTCAAAATGCATGTTTATCTGTCAAAATGCATGTTGTCTACCTGAATGGATGTTTGAAACACTTTAAAAATGTAACTGAATAAACACAATTTATGATCATAGTTGTGCTATGCCCAAGTGGTACAAGGACCAAGTGTTTTATGAAATGCTTTATGCATATTTCTTTGCTTTTCTTGACCTTTTTTACATTTTTATGGTGCATATTGGAAAAATAAATAAAAAATGTGATTTTTTAAATCCTTTTCTGTAAAGGGCATATTTTCTCGCGAGATCACATGCGATATTTCGGCTGTCTCGGACGCGCGCGGGACTGAGGGGCGCGGTGATTGGTGGAAGGAAGCAGGACGCAGCTTCAGCGTCTCGCTCCAAAACAACAAAAGTTATAACTGAACCCAACCTGGCCGAGACCTACGGGATCTAACCGTGTATTTACGAGCCCTCGCCTTGCGCGTAATGGCGCCCTCGTTTGTTGTTGAGTTGGGACAAAGCAAGCTAACAGCCAGGCATCGGCTCTTATGCTGTTGTGAAGATGGAATACACAAACCGATCGGAGTTTTGTTTCCCATAACACGGATTATAACACGAGTCGTCAACGGTAAGACATAATTTATGCGTTTCACGTTATGAAATGAGGTTTGTTCGCTGCTGGTTCATATTTGTTTATATTCGACTTTTGTGTCGGCATATAGGGCCAGAGCTCAAGTTCTCGTTTTGGAATGCGCGTGCTCGTGGGGTGCATGTGAGCTGGTTGAAGAAGGCAAGATTAAACAAACGCGTCAATGTTAAATATCGGCTTCTCAGCCAGTGAAAAATCATTAGTACGCCATTATAGACATTTTTTTAAGTGGAAAAGTGGAAATTTCAGGTGATGACTCCTTTAAAAAGTTTAGGCTCCTGTGCAATATATTAAAAGACCTGCAGAGAGCAGTCTTTAGCCAGAATGATGCTTTCACCTTCTCACAATGCAATAAGTTAGAATTCTACTACACATTAACTGTGTTATTTCTCATTGTACATTCTGGTCTTTTGCAGCTGATTTCAAGGTCTTACTGTAAATTACCACACAATTGTTAATTCAGTTTAAATCATAATCTTTTGCATCTATTAGATGTCTTCCTCAATCAGAGGAAGAAGGTGCTCATCTTTCCAACACTAGATTAGCATCACCAGAAGGTGCTGATCAGTCAGAGCCACCTGTTGTGTTGTAAAATCACTTTCAATCCAATGGTTCTGGAGGTTGTTTTTTTTTTGGAGGACCATAGAGATGTAGAAACAAGGCATGTCCCTGGAGAAGAGAGGCCACTGCAGGAGGGGGAATGGTTCAGCGCCATTGCGTGAATCATCTTGATCCAATAATTAATTACAACTGGTACAACCACAGACAACATATACATAGACGCAGCGTGGACTCGTGCTGTCTATTGGAGCTGGTGTAGCAGCGGGCCGCCATCTTGGATGGGTTGCGCCATTCCCCCCCATGCATTTATTTCTACTGAGGAAGGTGTTTACCCAACTAAAAAACACATTTTATTATGCCTTTTCACAAAATCAGGCATGGTATGGTATGGTAATAAAACATAAATATAATAAAATAAATTAAAATATGAAATTCCAATGGATAGGTTAGAAAAGTCAACAGTAATTCCATGTGATCTGTTTTCAGTAGTACGCCGGTTGTTGCAACCGTAGGCTGAACAAAAAACAGGCATAGTTGCTCACTCTGCGCTTACACACTAGCACCGGGTCGGTAAATTTATACTCCATGCCTTTGAGCACTAGTAGCAGCCCTGCTAGTCAATCTGTGATAAAAGCAAAACTTTGGAAGGCTTTAAAATCACCTGGATTCCCTTCTGGGGCATTAAAGATCGCAGCTATTGTACGGTGTAAGGGTGTTTTTTTCATAGCATTTGAACTTTTAAGATCTGTACTTTTCCTTTTACTTGAATATTTTTTTCTGCAAGTATTGCACTTAGTAACATTTGAGGAAAATACCATTAAAATCTAAATTAAAAATCACAAAGAGGGAAATCTCACACTTTAATCTCCAGGAGAGTCTGGATCTTTTCCTTCCCAGTCAATCCAAGCAGGAAGACTGAAGTTTTAATATCAATTTTATCGAGGTAACAAGATACCTACAACTTCTGTTTCTGCAACAGCCCTCACAGCAGATGCTAGGTGAGGGTTTCTGTGGCCACCAGTGTCTAACAGTGACTGTAATCACATTTAAACGACACATTTAAACTCATGACAATAATGTATGTAGTTTATACCGCATTTATCTGTGAAGTTGAAAAGGATTTATTGATTTATGACAGTATGGTCATGGTATTTTATCATGAAAAAGTTGCATAAAATTTTCTTCAAAAAGTTCCCTAAAAATGTAAACCTCACCAGAATACCTGTAGATTTTACACTGTGAACCTGCTGTAATAAAGGATTATTCTATAGAGCTGTTTATGTTTTAACTTTTTTTAGTAAACACAGCTGCCCCTTAACTTGGTAAAAATGACAGATTTTTTTGGGGTAAAAAATGTCAGATTTATATATTTTTTCACAGTATAAAAAACACTGGAACACTGAGCAGGCACAAATGTTGGGCTGCTCATGCTCTCCTTTGTTCAGAGGCTGCAGATGACGCACTGCCTATGGCACATCAACGTGCAAACAAAAAATTTATTTTATAGTTTCCTGATGAACAGGTTTTATCTTTCAGGGAAAACCTCTGGCATGTGTGCCACACCTGTCTGACTTGAAACAACATGCCACAGAGTAATCTTCTAAAAATGTGGCAACGGTAGAAATGCTGAGAAAGTGAACAAAGTCAGAAGCGTTAGAAAATCATGCTTGAATGCTTTACTCAAGATACTTTTTAAACTGATTTTTTTTATTTCATGTAAAATCTGACAGATCTTCTCTTCTCTTAAAAAATTAAGAAACACGATTAGATTTTGTCTGATTTATCTGTTTTAAAACACCCCACCTGTACACACCTGAAATAGAAATTTAAAAGATTACACTTATTGTTTGATAAAATGTCCCTTTTTAACTTTTTTTTGTCATTTAAAATGAATATGAGCTCCAACCAAACTTATAATCATATTTTAAATACTTTTTTCTTTGTCATTTAGCTTTTTATTTGAAGGACATGATCACATCTTCTGTTTACGTTGTTGCTCTGTGCAGCAGATGTGGTTTCTTGATTTACGCTAAAGGATGAATGCTTTAATTGCTTCCAGAAAGTACCAGTGATCTTGTTTCAGAACACAACTGGACTCATTCATCTTACATTTGCTGTTGTCCATTCATGTTTTCACTTCCAGCAAATAGTCTGTTACTGTTTTCACGTCCAGCTCTGTTGTACAGCTGTGTTTAATAGTGGTGGGCGGATTGATCCAAATATCAATAGTATCAGTACCAAGGCAGCATCTTTATTGGATCAATACTAGCCTAGTAAGATCAGTTCTTTACTTTAAGTCCCGTTCTTGTTTGCAATGTTGTGGTTTCGACAAAAAACAAACAGCAAAGTCGCCTGACTCGCCGCTCCAGTGTCAGAGCAGCACTTTGGCTCTCCCCCCTCATGTGTTTAGATGTTGTGCCATCGACAAGAGAAAATACAACAGGTATAAAAAGTATCAGTATCGGCGATACTGGCCTGTAATTACTTGGTATTGAATTGATACCAAAATGTAGTATCACACACCACTGGTGTTTAATCTGAGTAGGCTGCTACACTGCAAAAAAATTATTTCTAAGAAAGTAAAATTCCTAATTTTTAGCTATTTTATCTTATTTTTAGTCTAAAAAGAAAAATGCTTCTCTAGAATAGCATTACTTGAAATAAGGTAAATATTCTTAAATATGATCCAAATGTTCTTGTTTTGAGTAAATAAATCTGCCAAAATATCTAAAAATGAGGATTTTTTAACTTTCTTAGAAACTACACTGCTCACAAAAATTAAAGGAACACTTTAAAGGGACATTATGGAAGTTTAACAGCTAATACAAGTATAGAAATTTTAAATTTATTCCTCATACATTCTCCTACAATGCCCTGGTCCTGTAGAATGAGCCTTGGCATTTTCACTGTGATTGCCTCTGTAGGCCTGTAAACTCACAGAAAAGATTGTGCTCGGGTCGAGCAAGAGGGCTTCCCCAGTGTCCTCCAGAGGCAGCGTAATGCGTGATGACGTCATGCGCGCTCACGCGCCCGCAGCGTTTGTTTGCTAGCTGTAGCTTAGCGGTAGAGCGAGAGGTGGTTTCGGTAGCTGATTCAGCCAAGAACAAGAAGAGAGCTGCTTCAAGCACCAGCGAAACTCCAGCCCAGACCCCAAACAAGACAAAGAACCCAAGAGTTTATTCCAGCGCGACAAAAAGGGCAAAACTCGAGTCTGGTCGCCGAAGACAAAGAACGAGGATTATCATCGGTCCGGCCAGCAGAAGTGGAAAATGCTGAGACAAAAGACCCGCAGTTGGCATCATTGTTGCTGGACAGGTAAGAAATTATTACTAACTACGTGTGGGGTAAGGGTTGTGGGTGCTTTCAAAGCAAACCGGGGGCTTACGTATGTCATAGGAACATTTTTAGGCTGCTTGTTTAGCGTCTCCATCAGAGTCAGTGCTGGTCAGGATATTAATATTAGTCTGATTCTTATTTTTACTTCTCAGCGCACTGGGACTTTTTTCCAGGATGAGTACCGGTACTATTACCGCTCATTTATTAGTGGAGATCTCCGAGATTTCTGCAAAATATGTCCGTCTCCAAGTAAACACATTCCCCCCCAGCGCCGCTGACCCGCCCCTCCCGATAGGCAGAACACACGCTACAAGAGGGGACACAATTTGCGCATTAGGATGCATCCTCTCCAAATCCTCTCCAAATGCGCCTGACGGAGCTGTACGCGCGGCGCACATCATCTCCAAATGCGCCTTTGGAGATGATGTGCGCCGCGCGTACAGCTCCGTCAGCTCCCGTCAGCCCAGGCAAGAGGAGAGAGAGAAAAAAGACGAGTTATCCGACACCGTGCACGTTCCCTCAATGACTGACAACACGCAGCATCTGACCAGCGTCAGATGTGCCGACAGACAGGTGGATCCATGCAGGTGGAGAGGAAATATAGATCAGGAGCACAAGAAATAAAAAGTCATAACCAGAGGAGTGTGTTGTTGGAGCAAAAAAGAAAAACTTTGTGGGCATAAACATCCCAGCTTCTGTTCATGAGACAGAAGATAGGATAATTGTGTCTGGATGTGGAGAATAAATTATACAGCAGTCCTGGTTATCATTTATGAGAAGTCTTGGTAAATGCAGAAACATGCAGAGCTTTTATCATTTGATTCAT
>SSNS01000042.1:1751151-1855969 GCA_006937985.1 Aphyosemion australe
GTACTCTGCATGTGGGTCAAACATCTGCCAAAAAACATGACAGTAATAGTTTTATTTTTTTTTTCCCAGACATAAGAACAGGCAGGTTTTGCCCAACCTGTTCCTGCAGTGACACCCATTCTTAATGTCGCATCTCATTGTTTCTCCCTAATTGCCCAGAGTGAAAATAAACTATTCATTCTGGCATTCTCTCTGTTCCTCCAGTTATTTGAAGGTTACAAGCAATGAAACCTTGATAGTTAATAGATACTTGTCTGTGTTCTAACCAGTCGATAATCTCTTATGATAAACTCCAAACACTTCAAACTATCTCTCAAATGGAGATAACTAACTTCAAAAGTTAAGCAGAAAAACCCTTTTGTTAAATCTCTAACTTATAAGTTTGTTTTTCGAGAGTTGCCATTATTTGATTTGCAGGCTTTGTCAGAACATAATGTTTTACCATGCACAAAAATGAACTGAATGTGTATCACAATGTTTTATTTTACCACCTTCTAATTCTAAACTTTTAGAAAATAAAGCTTTAAAATATATCAAATTCACAAGTGTCATACGGTTGTTCTAAACAAAATGTATGATCAGACGGGTAAACTGGCCCATCAAAGTGTTATGATCTGATCTAACAGCGTATGGTATGCCTGTCTGACAGACTTGCTGTCAGATATAAACATACGCTGTAATACGCGTATGCCAATCTGACAATGATGGATTGGCCAGAAGTTCTCGTACTTTGCCGTCTGTATGCTGAACTGACGACTCCTCAGAACGTAGCGGAGCATACGCCAAAACTGCGAAGCTGCGCGCACTCCCGCGTGCGCCAGTCAAACTTTAACCAACTATCACTTTATAGTGCTATCAGTGCAATACGTTAGACAAAATTCTGTTTGTAAATCTGGATTTACTAAGTCTCGTTCATGATTGATGGACCCACAGATCCGTCTCAATAACAAGGGCGTTGCTCCAGTTAGTTCAGAGGGAAGAGGAACCAAGTAAAAGGCAAAACTCTCAATTTACTGGTTCATCTACATTCCAACCCACGCCTCAGACTGTGGTTAGGAGCTCCATCCTCAATCATCTCTTGCAACAACTCTTCAGTCCAAGCTGTTTGGAATTGGTTTAATTTCTCACTTCCATAACAGTTTTCCAGACTCATACCACTTGGAGGAGACTCCCAGGAAGACCTAGACCTTACTGGGATTATACGTCCCCTCTAGCTAAGGAAGGGGGAAGGATGGTTTATTTAAATGGATTTGTTAATGACTCATACATTTTATTGTCTTGTCTAAGAGAATACAACTTCCTGGTTTGACTGGCCCGTAAGCTAATGTTTATGGAACACAATAAAGTCTCATCTGAAGACTTTTGTGCATTTGTGCGTGACATTCACTTAAGCAGGAAGCTCCCTGCTGATCACTTCTAAAAACAACACAACTACTCGTGAAAAACCAGTTTTGATTGATGCTTAAAATGCCACTGAAATCCCTTCAGATCAGGTTCTGTGTCAAAGCTTGTGTTTGTTTAAAAAAATAAAACAAAGTTCATTAACTTCATTAATTCATTTATTAATTCCACATTATTGAAAACAAAACCTACAGAGGTTCTCAGGTGATACAGCCATTAGCATACAGCCCAGGATTAAAAGTGTTAATCAGAATTAGATTTTTAGCCAACAGTTAAGGAAGTAAGAATTGAGCTAGCAGGTCTTTGTGAGGTGGTGACTGGAGTAAATTATTGCTGATTATGCTGCTCAGGTGGGTAACAGGTGACTTGGGGGTTTTAATAATGTGGTTATGTGTAGATTGGTCCCAGACACTTTGGTCTATTTGAGTTCTTTCACTATGTCTTGAACTTTCATCTGATCTGCACCATAGAACTCGTGCACCTGAAAGACAGGATGGAGAAAAAAAATGACTGCAAAAAAATACTAAAAACTGAACAAACTTGAGCTAAATTAGAGATCATCATTTCACTTTCCCCTTATCCTCCGCAGTATAGAAGAACCAAAATAATCATTTGTGATATTAAAAACTAAATTCAGTTCTTCTTTTAAACATATTAACCTAAGACTTTGTGCTCTGTTTAATGTTTTTGGGCGTTTTCCCCGCTTTGCATTTTTATTTTTGTACACAAATATGAAAATGTTGAATTAAACTAAAGATGAGAAAAAGTTCTTAAAGAGCGAGTAACACCTAAAATTAACTTTTATTGCTGATAACCTGTATGTCTAATAGTGCTGTAGACATGTGTCATCATTGTTTTGGCGGTTTAGTGCAAACCTTTGTAAAATTTAATATTTCTGTCCAAAACTGTAACTATTTATCCATCTTCAAAACTCTGCTCTACACTGATTTAGAATCAGCCACAGCTGATGGCTGCAGAGCTGCAGGGTGACGTCTGTACCGTACTACGAGCTGCTCGCCTTCTTAAAAAACATCCTCCTCCCTTTCTTCTAGTGATCGCAGTGGAGAGAAAATCCTCCAGCCTGCTGTAGTTTCTCTGTTTGCTCATTCTACTGAGCGATGAGTCCATCTGTGTGTGTGTGCACGTGTGCGTGCTTGTTAACGACTCGTTTTTCCGACTCGTTTTTCCGACTCGTTTTTCCGACTGAGAAACTCCAAGAGTGACTTTTTTGAGCCAACATTTTGCTTCTAATTCACCGTTAGCATTGTTAGATCAACGTTAGCCTCTAGGCTTTTTTACACACGATTAGAGTAAAATAAAAAGATGCTGTGGCTTCTAAGCAGTACAAGAAATAACTTCTGGGTTGCTCCTGTTTACTGGCTGATATTCTGGCAAAAACTCTGCTGCTTCTTGCCAGCTGGTGTTGAATTACAAATGCCAGCCCAGTAGCATTTATCGGCGCAGACTTGGCAACTTTACAGTCTCAAATATGATTGGCTCTGGAACCAGAAAGTATGGAGGCGGGATGGATTATAATGGCGCATTCGATTTACCTTGGAAATCTGAACCCAGAACTGGGAATGACGTCACACTCGAGTTAACAGCGCTCTGATTACCTTGGCCGAAGAAGTCAAGATTCCAATGTGGCGACGCCCTTGAAAACTTTTGATCTGTCAGCTCTCTACGAAAACAGATGACTACTAAACACATATGCAGCTCATCTGCAGCTTAGAGTAGCAGGCCCTACATCTAACATTGATTTTAAACGCACTCTTATACATGTGTCTTTTAAAATAAACAACAAAAACTTGATGTTGTTGATCTAGATTGCTGCCATATTGGATGTTATGGTCGGGGGTTCTAAAATTTTTCTGACTTTCCGACTGAGAGGTCCAACTTCAGGAAACATTTCAGTAGATTTTTCCTACTCTGAAGTCAGATTTTCCGAGTTCTGATGATAAATCGAACGCACCATAACAATGACTACGTCCCTCTTCTGCCTTTTTAAAAAGAAAAAAACTGACAACCTCCCAGCCGGCTGAGAAAGAAATCTGTTTCAATGTAACCGTCTTTCCAGCGTGACTGAGACATTAGACTGTTTTGTCATTATTTCACTGTAGACTTCTTACATATTGTACCTTTAAGTAATGATAATCTAATTTTGTTCAATAAATCCAGCATTGTGTACTTAAAGGAACTAGAGGCAGGATCTTTAAAAAATCTGTAAAAAATTAAACATGTATGTTCATTTTTTCAAAACTAATGGGTGATGAAGCGTTATAAACCTAAAAGAACGAGGCCACCCATGTATCGTTCCATTTTCTTGAACAGGCTGTTTGCTGCAAAATGCGCTGCAGTTCGGTCACGAATTTCCCGCGCTGCCCTACGGATGTGGCGTCAATTGACACTGCTTGCGCGTTCACGACAGCTTCAAAACAGAAAGAAAATGTGTTCGACACTGCAGATCGGTAGGTGGCGCTATTGCACCGTAAGTTGCTTGCCAACCGCCAAACTCCAAAAGAAGAACTGTGGGAATGGATTCTATTGCAACCAGCAAACGACCAAGCGTGGCACAAAGGAAGTTTATTCAGCGGCATCTCGTGAGTCAAAAACCAAATATGGTAAAAGACAGGCAGGGACCCGAATCTATATCGGATACGTGATTGACGAATGGAGGCTGCTTCAACTATATCTGGGACTCAAAAAGGATGCTGCCATGGCTCATTTCCTAGTGAGCAGGTAAGAAACATTATAGGTTGTGTTTAGAGATGATGACAATGATCTGACCTCACCGATGACTCAGAGAGAGCTAGCGTGCAGTAGCATTAGCTGTGATCATGCTACAGTAGTAGCATTAGCTGTGATCATGCTATAGTAGTAGCATTAGCTGTGATCAGGGCTGCAGCGTGGATTGCTTCGCCGCAATATTGTCCGTGAGAGCGGCGGGGAGTTGCCTTTTCAGCGTGAGATATTGGAGGTGTGGCGTGAGAGCGTGTGAAGAGGGTCAGGTAATGGTATTTTTGTGTTCGTGTAACGCTCCCGTGCTGGGCTGCAGTTACTTGCAGAGCCGGGCGCGTCGCTCGTGAGCATCGTTTCTTTTTTCCTGCCTCTAGTTCCTTTAAGTCTTACAACTTAATACTGTTAACACATATTTAACAAATGTTATTAAAATTTACTTAAGCCAGTTGAGTTCAGTCAGAGACGAGTGACGCAGCAGAAACGGTAGATGTGGCAGCACTGGAGCGAGAAGACGCAGCTGCTGCAAATGACTAATCAGACTCATTCTATATTTATTCACAGGACACAAACAGAGGAGTTGACGCTGACTGGAGGAAACAGCAGAAACAGTAAATAAAACATAGAGAACTGGTGTGTGGTGTTTTCTGTGTGTGACCTCTGAAGTATTTATCATTGCTACAGTTTTTCCCTCTCCCCTGCAGCCGTGCACGTACCGCCACAATGACATATTGCCTTTTTGATACGTGTGGGCTATAGATGCAATAGCTACTCTGAACTGCGTAGTCTTAAGGAGTCAAATGTTTTTACACACTATGGGTTTAACTTTTACTTAACTGAAAGATTTGCAAATATTACATTAGGACAGCTTGAAGCTGAACATCAACTTAGCACCTACTGAAAATGTGAGAAAAGGAACTCACCAAACAAATGCTAGAGCTGTGTGTAAATGAGCTTTTAACGTTAAACATGTTCTTCACCAGGTATTCTGACTCACCTTCTGTCCACCTTTGTAGAACTGGAATGTGGGTATGTGGCTAATATCACGGGCACTGCTCACACCCTGGAACAAAGAAAAAAATCACTCAGATTCATGTATTTAACTATTACAAGCTCTGAAATAAAAGACTTACCGATGCATCCACATCCACCTTCACGAAAATCACGTTTTCTTCGTTTTCCTTTGAAAGTTTCTGCAAGACAGTCCCNGCCGGCAACATCACCGCCACCCTTACACTCATGAATGACCTCTTATCTCAAATGAAAGCTGATGAGCTCAGTGTTCCCAGAGGATTCGCCTTCTGGGAATGGATGAATTCTGGTTCCTGGTCCAATTTTCTACAATTATTATTACACTTTATTGCTACAATATTTGATTCCTGTCATTATTTTTCTTGTTTTTCTTGCTGTATTTTCATGCTGCATGGTTCCATGTATCAAGATTTGTATCACCAATATGATTAGTGTTTCACTATTTTGCTGTTTTGGCTCACACACCTGCTGCTCCTAATGATTTTGAAATATCTGATTCTGACCGGTATTCCGGTATTCTGATTGTAAATGTTGAATTTTTACTCTGCGTTTTTACTGGAATGATGCTTAGGGTGAAGTTCTTAGTATTGTGGTATTGATCTCTGACTGCTGCTCAGCTGCAGCTTCATGTGCTGTAATTTACCATCATGTGATTGCTTCTACTGATTTCACGCACCGCGCCGAGATTTTTTTGTTTTGATTCTGCTGTTGACACTTATTTTGGTTTATTGATTTGCTCTCCTTGTACCCTCTAGGGGTTTATGATTTTCATGACGACCGCCTTTCCTGGTTTTATCCATTCCCCCTTCCCTGCAGTTATGTTTAATGATGTTTCATGCATGTTATGTATATATACCATAAACAGGAGGGATTATGTTATAGGATTTCTGAATCCTGTACCGCTTCTCTATTTCATTCTGTATCTCACACACACCCACACACACACACACACACATCTGAACACACCCACTTCCTTATCTCCTACTTTAAATAAACTGTGTTGGCAGCCGCTCGAGGCAGACTGTACTCTGTCCTGAGTTGGTCTGTCACCATTTTGCAAAAGGTTCTATGTCTGTGTCTTATTATGTCTATCTCCCTTATTTCCTCAGCGTCAGACAGTTAGGTGATTGGGAAAATCCCTAACAGGTGTAAACCAGTTTCAAAATAAATGAATGACCCAGCTAAAGGTTGAGACAAATGATATCAGTCATGTGGTCACCTCAAATATTGGAGCAATATGTCTGCAGGGACCACACCATGTGGCTGTGAAGTCCACCACCACCAGCTTGTTTCCTGCCGTTGACAGCAATGCGTCAAACTCAGCCTGCAAGAAAAAAAAGAAAAGTTACTCCAGTTACAGATGAAACCTTGATAGTTCATTGATAGTTGTCTGTGTTCTACTTCTAGTCAATAATCTCTTATGATAAACTCCAAACACTTCAAACTATCGCTCAAATGGAGATAACTAACTTCAAAAGTTAAACAGAGAAACCCTTTTGTTAAATCTCTAACATATAAATTTGTGTTTTTCCAGAGTTGCCATTATTTGATTTCGCAGCTTTGTCAGAACATGTTTTATCATCCACAAAAATATTCTGATGTGTATCACAGTTTTTTATTTTATTTTACCACCTTCTAATACTAAAAAAAACTTTTAGAAAATAAAGCTTTAAAATGTATCAAATTGACCAATCAGGGTGTCATACGCTTGTTTAAAAAGTGTATGATAATCTGATGGGTAAACTGGCCCATCAGGGTGTAATAGAGCTTAAAAACGTATGATTATCTGACAGCGTATGCCTGTCTGACGAGCTGTCAGATATAGTCATAGGCTGTAATATGCGTATGCCAATCTGACAATGTATGCTGCTCTGATGTGTATGGTGCTCTGTCAGAACAGCCAAAACTGCGAGGCTGCGCGCGCGCGCGCTCCCGCGTGCGCTAGTCATACTTTAACCAACTATCACTCACAACACCGGAATTAACGACAAATATCAGCTACACAATAAAAACGAAGTAACTTACCTTATTGTTAATTTGTTTGACCATGATAACAGCTTTGTGAGCGACAACAACAAGAACTGGAACGGTTTGGAAATAGTGCGTCTTTGGTAAACACGCCCGGGTTTTAAAGCGCTGGTTAAGTTGGTCCAACCCACAGCAAAAAGGCGTTTCCTTCAGAAAACAAAAAAAAAGTGCTTTAATCATAAGTGAGTGAAAGCTTTTCAGATGTATACATTAGATCAAAACTCATGAGTTTGTGATTTCACTGAAGAACAAATAAAGCTATCTTTTACATTTATTTTGAAAATAATCTGATTCTTTTCTCGTTACTTAGCCACATGGTTTCTATTTTTGCTGTCATCTTTACTTTTACATTACATATATAATATTTATACCAGTTGCTTTGATAAGTTTTTGAATTGTTTTAAAGAAATGATCATAAGGCATAGAAATAAATATTTTTGTCAACATAAAGTTTAAATTTGTCACAGTTAAACCGCTTTTTACTTCAAACATATTATACAATAAAATAATAGTAATAACATATTCAGATTTTCTTATTAATGCTAGCAGTCACTGAAAAAGTTTAATCAGTAAATTAGTCATGATGACTTGACAAAACTTGGTTTAACAGCGCAGCTCAATTTTACGGCAGAAACTCTTGTAATAGCGCCGCAAGAGGACGTTTTGTACCCACCTTGCGTCATGACGTCAGCCTTAACTTTAAATAATCTTTAACAAAAGAACGTATCTACAAACAATAAGGTGCTCGAAATGTGAAGACATTTAAGTACGAGACATAGAAATTAAAATTACATTTTAACAATGGTATATAGCCTAGTGTATTTACAGCATGGAGTACCTCTAACCTATAAACATATTAGAACTCTCTGTTGCTTAAATTAAA
Organism: Aphyosemion australe; assembly: GCA_006937985.1. Taxonomy (NCBI): domain Eukaryota; kingdom Metazoa; phylum Chordata; class Actinopteri; order Cyprinodontiformes; family Nothobranchiidae; genus Aphyosemion; species Aphyosemion australe. The sequence continues at coordinate 1,759,232 of SSNS01000042.1, forward strand.
AAGGTTGCCGTAACAAAGAGGCTAGAATTAAATGTCCTTTTATATGGTGCAGTGACTTAGAAAGTCATAGCCTACATGATTTAATGGATATTGCCGTTCTTAATATTGTTCAGAGTGGCTAGATCAGCAGCCCACCACAGACACAGTTCAACACTTGTTCTTGTTTAAACGGATATATGGCGCCCCCTAGAGGGCATCGGGTCAAACTGGTGGTGAGCTGATTTAGGTAGTTTCATTGATGCTGATTTTTAGAAATCAGGGAACCTGAAGTCAGTTTGTTTTATGTTGGCCCATTAGTGTAACGGTCTAAAATTCAAATATCAATGTGCTTTTTTCCTTTGACAAAAGCACATATAATCGGAAACAAAACACAGATCTAGACATTTTAATTATTGTTTGTATTTTAAAAACTTCATTTTAAATATACAGCCCAGTGCTAATGTCTGTGAGGCTCTCACACAGATGTGGGCAACTCCGGTCCTCGAGGTCCATACAGCATGTTTTAGTTGTTTCCCTGCTCCAACCTGTCTGATTCAATGGTTGAATCACGTGTTTAGTAGGTCATCAGGCTCTGCAGAAGCCTATTAGTTACTTGCTGATTGAAATCAGGCGTGTTGAAGCAGAGAAACAACTAAAACATGCTGGATAGTGGCCGTCGAGGACCAGAATTGCTCTATAGACTACTGGTCATCAAGACAATCCTGTGTGAAAAAAAACTCCCTTAATTTTGACAAACAAATCAGTTCCTTTCAGGTCAGACCTTTATCCAAAGTAAAGACCTGTTTCCTTCCTAATGATTTTGAAATGCTCATCCATTCCTTCATCACGACATGCTTACTACATGGGGCAAGAGTTGGGGGAAGAGCATGTCTCCTACTTATATACTTCACTAAAAATAATAATGTAACATCCCTGATGTAACATAATAATATGTAACATCCTGTAACTGAAGATTTCAAATAGCTATGCAAATGTAGAGTGCTTTCTTGAGCTTTTCCAGGTAGTGTCAACTAGATCTGACCTTTTGTTTTTGGAAACCATTTACAGAGTGAAGTGTCATCGTGAAAACATGACAAAGCCATTTGACTTGCTCATAAACAATGTTTTAATTACACTTACACTTTCATTGTTATAAATAGTTGCTTTTGAGGAACAAACAATCACTTTTCAGCAAGTGACATGCTTTTCAGGTTATGAACTAGCTTTTGCAGTTTGAACTAGGCTAATTGTTCTATTATATTAGCTGTTGTGCAAATGTCAATGGTTGTAACGTGATATGAGAAATGCAACAAAGTGACTGAAAAAAAATAGATGCAATAAAAAACTGCTTTTCATTTCAATTCCTGATGAGATGCTCATCCAAACTCATCTCATTAAGTATTTAATTTCTATGCTCTCAACACTCGGTTGGACCTCCTTTTACATGGATTATTGCTTTTGATACCTTTGGCAGTGTGTAAAGCTCATCAGCAGAATGAGGCCTGAAGTGCTTTTTAAGTTTGCTTCTAAATGGCGACAATAACATCTGCAGACAAAATTCTGTTTGTAAATCTGGATTTAGGTCTTGTTCATGATTGATGGACCCACACACTGGAGTAAATTATTGCTGATTATGCTGCTCAGGTGGGTAACAGGTGACTTGGGGGTTTTAATAATGTGGTTATGTGTAGATTGGTCCCAGACACTTTGGTCTATTTAAATTCTTTCACTTTGTCTTGAAGTTTCTTCTGATCTGCACCAGAGAACTCGTACACCTGAAAAACAGGAGGGAGAAAAAAATGAATGCAAAAATAAAACAACACTAAAAACTGAACAAACTTGTGCTGAATTAGAGATCATCATTTCACTTCCCCCTTATCCTCCGCAGTATAGAAGAAGCAAAATAATCATTTGTGATATTAAAATCAAAATTTAGTTCTTCTTTTAAACATATTAATCTAAGACTTTGTGCTCTGTTTAATGTTTTTGGGCATTTTCCCCACTTTGCATTTTTATTTTTGTACACAAATATGAAAATATTGAATTAAACTAAAGATGTGAAAAAGTTCTTAAAGAGTGAGTAACACCTAAAATCAACTTTACTGCTGATAACCTGTATAGATGAGTGTCTAATAGTGCATGTGTAGTCATTATTTTGGTAGTTTAGTGCAACTTAAAATTGAATATTTCAGCCCAAAACCATAATTATATCTCAATCTTCAAGTTAAAACTCTGCTCCACAATGATTTAGAATCAGCCACAGCTGATGGCTATAGAGCTGCGTCTGTACAGTACTATGTGGCTGCACTGGACTCCAGCTGAGTCTCAACCACTCACCTGCTGATATGACACATTACAACTCAGAGCTGCTCACCTCCTTAAAAAAACCTCCTCCCTTTCTTCTAGTGATCATGGTGGAGAGAAAACCCTCCAGCCTGCTGTAGTTTCTCTGTTTGCTCATTCTACTGAGCGATGAGTCTGCCGTGTGTGAGGACATGTGTGTGTGTGTGCACATGTGTGTCCGCGCGCTTGTTAACGACTCGTTTTTCCGACTTGTTTTTCCAACTGAGAAACTCCGAGAGTGGCTTTTTTTGAGCCGACCTTTTGTTTCTAATTCACCGTTAGCATTGTTAGCTCAACGTTAGCCTTTAGGCTTTTTTACACACAATTAGAGTAAAATAAAAAGATGCTGTGGCTTCTAAGCAGTACAAGAAACCAGAACCTCTCGCCACAAGAACAGTTTCTTCCCCTCTGCTGTTGGACTCATGAATGTCAATCCTAGGGTTGCCCACTCCAGTCGCTTGATCCCAGTCACACCTGAAGCTGATCCACTCTGATTAGTACCTACACTGTGTATATAGTAGCTGCTTCTCTAATTATTGACACCTTTTATAATAATTATTTTATCATGAGTATATTATTACTTCTTATATATGCTTATCTCTTATTTTTTATCTTTCTTTTTGCACCAAGTACCGCAGCAATTTCCTAATGTTGTGATTCCTCACACATATGGCAATAAAACCCTTCTGATTCTGATTCTAGGTCGCTCCTGTTTACTGGCTGATATTCTGTCAACAACTCTGCTGCTTCTTGCCAGCTGGTGTTTAATTACAACTACCAGCCCAGTAGCATTTATCAGCACAGACTTGACAACTTTACAGTCTCAAATATGATTGGCTCTGGAACCAGGAAGTATGGAGGCGGGATGGATTATAATGGTGCGTTCGATTTACCTCAAAAGTCTGAACCCAGAACTGGGAATGACATCACACTCGAGTTAACGGTGTTCTGGATACCTTGGCCAAAGAAGTCAGGATTCCAATGTGGCGACGTCCATGAAAACCTTTGATCTGTCAGCTCTCTATGAAAACAGCTTAGAGTAGCAGGCCCTACACCTAACATTGATTTTAAACGCACTCTTATACATGTGTCTTTTAAAATAAACAACTAAAACTTGCTGTTGTTGATCTAGATTGCTGCCATATTGGGTTTTAATAATGTGGTTATGTGTAGATTGGTCTGAGACACTTTGGTCTATTTAAATTCTTTCACTTTGTCTTGAAGTTTCTTCTGATCTGCACCAGAGAACTCGTACACCTGAAAAACAGGAGGGAGAAAAAAATGAATGCAAAAATAAAACAACACTAAAAACTGAACAAACTTGTGCTGAATTAGAGCTCATCATTTCACTTCACAGGTACTAACTCACACATTTGATTTAACCAATATATACACAATTAAATAAGTAAAAGGCTCGATATTACAACTTAACATTATTATGATAGGAGGGACATCAACAGTGCACGTAAGCAGGGGGCGGGCTCTGGCCAGCCGCCTGCTCACGTGGGGCAAGTCTGTTCCATTTAACCGTTTTCTTTCACCAAGGAAGGACAGTGTCCTCGTAGCAAGGAGTCTGGCCTGGCAAGGCAGTGCCTTGGCAGGCAAGGTTCCTTGAGATTGAGAAACACCCATTGTCTTTTTGATGCGTGTGGGCTACCGTAGCTGCAATAGCTACTCTGAACTGCGTAGTCCTAAGGAGTCAAATGTTTTTACACACTATGGATTTAACTTTTACTTAATTGAAAGATTTGCAAATATTACATTAGGACAGCTTGAAGCTGAACGTCAACTTAAACCGAGTTTTTAACGTTGCAGCACCTACTGAAAATGTGAGAAAAGGAACTCACCAAACAAATGCTAGAGCTGTGTATAAATGAGCTTTTAACATTAAACATGTTCTTCACCAGGTATTCTGACTCACCTTCTGTCCACTTTTGTAGAACTGGAATGTGGGCATGCAGCTAATACCACAGGCACTGCTCACATCCTGGAACAAAGAAAGAAGAAACACTCAGATTCATATATTTCACCATTACAAGCTCTGAGATAAAAGTCGAGCACGCTTACTGATGTGGCATCCACATCCACCTTCACCAAAATCACGTTTTCTGCGTTTTCCTTTGACAGTTTCTGCAAGACAGTCCCTCAGCAATTAAGGAAAGTTTTACATCAAATCTACTGGAATTTTAGTGAATGGGGAAAACTAAAATTCCACAAGTATTAACTGTTAGCACTTACAAAGCGGTATTCTAGTTATTTTCCTGTAAAAAGACCCTTGGTAAACAATAGTTGCCTTAGCAACAAACAGATGCTTCAGGATCAGAAACTCAGGGCAACAGACTAAATACACTTGTCTTATTTCATTGATTACAAACATACTTTCTCCTCCATAATCTCTAATCCAGGATTTTCACTATAAAAGGTCCTGATCTTACAGCTTGTTCTGCCTCATTTAACACATTTACAGTGTGTGGTGTAAACCAGTTTCAAAATAAATGAATGACCCAGCTAAAGGTTGAGACAAATGATATCAGTCATGTGGTCACCTCAAAAAATGGAGCAATATTTTTGCAGGGACGACACCATTTGGATGTGAAGTTTACCACCACCAGCTTGTTTCCTGCCTTTGACAGCAATGCGTCAAACTCAGCCTGCAAGAAAAAAATAAAAATTTACTCTGAGATTGCACTACCAGAGAGTAACAAGTTAGATACATTTATCCACCCCTCCCCATTCTGTCTCCTAATTTTCTCCCAGTTCAGTCACAGGTAGCAGACGGGAGACGCAGAAAGGAAAGCCACAAGAGGTAAAGGGTGATGTGCTGGTGAAGGTTCTCAGTCATCCAGGTCATGGTAATCCAAGGGGTTCAAATGAAGGCAACTGGACTTCTTTGGTTTCTTGAAGACGTTTCGCTTCTCATCCGAGGAGCTTTGTCAATTCTGACTGGAATATGGGAGGGTCGATCTTATAAACTGTAGCTGTCTATTGTTGCTCAACGAGCAGCATCTGCCTGTGAATGCCCCTCCTCCCTACCTCTTGATGAGTCGTTAGCCTCGTTAGCCTCTATTGTTTGTGAGTCGTTGTTTTGATTAGATGCAGGAGGGTGTGACCTGGACTGAAACTGTTTTGGAACTTGGTTCAAAGCTGCATTATAGGTGCTGGAAAGGTGAAACCTGAGTCCTCCTCCTCTATTTAATGATGGTTTCTCCATTTTGACATAGATGGCTTCCTTCACTCCTCTCTCAAACCATCTATCTTCTCTGTCCAGGATGTGGACTTTGTCATCTTCAAAGGTGTGGCCCTTGTCCTTCAGGTGTAGGTGGACTGCAGAGTCTTGGCCTGAAGAGGTGGCTCTCCTGTGCTGTGCCATGCGCTTGTGTAGTTGTTGTTTAGTTTCCCCTATGTAAAGCTCCGGACAGTCCTCACTGCATTGGACTGCATATACGACGCCGCTCTGCTTCTGTTTGGGTGTCTTGTCTTTAGGATGGACCAGCCTCTGTTTGAGGGTATTGTTGGGTTTAAAGTTTACAGGGATGTTATGTTTGGAGAAAATTCTTCTCAGTTTCTCAGAGACTCCTGCCACATATGGGATGATGGTACCTCTGCGCCTCTTGTCCTTCTCTTTGCTGTTTGCTGCTGTGGATTCCTTTCTAGACTTCTTTGTTGATTTCACAAATGCCCAGTTGGGGTATCTGCAGTTTTGGAGCGCTTTCCTAACGTGTTTCTCTTCCTTTTGCTTTCCCTCAGTCTTTGTGGGGATATTCTCTGCCCGATGGTGTAGAGTCCTGATAACTGACATTTTGTGCTCCAGTGGGTGATGTGAGTCGAAATGCAAATACTGGTCTGTGTGGGTCGGTTTCCTGTAGACTTCAATGCTGAGACTTCCATCCTCTTCAATTTGCACAGCACAGTCCAAGAAGGGCAGTGTGTTGTTGTGTGCGTCCTCCCTGGTGAACTTGATGTTCTTGTCCACAGCGTTAATGTGCCTGGTGAAACCTTCTACTTCCTGCGTGAGAATTTTGACCCATGTGTCGTATGTGCAGCACCAGATGTTATACAGCAACACGAAAAGTAACGATGCTCAAGTTAGCTTCAGGTTCTGTAATTGGCTAAAGGGGCGATGGTGGCAGAGGAGTTAAGTGAACGCACCGCAATCGAAAGGTCGCAGGTTTGCGTCCCACTCAGTCTGTCGCTGTTGTGTCCTTGGGCAAGACACTTAACCCGACTTGCCTGTGTTGGTGGTGGTCAGAGGGGCCGATGGCGCAGAATGGCAGCCTCGCTTCGGTCAGACCACCCCAGGGCGGCTGTGGCTACAGCTTACCATCATCAGCAGTGTGTGAATGTGAAAGTGCGTGAATAATGGAAAGTGCTTTGGGTGTCTTGAAAAGCGCTATATAAATCCAATCCATTATTATTATTATAAAGGGTGATTCTAACTAAATGGTGACCATCTGGAGCATTTTTCAAAAGTTGTAGTTCAAAAACAACATTTAGACTAAACCACAAGCTCAATCACTGCAATGCAGTTTGTAAAACCTTTTGTGAAGCTTCAATCAAAGAGACATTTCTAATTTATTTGCTGTACCACATTAGAAGCAGTCCAGTATTCTACATTTACTCCAAACACATTGTTTATTTTGCATGTCTACATTTACATTTCTGATCCTAGTAAACAATTGGAGGTGTATCATTGTAATTGTCATGAGTTGGTGTTTGTGTTTATGTTTGGGTTTCTGCTTTCACCTTCAGGCATCCACTGGAGGGCACTAGAGACACGCTCATCACAGCTCCCTCTAGGAGCCGCTTTGGCATGTGTGTTATCCACACACGCCTTCCTCCCTGTTTCAGGATCCATCCCACGTTCCATGTTTCCCAGGTCAAGCCCTTGCACTTCAGTCCTCTTTGCCATTCCCTTTCCTCCCGCCCTGCTCGTTGATGGCCACCCCACCTGGTTGGTCCGCCGGATTGTGGACTCCTGTCGGCAGGGCCGGGGTCGCCAGTTTCTCGTTGACTGGGTGGGGTACGAACCGGAGGCTCGTCAGTTGGTACCCCGCTCCTTCATCTTTGAGCTGTCTCTCATCCGGGATCATGAGGCCTCTCTCCCTTCTACTTCCTCTAGGCCACCTGGAGGTGGCCATTGAGGGGGTGGTGGTGTCATGAGTTGGTGTTTGTGTGTATGTGTGGGTTTCTGCTTTTACCTTCAGGCATCCACTGGAGGGCACTAGGGAGACGCTCATCACAGCTCCCTCTAGGAGCCGCTTTGGCAAGTGTGTTATCCACACACCTGCACTCCATTTAGCCATCAGCAACCAGGAGGATAAAAGGGAGAGGAGGCCAGTGCCAGAGCGTTAGCCTCAGTGGTAACATCCAGCCCCTGCCTTTGAAACCTAGCTCTTGTGTATTTCAGATTCTAGTTGGCAACCTTGATATTAATCTTGTCCTACTGGCTTCTCAGGTTAATCTGCTGCTTTTGGTGATCCCTGGGACCATCTAACTCCACGGTCCAGCTTCACACTTGGATTCCTCTGTCAGAACCATCCACTCTATACCCACTTTCCTAATCTTCATTACTGGCTCTCCCCATCTCCTGGAATCCTCCTGAGCTCCTGTTAACCTCCATTATCATCATCCTCAACTGCAGTGCGTCTCCTGTCCACCCTCCAGCATTGTGCCGTATGTTACATCTCAATCTTCAACCCATCTCTGGACCACACCCACTCTACCACCGCTCCACTTCCCTCCCTGAAGTCCAATTACTCCTCACATAAGCATTTGCTCCTACCTGCTATTTTTATTAGATTATCTTATTTCCTGCCCAACTCATTTTCTCTCCTGTTTTATAGTTTCCAGGTTCTCGTACCTGACATCCGTTTTCCAGCCGTCTTCGCCGATTAGCTCCAGTTCCCTACCTTACTAATAAACCTTTTATTTAGCTATTCTGATTTCCTGTGTGTGTGTGTGTGTGTGTGTGTGTGTGTGTGTGTGTGTACTCTGCATGTGGGTCAAACATCTGCCAAAAAACATGACAGTAATAGTTTTATTTTTTTTTTCCCAGACATAAGAACAGGCAGGTTTTGCCCAACCTGTTCCTGCAGTGACACCCATTCTTAATGTCGCATCTCATTGTTTCTCCCTAATTGCCCAGAGTGAAAATAAACTATTCATTCTGGCATTCTCTCTGTTCCTCCAGTTATTTGAAGGTTACAAGCAATGAAACCTTGATAGTTAATAGATACTTGTCTGTGTTCTAACCAGTCGATAATCTCTTATGATAAACTCCAAACACTTCAAACTATCTCTCAAATGGAGATAACTAACTTCAAAAGTTAAGCAGAAAAACCCTTTTGTTAAATCTCTAACTTATAAGTTTGTTTTTCGAGAGTTGCCATTATTTGATTTGCAGGCTTTGTCAGAACATAATGTTTTACCATGCACAAAAATGAACTGAATGTGTATCACAATGTTTTATTTTACCACCTTCTAATTCTAAACTTTTAGAAAATAAAGCTTTAAAATATATCAAATTCACAAGTGTCATACGGTTGTTCTAAACAAAATGTATGATCAGACGGGTAAACTGGCCCATCAAAGTGTTATGATCTGATCTAACAGCGTATGGTATGCCTGTCTGACAGACTTGCTGTCAGATATAAACATACGCTGTAATACGCGTATGCCAATCTGACAATGATGGATTGGCCAGAAGTTCTCGTACTTTGCCGTCTGTATGCTGAACTGACGACTCCTCAGAACGTAGCGGAGCATACGCCAAAACTGCACCCTGGTTTCACGGTTCCTGGGATGGAGGGACTTCGTCTGGACACACCACTGCTGGGAGGGAACTCCTGGTTTGCATCGGTCACTGCCATCGTCCGAGCAGCACAGGTCACAAGTCAACGCGTCATGCTACGTCTGCTCACTGATTCCACACTCCCTCAATGAGTCATCACTTCTGATGCCTGCAGCGTTAAGTTCAGTTGATGTTTTTTATATTCTGTATAGTTTAGCTCATCCATACGATACTCCACTGACCCTGATGATCATTGGTTGCACACAGACACTTCTGCCCTGACACAGTGTTCATCATGGCATGACAATTTGTTAAGAATCAATAGCACTGACGTTTTTGCAGACCCCACAGGTTCACTCACACCACATAGATAGACCGCACATTCAGCTAGAAAACTTCACTGCACTCCCTTCCCAAGGTTTTTCAGGTTTTCCACCTTCCATGGTAGCGTCCAGGAACATGTTAGTGCATCACCATCGCCTGACCTTCTGTTGGCCTCTGACGGGGGCCTTTGCCATGTCGTAGGTCATGCTCTTGGTTTCGGATGTTGCGCCTTTTTTACCTGACACAGCCGGCAACATCACCGCCACCCTTACACTCATGAATGACCTCTTATCTCAAATGAAAGCTGATGAGCTCAGTGTTCCCAGAGGATTCGCCTTCTGGGAATGGATGAATTCTGGTTCCTGGTCCAATTTTCTACTATTATTACACTTTATTGCTACAATATTTGATTCCTGTCATTATTTTTCTTGTTTTTCTTGCTGTATTTTCATGCTGCATGGTTCCATGTATCAAGATTTGTATCACCAATATGATTAGTGGTTCACTATTTTGCTGTTTTGGCTCACACACCTGCTGCTCCTAATGATTTTGAAATATCTGATTCTGACCGGTATTCCAGTATTCTGATTGTAAATGATGATTTTTACTCAGCGTTTTTACTGGAATGATGCTTAGGGTGAAGTTCTTAGTATTGTGGTATTGATCTCTGACTGCTGCTCAGCTGCAGCTTCATGTGCTGTAATTTACCATCATGTGATTGCTTCTACTGATTTCACGCACCGCGCCGAGATTTTTTTGTTTTGATTCTGCTGTTGACACTTATTTTGGTTTATTGATTTGCTCTCCTTGTACCCTCTAGGGGTTTATGATTTTCATGACGACCGCCTTTCCTGGTTTTATCCATTCCCCCTTCCCTGCAGTTATGTTTAATGATGTTTCATGCATGTTATGTATATATACCATAAACAGGAGGGATTATGTTATAGGATTTCTGAATCCTGTACCGCTTCTCTATTTCATTCTGTATCTCACACACACCCACACACACACACACACACATCTGAACACACCCACTTCCTTATCTCCTACTTTAAATAAACTGTGTTGGCAGCCGCTCGAGGCAGANTTTTATTTTACCACCTTCTAATTCTAAACTTTTAGAAAATAAAGCTTTAAAATATATCAAATTCACAAGTGTCATACGGTTGTTCTAAACAAAATGTATGATCAGACGGGTAAACTGGCCCATCAAAGTGTTATGATCTGATCTAACAGCGTATGGTATGCCTGTCTGACAGACTTGCTGTCAGATATAAACATACGCTGTAATACGCGTATGCCAATCTGACAATGATGGATTGGCCAGAAGTTCTCGTACTTTGCCGTCTGTATGCTGAACTGACGACTCCTCAGAACGTAGCGGAGCATACGCCAAAACTGCGAAGCTGCGCGCACTCCCGCGTGCGCCAGTCAAACTTTAACCAACTATCACTTTATAGTGCTATCAGTGCAATACGTTAGACAAAATTCTGTTTGTAAATCTGGATTTACTAAGTCTCGTTCATGATTGATGGACCCACAGATCCGTCTCAATAACAAGGGCGTTGCTCCAGTTAGTTCAGAGGGAAGAGGAACCAAGTAAAAGGCAAAACTCTCAATTTACTGGTTCATCTACATTCCAACCCACGCCTCAGCCTGTGGTTAGGAGCTCCATCCTCAATCATCTCTTGCAACAACTCTTCAGTCCAAGCTGTTTGGAATTGGTTTAATTTCTCACTTCCATAACAGTTTTCCAGACTCATACCACTTGGAGGAGACTCCCAGGAAGACCTAGACCTTACTGGGATTATACGTCCCCTCTAGCTAAGGAAGGGGGAAGGATGGTTTATTTAAATGGATTTGTTAATGACTCATACATTTTATTGTCTTGTCTAAGAGAATTAAACTTCCTGGTTTGACTGGCCCGTAAACTAATGTTTATGGGACACAATAAAGTCTCATCTGAAGACTTTTGTGCATTTGTGCGTGACATTCACTTAAGCAGGAAGCTCCCTGCTGATCACTTCTAAAAACAACACAACTACTCGTGAAAAACCAGTTTTGATTGATGCTTAAAATGCCACTGAAATCCCTTCAGATCAGGTTTTGTGTCAAAGCTTGTGTAACTTCATTAATTCATTTATTAATTCCACATTATTGAAAACAAAACATACAGAGGTTCTCAGGTGATACAGCCATTAGCATACAGCCCAGGATTAAAAGTGTTAATCAGAATTAGATTTTTAGCCAACAGTTAAGGAAGTAAGAATTGAGCTAGCAGGTCTTTGTGAGGTGGTGACTGGAGTAAATTATTGCTGATTATGCTGCTCAGGTGGGTAACAGGTGACTTGGGGGTTTTAATAATGTGGTTATGTGTAGATTGGTCCCAGACACTTTGGTCTATTTAAATTCTTTCATCGTGTATTCAAGTTTCATCTGATTTGCACCATAGAACTCGTGCACCTGAAAGACAGGATGGAGAAAAAAAATGACTGCAAAAAATACTAAAAACTGAACAAACTTGAGCTAAATTAGAGATCATCATTTCACTTTCCCCTTATCCTCCGCAGTATAGAAGAACCAAAATAATCATTTGTGATATTAAAAACTAAATTTAGTTCTTCTTTTAAACATATTAACCTAAGACTTTGTGCTCTGTTTAATGTTTTTGGGCATTTTCCCCGCTTTGCATTTTTATTTTTGTACACAAATATGAAAATGTTGAATTAAACTAAAGATGAGAAAAAGTTCTTAAAGAGCGAGTAACACCTAAAATTAACTTTTATTGCTGATTACCTGTATGTCTAATAGTGCTGTAGACACGTGTCATCATTGTTTTGGCGGTTTAGTGCAAACCTTTGTAAAATTTAATATTTCTGTCCAAAACTGTAACTATATATCCATCTTCAAAACTCTGCTCTACACTGATTTAGAATCAGCCACAGCTGATGGCTGCAGAGCTGCAGGGTGACGTCTGTACCGTACTACGAGCTGCTCGCCTTCTTAAAAAACATCCTCCTCCCTTTCTTCTAGTGATCGCAGTGGAGAGAAAATCCTCCAGCCTGCTGTAGTTTCTCTGTTTGCTCATTCTACTGAGCGATGAGTCCATCTGTGTGTGTGTGCACGTGTGCGTGCTTGTTAACGACTCGTTTTTCCGACTCGTTTTTCTGACTGAGAAACTCCAAGAGTGACTTTTTTGAGCCAACATTTTGCTTCTAATTCACCGTTAGCATTGTTAGATCAACGTTAGCCTCTAGGCTTTTTTACACACGATTAGAGTAAAATAAAAAGATGCTGTGGCTTCTAAGCAGTACAAGAAATAACTTCTGGGTCGCTCCTGTTTACTGGCTGATATTCTGGCAACAACTCTGCTGCTTCTTGCCAGCTGGTGTTGAATTACAAATGCCAGCCCAGTAGCATTTATCGGCGCAGACTTGGCAACTTTACAGTCTCAAATATGATTGGCTCTGGAACCAGAAAGTATGGAGGCGGGATGGATTATAATGGTGCATTCGATTTACCTTGGAAATCTGAACCCAGAACTGGGAATGACGTCACACTCAAGTTAACAGTGTTCTGGTTACCTTGGCCGAAGAAGTCGGGATTCCAATGTGGCGACACCATTGAAAACTTTTGATCTGTCAGCTCTCTACGAAAACAGATGACTACTGAACACATATGCAGCTCATCTGCAGCTTAGAGTAGCAGGCCCTACATCTAACATTGATTTTAAACGCACTCTTATACATGTGTCTTTTAAAATAAACAACAAAAACTTGCTGTTGTTGATCTAGATTGCTGCCATATTGCATGTTATGGTCGGGGGTTCTAAAATTTTTCTGACTTTCCGACTGAGAGGTCCAACTTCAGGAAACGTTTCAGTAGATTTTTACTACTCTGAAGTCAGATTTTCCGAGTTGTGAGGATAAATCGAACGCACCATAACAATGACTACGTCCCTCTTCTGCCTTTTTAAAAAGAAAAAAACTGACAACCTCCCAGCCGGCTGTTTCAATGTAACCGTCTTTCCAGCGTGACTGAGACATTAGACTGTTTTGTCATTATTTCACTGTAGACTTCTTACATATTGTACCTTTAAGTAATGATAATCTAATTTTGTTCAATAAATCCAGCATTGTGTACTTAAGTCTTACAACTTAATACTGTTAACACATATTTAACAAATGTTATTAAAATTTACTTAAGCCAGTTGAGTTCAGTCAGAGACGAGTGACGCAGCAGAAACGGTAGATGTGGCAGCACTGGAGCGAGAAGACGCAGCTGCTGCAAATGACTAATCAGACCTGTTCTATATTTATTCACAGGACACAAACAGAGGAGTTGACGCTGACTGGAGGAAACAGCAGAAACAGTAAATAAAACATAGAGAGCTGGTGTGTGGTGTTTTCTGTGTGTGACCTCTGAAGTATTTATCATTGCTACAGTTTTTCCCTCTCCCCTGCAGCCGTGCATGCACCGCCACAATGACATATTGCCTTTTTGATACGTGTGGGCTATAGATGCAATAGCTACTCTGAACTGCGTAGTCTTAAGGAGTCAAATGTTTTTACACACTATGGGTTTAACTTTTACTTAACTGAAAGATTTGCAAATATTACATTAGGACAGCTTGAAGCTGAACATCAACTTAGCACCTACTGAAAATGTGAGAAAAGGAACTCACCAAACAAATGCTAGAGCTGTGTGTAAATGAGCTTTTAACGTTAAACATGTTCTTCACCAGGTATTCTGACTCACCTTCTGTCCACCTTTGTAGAACTTGAATGTGGGTATGTGGCTAATATGACAGGCACTGCTCACATCCTGGAACAAAGAAAAAAATCACTCAGATTCATGTATTTAACTACAAGCTCTGAAATAAAAGACTTACCGATGCATCCACATCCACCTTCACAAAAATCACGTTTTCTTCGTTTTCCTTTGACAGTTTCTGCAAGACAGTCCCTCAGCAATTAAGGAAAGTTTTACATCAAATCTACTGGAATTTTAGTGAATGGGGAAAACTAAAATTCCACAAGTATTAACTTGTTAGCACTTCTAAAGAGGTATTCTAGTTATTTTCCTGTAAAAAGAGCCTTGGTAAACAATAGTTGCCTTTGCAACAAACAGATGTTCTAGGTTCAGAAACTCAGGGCAACAGACTAAATACACTTGTCTTATTTCATTGTTTACAAACATACTTTCTCCTCCATAATCTCTAATCCAGGATTTTCACTATAAAAGGTCCTGATCTTACAGCTTGTTCTGCCTCATTTAACACATTTAGAGTGTGTGGTGTAAACCAGTTTCAAAATAAATGAATGACCCAGCTAAAGGTTGAGACAAATGATATCAGTCATGTGGTCACCTCAAAAACTGGAGCAAAATGTCTGCAGGGAACACACCATGCGGCTGTGAAGTCCACCACCACCAGCTTGTTTCCTGCCTCTGACAGCAATGCGTCAAACTCAGCCTGCAAGAAAAAAAAAGAAAAGTTACTCCAGTTACAGATGAAACCTTGATAGTTCATTGATAGTTGTCTGTGTTCTACTTCTAGTCAATAATCTCTTATGATAAACTCCAAACACTTCAAACTATCGCTCAAATGGCGATAACTTCAAAAGTTAAACAGAGAAACCCCTTTGTTAAATCTCTAACATATAAATTTGTGTTTTTCCAGAGTTGCCATTTTTTGATTTCACAGCTTTGTCAGAACATGTTTTATCATCCACAAAAATGTTCTGATGTGTATCACAGTTTTTTATTTTATTTTACCACCTTCTAATACTAAAAAAACGTTTGGAAAATAAAGCTTTAAAATGTATCAAATTGACCAATCAGGGTGTCATACGCTTGTTTAAAAGGTGTATGATAATCTGATGGGTAAACTGGCCCATCAGGGTGTCATAGAGTTTAAAAACGTATGATTATCTGACAGCGTATGCCTGTCTGACGTGCTGTCAGATATAGTCATAGGCTGTAATATGCGTATGCCAATCTGACAATGTATGCTGCTCTGATATGGATGGTGCTCTGTCAGAACAGCCAAAACTGCGAGGCTGCGCGCGCGCGCTCCCGCGTGCGCTAGGCATACTTTAACCAAAATCACTCACAACACCGGAATTAACGACAAATATCAGCTACACAATAAAAACGAAGTAACTTACATCATTGTTAATTTGTTTGACCATGATAACAGCTTTGTGAGCGACAACAACAAGAACTGGAACGGTTTGGAAATAGTGCGTCTTTGGTAAACACGCCCGGGTTTTAAAGCGCTGGTTAAGTTGGTCCAACCCACAGCAAAAAGGCGTTTTCTTCAGAAAACAAAAAAAGTGCTTTAATCGAGTGAAAGCTTATTTCAGATACATTAGATCAAAACTCATGAGTTTGTGATTTCACTGAAGAACAAAAGCTATCTTTTACATTTATTTTGAAATTAATCTGATTCTTTTCTCGTTACTTAGCCACATGGTTTCTATTTTTGCTGTCATCATTACTTTTACATTACATATATAATATTTATACCAGTTGCTTTGATAAGTTTTTGAATTGTTTTAAAGAAATGATCATAAGGCATAGAAATAAATATTTTTGTCAACAAACATAAAGTTTAAATTTGTCACAGTTAAACCGCTTTGTACTTCAAACATACTATACAATAAAATAATAGTAATAACATATTCAGATTTTCTTATTAATGCTAGCAGTCACTGAAAAAGTTTAATCAGTAAATTAGTCATGATGACTTGACAAAACTTGGTTTAACAGCGCAGCTCAATTTTACGGCAGAAACTCTTGTAATAGCGCCGCAAGAGGACGTTTTGTACCCACCTTGCGTCATGACGTCGGCCTTAACTTTAAATNNNNGGTGTAAACCAGTTTCAAAATAAATGAATGGCCCAGCTAAAGGTTGAGACAAATTATATCAGTCATGTGGTCACCTCAAAAAATGGAGCAATATTTTTGCAGGGACGACACCATTTGGATGTGAAGTTTACCACCACCAGCTTGTTTCCTGCCTTTGACAGCAATGCGTCAAACTCAGCCTGCAAGAAAAAAATAAAAATTTACTCTGAGATTGCACTACCAGAGAGTAACAAGTTAGATACATTTATCCACCCCTCCCCATTCTGTCTCCTACTTTTCTCCCAGTTCAGTCACAGGTAGCAGACGGGAGACGCAGAAAGGAAAGCCACAAGAGGTAAAGGGTGATGCTGGAAAGCTGCATTAAAAAAATCTACAGGCAGATGTTGCCAAATGTACTAAAATTACAGATATTTTCTGTAGAATTCTCCTTTGCAGCACCAGATGTTATACAGCAACATGAAAGTAATGATGCTCAAGTTAGCTTCAGGTTCTGTAATTGGCTAAAGGGGCGATGGTGGCAGAGGAGTTAAGTGAACGCACCGCAATCGAAAGGTCGCAGGTTTGCGTCCCACTCAGCCTGTCGCTGTTGTGTCCTTGGGCAAGACACTTAACCCGACTTGCCTGTGTTGGTGGTGGTCAGAGGGGCCGATGGCGCAGAATGGCAGCCTCGCTTCTGTCAGACCGCCCCAGGGCGGCTGTGGCTACATAGTAGCTTACCATCATCAGCAGTGTGTGAATGTGAGAGTGCGTGAATAATGGAAAGTGCTTTGGGTGTCTTGAAAAGCGCTATATAAATCCAATCCATTATTATTATTATTATTATTATAAAGGGTGATTCTAACTAAATGGTGACCATCTGGAGCATTTTTCAAAAGTTGTAGTTCAAAAACAACATTTAGACTAAACCACAAGCTCAATCACTGCAATGCAGTTTGTAAAACCTTTTGTGAAGCTTCAATCAAAGAGACATTTCTAATTTATTTGCTGTACCACATTAGAAGCAGTCCAGTATTCTACATTTACTCCAAAACACATTGTTTATTTTGCATGTCTATATTTACATTTCTGATCCTAGTAAACAATTGGAGGTGTATCATTGTAATTGTCATGAGTTGGTGTTTGTGTTTATGTTTGGGTTTCTGCTTTCACCTTCAGGCATCCACTGGAGGGCACTAGAGACACGCTCATCACAGCTCCCTCTAGGAGCCGCTTTGGCAAGTGTGTTATCCACACACCTGCACTCCATTTAGCCATCAGCAACCAGGAGGATAAAAGGGACAGGAGGCCAGTCATCCAGTGCCAGAGCGTTAGCATCAGTGGTAACTTCCAGCCCCTGCCTTTGAAACCTAGCTCTTGTGTATTATATATATATACGCTGTAATACGCGTATGCCAATCTGACAATGGTGATGGATTGGCCAGAAGTTCTCTTACTTTGCCGTCTGTATGCTGAACTGACGACTCCTCAGAACGTAGCGGAGCATACGCCAAAACTGCGAAGCTGCGCGCACTCCCGCGTGCGCCAGTCAAACTTTAACCAACTATCACTTTATAGTGCTATCAGTGCAATACGTTACCAGTCAAAGATATGGAAACACTGACAGGCTTTTTCTTTTCTAGATTAGGGAGTTACATAATTTACTCTATTTTCACACTATTATTGTCTCTTGTTTTCATGATTATTTGTCTCTTGTGCTTTAGCGTGTCATATTGTGCTCATTTCATGTTATCTGTAGGCTACAATGTTTTTTTCTACTTCCGTGACTGAGAGTCTGGAATAAAGAATAGCCTACTTGACTAACACAGGAACTAACGACAAATATCAGCGACACAATTAAAACGAAGTAACTTACCTTATTTTTAATTTGTTTGACCATGGTAACAGTTTTATGAGCGACAACAAGAACTGGAACAGTTTGGAAATGGCATGTTTGCCTCCACTTGGAAATTGACGGTAAAGTGAGCCCTCACTCGATTTTTTGAGGCGCACGCATACAAAGTTTTACGGTAACAGCGTAACCTTTTCAAAATAAAAGCCAGTCGCTGAAACATGCTTTCTGACTGATCATTTAAATAAAGAACGTTAAAAATGAACTAAAAAAGTAATCTACTAATACTTTATAGCCATTTTAACTTACAGTAACAGCGGAAACTAACCTTTCAAAAATAAAAGCCAGTCCCTGAAACATGGTTTCTGACTGATAATATAAATAAAGAACGTTAAAAATGAACTAAAAAAGTAATCTACTAATACTTTATAGCCATGTTAACTGGTATTTCCAAATTAAAGAATATTAAAAATGTTTTAAATGCCTAAAAAAAAGATGTTATTCTGTGAGTCCTGGGTGATTTTGATCTCTATTACAAGCATACCACTGCTGGAAATTTCTGTAAAACTTTTTTAACAGCTACTTTTTAAAATTTATACATTAATGATCCAAAAACATGGAAAGCACAAGGAAATTTGGAAAAATTTAAAGTAGATCCTGTATGTTTTTAAAAAAAAAAGTGGTACACCACCTCTAGTTCATGTAAAAAAAAAGGTTCATCCAAATCTGCCCTTTGCCCTTTGAAAATTGATAAAAGTGATTCATTCCTCTATTTTGAGAAATAGTTTAAAAAAACTTCCCTATTATGCCAGCATGTGGTGTGGACAAATGAGTACTAGACCACCTCTAATTCATGTAAAACATTTTTTATCCAAATCTGATATGGAATTTTAAAATAAAACCACTTTGAAAACGGTTATAAATGATTCATTCCTTTATTTTGAAAAATTGTTTAAAAATAATTCCCTTGTTATGCCAGCTTCTAATGTGGACGCATGACTACTAGACCACCTCCAGTTCATGTAAAAAAAGTTTTATCCAAATCTGATGTGGGGTTTCAAAATAATAAATAAACATTCAACCAAAAATAACCGGAGGTTGTGCATGAAAAAGAGGACAGGATTCTGATTGGTTGGATTGTAAGCCCAGCCCTTTGCGTAATGACCTATATTTCCTGGTCTTACGTAGTTACGCACAGGCTGTTTGTAAAGTTGGCGCGAGCTGTTTTTCCAATGGTAGGGCGTCGGCTAAAGTGCGATTATTTTACCCAAAACTTGTAAGTATTGACTTGGAAAAGTATGAATAAAACTGAAAAATTATCATATCATCCTCCGGTAAATCTATATTTACCGACTACAAACTCATAAGCGCCATAAATGACTGTCAGTTGTAGCTAGCAAGCTAACTGTCCCGGATGTCTTCAGTAGTTTTTTGCAGTAACATAATTTTAGCTAGTTTCCCAAATTCAGTTTTCTTTGGCTCTAGAAAATATCTTTAACTCTAGAGTTGTAAAAGTCTCGTGTCTTGAGTTGTAAAAGCTACTGAGTTACCGTCTTTTCTTAGTAACGCCAACAAGAGTACTATTTTCAGCGTTATGACTTGACATAATATATATTATTTGACTAATGATGCCACAAGAACCCGTTACATGTTGTAACTTTACAGTCATCGCATGTTTTTTAATGTTGATTCAGTTATGATTGAATATCTTTTGTGATTTATACACAACTTAAGCCACTGAAAATGATCTTGTTAAACGAAACTATTTATAAAACACCCACTTTTAGTGTAAATATCTATTCTGTGAACTTTCAGCATCAGAAGATGAATGATGCACATTGTGTGCTGGTCTGATTCGTTACTATTGATCCTAAACAAGATCATATACTATAAACAAAATGAATTTTGTTGTGCTGTAAGAGCACAATTTCTCTATTAATAACCTGTCAGCTAGTCATGCTTTCATTTTCTTTAAAACTTGATTTCATTTATAAGTCAGAGGTTGAATTTTAATAATAATAATACATTTTATTTATAAGACTTCAAGACTCTCAAGGTTGCTGAATTTTGTTCATTAGTTTGTAACAAAGTCTGTAAATTTAAGGAAAAGTCCATGTGACCATAAAAACATGAGCTGGGATTTAAAACTGCTTCCTTCAACACAGACTTTCAGTTTCATTATTTATTTGATTAGGTTTATAGTGGAGGATAATAAATTAAAACATAAATAAATACTCAGGTCAATCATGTTTTGCCATGTTTTCTGACTCTTGTTTGTCCTCTGATCCCCCGTATTGTGCTGCTGAATTACCAGCACAATATAAAGGGAGACACAGGTTAAACATGTTAAATGGAGCCCAGTTTGTGGAGGCCCTGGGCCGTCTGGGTTATCCTGGTACATCTTCACTAAAGGGCTCAGAGTTCGATTGGCTGTTTGACTGCGCCCCGGAGAACCTTCACTTCTTGCGCTTTGTCTGTCGCACCCTCAATTGTAGCAACGTCCTCACCACAGAGGAGGTTGCTGCATTTCAGGGACTACAGAAGTCTGGAAAGCCAATTCTGGATGAAGGAGCCTTGAGTGAAGTCCTGAAAACCACCGGAGTTTCAGATGGGAGCATCTTGGGGTCCTCTTCTTCGTCCTCTGTGTTTGCCCAGAAAGAAGATCTGACCTTAGAAGAGTTGCATGCAGAACTCCAAGCGCTGAACAAAGAGAAGGAGCTGAAGCAACGGCGCTACAACAAGTTGCAGGTTATAGCCACGTCCCATGCAGATCATGAGCTGCAGCTTGCTGCAGAGCTAGACTCCAGAGCATGTAACATAAAGCAAGCCAGTGCTTCAATTGGAGCGGAGAATGCCAACACCAACTCATTGTTAGAAAACCTAACTGATGAGGTGAGCAAGCTGGCATCGTATTTCCCTCAGAAAGAAACCAAGCTAAAGGGAAATGTTGTCATCCAGTCAAACACCTCTATGCCACAAAGGCCTGCTGTCCTCCTCTCTCAGCTCTCACTGGATCCATACTTACATCAGGAGGAGCTCAACACTAAAACTCTAGCTGCCTTCACGCAGAAGCATTTTTTTCAGGGTATTTCTGATATCGTTGAGACCTCCTGCTCTGAACGCTTTCAAGTCCTTGATGTCCAATCCTGTGAAGATGCGGAGGAGAAAGAGACGAAGCGTAAGGATAGTGTGGCTGAGCTAAAGCGGACAGAGATGGCGAGACTTCAGTGGGCTCATATTGTTGCTCAGTACCAGCTGATGCAGGCCACGGCAGAGGAGAAGAGCGTCAAAGCTGGGTTAGACTGGCTCTCAGAAACAGCTGCTCACACAAAGGTAAAACAGACGTTTTTGTGTTAAATAACCAACCCTTACGCTCTAAAGCATTCATATTTTTCTGCTCACTCTTCCTAGAGCATTTCCACCTCCTCATCACTGCACGTGCGTGAAGTTGTATCTAGAAAGGAACTGGAGGCTGTGGAGGTTGAGCTGGAAGCTCTGCTTCATGGACCGGTACCTGCTACTCTTAGAGAGTCAGCCAGGCTGCTCAATGTTCCTGTAGTGAGAGGAGACTTGGAGCTGCAGCTGGCCAGGCAGAACTACTACACGTCCAGGCAGGACCAGGTAAACTACCACGTCTCCTGAGCTCCTTTCAAAGCATCCTAAAGAGTCGCATCTGTGACATTAAGTTCATCATAATCCACATCTAACTCTTCCTTCACAGGTTCGTGACTACTTACTGCGGCAGAAAGCATCCTTCGACTTGGTCCTTCTGGCTCAGGAGATGGAGTTGAGAAGGTGGAAGACGTGTCACAAACTGCTGAGTGAAATTGAAGGCAGACTGTTGAAAGAAGGCAAAGAGGCAACCTTAAGAATGGAGTCTCTGATGCACCCAGAGCTGGCCATCAATCCAAGACCCAACCCCATCATCAGCAGCAAGGATGCTGCGTTCAGCAGGTGTACTCTCTGTTTTTAAACTGTTCAGATTACAAACCGTTTCAGTGGAAGCGGAAACGGGGGTTGAGGGAATAATAAATGTTTTTGTATGGCTGGTTATGTAATTACTGAAGTGTTGGGTGGATATGTCAATCAGCAGTTTGTTTGGGATTAGGCAGCATAATCATGAAAGCTGACAGCGTGAAGGGTAGCAAAACTAAGCAGAAAAGTTTAGAGAGGTTTAAAAAAAGCTTTATTGGAGAGGAGGCTTACTGCCTCAGCGTATCCACCCCTGCTTCAGAGCTTTCAGAATAAGATCGGTCAGCATTTAAATGCACGTGTTGCTTAGTGTTTATTAAAGCCTGCTGTTCTAGGATGGTAACTCACTTTTGCTTTTTTTTTGTTGTTTTTAACCTATGAATGTTTGGGAAAACACTAACTTGTTCACTGTTGTGGTTTTATGAATTAATGTCACCCTTTTGACTCAGATTTTGAACTTTGTTTCTTAGACTGCTTCAGATCCTCAAGCACAATTCAGGCCCCGGCCGAGCGGAGCCTTTTAGAACGTATGAAGCTTTGGACCAGGCGGCTCACAGCCTAGTAACCAACCTCCAGCTGACCCGGGACTCGCTATCGAGTGCCCGTTGTGAGCAGCGCTACGCTGCAGCTCGTCTTTGCTACGACTGCGAGGTGCTCCACAGGGCTGCGTACACAGAACTGCAGCAGCTGGTTCTAGGCCCGCAGGTACGTCCAACGGCCAGTAATGACCAGGACCTCCTTTGCCCCAACGCACAGGTGGGTTTATTTCTTTTTGGTTTTCTTTGATCAACAATAACGTGTGCATTCATCTCATGCTGTGAGTCAGTCAACTTTTATTAACACTGGTCACTATTTGGTGAAGGGAAGCTTGGAGCACAGTTTTTATCTTTTGCACATTATGTGACGTGTTTCTGGGTCACCTCTTGGCTTTTAGGGTCTCACTCCTTTCTATCACACAGAGTGTTGGAATAAATGGAATCATACATTTATATGTGCGTGCATGTGTTGTCAGAAATGATGTGACCAGATTTCATAAATGGCATCTTAACCTAATGATCTAATTTGTTGAGATCATTTATTCACAAGTAACATTAGCTCAGAGTGTTTTTTTTATTTCAGAGGGGAAAATAGTTCGTTTTTCTTTATCACCAGGTCAAACGCAAGAAATGTCTTGATGAAATTCTAACAGATGTTAGATCTTAACTTAAATATTAATGTCAGACACTCAGGTTTTGCAAATCTGTGCTCCTGGATACATGTATTCTCTGTAGCTGCCAGCTGATCCTTTTACTGTCTGAACCAGAGGCATCAGACCTTTTTCTGTTGCTTCTGTCTGCAATTTAACATTTGGAAAATTACCTTTCTAGACACCTTTGTTCTTTTTATTTATGACTAATCCATTTTATTGGGATGCATTACTCAGCTGCAGACATTTTGCTGAGTCATCCTAGTCACCCTCCTTTAAAATCAAATGCACAGCTGCAGGGGTTTTTTTTGTGGCAGATTAACTTTAACTAAACTTTGCACATTTTAATCCCTTTATAACCCAGTTATTTGTAATTTAATTGACATAATTTGTCTGAAATAAGAATTAAAGCACAATTTAGGTGTAATAATACAATTTTTTTTGTTGATTAAAGTGATATTTTTAGTAGTTAAGCATGTTTTTTATTTCTTGTCTCTACAGGAACTGACTCTGAAGCTTGTGGAAGCAGAGTCCCAGTTGCAGAATCTCCAACAAGTAATGCAGGAAATTCTGGCAGAAGTGAAAACCAAGCGTTCCCAGCTGGAGCGTAACGCCCTCCTGAGACGGGAGAGGGAATTATACATTTTCTTCCACCTGGATGCCCGACTTCTGCAGAAAATAGTGGAAGATCAGGAGGGCAAGATGACCAAGAGACAACAGCAGTGAAAGAAAACATCCTCCCGATAACCAGAATGTTTTCACTGTTTAAAGTTAAATATGACTTGTTATGATAATTTAATGTAGATGATGACTTGTTCTGTTCTTTGTGTTTCGTGTCTCACAGTGTTCTAGAATCTTTCTTATCTGATAAATAAAGTCTAATTCAAACATTTTAATCCTATTATTGTTTATTTTTTACCACAAATATTAAAGTTTGTATAAGAATCTGGTTTGAATTCAGTTTTTGTGTCGCTAAAACCAGTTTCCCTTGTCCTGTTTGAATAGGTAAGAGTCAAAGATCAGACAGGCGATTTGTTAGGGAGGAGATGGAGCGGCAGCGCGACGGGTCGTACTCGGGCCCACTCTCCCAGGAGGCCCTGAGGATCCTGGCTGCTCTGCGGGCCCAGAACCTGGATGCAGCCAGACGTAATCAGTGCTCATCTAGTCAGTCAGAGTGGAAACAGCGTAGTTTTGTACCAGTTTCCATTTAGCATCAACATATACGTACATATAAAAATAATTACAACATAACTTGGACTTGAAGGTTATATCGTGTGTTTGTATGGACCTTTCTTTTATTTGTGTGCCAGTGGAGAGGTGGGCTCTGAGCAGCTGCATCTATCCAGAAAGGACAAATGACTACTCATACTGGTAAGTTGGATAATGGAGGAATTTTGCTTGATTGGGAAAGTTCTGTAAGACTAAATATTTGTCAAAAATGCTCTAAATATTTAAAATAAGCATTGTGCTAATGCTAGATTCTAGCTGAGCCCTTTAACCTGGCTGTGACTCAGCAGAGCAGAATCTGGCTGCTGACACAGCCCTTAAATGAGGCTTTATCAACACTAACATGAAATCTGTAGTTTGGATCCTCCAGATGATGCTTTAGGTGTTAGAAATGTAAAAACATGATAGAACCTGAACTGTTTGGCATTATAGGTTTCTTCTGATTTCATTAGATTTTTATTTAAATACATTTTTCTGTCAGTGATGATTCTGATCAAATTGGTTCAAACAAATCTTGGCCTTCCAGTTAATATTTTTTAATTTGCTCTACATTTATGATTAAATATTTTAGATTGTTTTCTCTAATTCTCTTATGTTGTAATTCAGGCCCCAGGTATCGTTTCCCTCCTCTGACCAGGAGCAGCAGCATCATCTCTCTCAGGCCTCAGCCTCCCGTCTCTACTCACAGACACCAGACAGCTCCCTGCCCCCCTCCTGCTGGGGGTCCTCCCTCCAAAGGAACACCCCTCAGGTGGAAGCCTGTTATCAGTATTCCCAGACATTTTCCCTCAGAGTGAGCTCGGAGCCTCCTGCCTATCTGTCCAGCCAGACTCTGTCGTTCTCTCTGCGTGAGGTTTCTGAATCAGAAGCATCCCTCTGCCATCAAAATAGATACTCCCTCTCCTTCCAAATGCCCGAAGGGCTTTCTGGTCATCGAGCTACACCATGTGGAATGTAAGAGGCAAAGGTTGAGTATTTAATACTGACGGTTAAAATCTCATTTCATTTTGTCCTTCCTCTTTCAAAGTTCTGCACAAAGATCAAGGCCATTATTCATCCCAGATGAAGAGAGCCCCAATGAGACACTTGAACTTGCAACAGAACAGCCTAATTCTCATTCTGTCACTCATCACACACCGTCACCCTGCTCTGAAATATGTGAAGAGAGCACATCAGATGCACAAAATGAAGACAAAACTACCTGGAATCCTGGCAGAAACAATCCAGAAGACGCCACAGCTTCAGGAAGTTGGATAAAGTCCATCTGTGAAGAGAGTGAGATAGAAGATAGAGACATCCAGTATCAGAGAAAAGACCATCCTCCCAGTGGCTTCCTAATAAAGGATATTGGTCAGACTATGGCTGGAATACCAGAGAAGGACCACTCAGAAGGACCACTGGTTCAGTCTGAAGCCACACCATTTATCCTGAAGGCTCCTAACCTGGAAGCAACAGAAGTGATGAACATCACAGTGAAAAAAAAGATGGAGCATCAGATAAACATGGAGCAGCTAAAACAGAGACAACATGAGGGAAACATTAGTGAAAGCACCAAGTTACAAACAAAGGGAGGAGGAGGAGCGAAGCTGGAAGAGTTATGTTTGGGAGGAGAGGAAAACCGTAAAAGAGCAGGTACACATATAACAATTCTTCTAACTGCTCATTTTGTATTGGTGCGTTTCAATTTCACAGTTTTACTCATCTGGTTATCAAAGCAGGATTTATAACCTTATTGTAGTTTTATCAGTCACCACCAGAGGGTGCTAGAGTGCCTCTATACCTAAGACTTCATCACAGCAGCATATTTTTTAAATAATTTAGTTAAAATACTTTGGTGTGTGTGTGTAGTTGTTGGTTTTGAATAATACCTGGGCGCACAACTCAAGATAAACGCAATAAACCGTAAAGTGCTTCACATCACAGGGTCTGTTCTGAAAATTTAAAAACACTATATTTTTTATGTTGAAAGATTTTCAAAATAAAAACATTTCTAGTTTTTTGTGGTCTAGATTTAAGGATTTGATTGGGGTTTGTTGAAGTTTATCAGATCAGAAACTTCTTGGAGATGCAGAAGCATTTCACGTTAAACGTCAATAAAACTCATCTTATTTTGCTGAGTGATAGTGAAAGCATGTCAGTGCTGGAGTTATGTAGAGCCAGCTGTGTGACAGAGCTGCAGTCTTAAGTTGCAGAGACAGTGCTGAGTCAGCTGATGCACAATTAGGGTAAGACACAGGAACAAGGTCCAGGTGGTGTTGGCTGACCTTGTCATGTCCGATGTCACGCCCCCACAACACACACAGAATGGGTTTATTGATTCAGGATGTGCATCAAAAGTGATGATCAGATTTTTAAAAATGCACTCACATCCTTTTTTTCTTGAAGACTCAGGTGGAACGTGGTGTCCTATGCCACACTTGTCCCAGGAGTATGGAGCAAAACGGCCAAGGTTCAAACCTCCATGTCTCCGTGGCAACCAGCTGTACTACAATGATGTACAAGTACGTCTCAGGAGAAAAACTCCACCTAAACTTTTATTCCTAAACAAATCTGCATTTGTCTTTATTTTACCATCTTTGCCCCTTTCAGGAAACATTATCGCACTCTACAGACAGTCCTAATATCTGAATTGCTGCTTTCAACAAAAAAGAGATTCATTTATCATCAGTAGTTGTAAAGTTTACACAAAGTGTTTCCTACAGTCTCTTTGTAGTTCTGTATTTGAAGGGTGAACGACAAAAGCTGGACAGGACGTGTTGGGGTGGACTGATCAATGAAGGAAGGATCGAAGTGGGAGTGCAAAAGAGAGAAAGAAGAGGTGCAGGCCTTGACTATCGCTACAATCAGCAGCAAATTTTCTCTCTCAGATTTATTCATGGGCTGCGAGCCACGGCCTGCCTCGGCGTTCTATCTATATCCTGTAGCACAGCGCCCAGGGGAGGTTCACTACCCTGTCAGCAGGAAAACGGCCTGTGTTTACAGGGAAATGAGGAGGACTCTCCTCAGAGAGCTGAATCACAGGAATTCCTATCCACTGCTGACAGCCTCTTGCTTTTCATTTTTGTCAGTCCACACAATACCAAGTTACAGGGTTTTTGAACTTGTGCTTAATTAATGACAGTCCCAAATAATCATGGTGCACAGGATTAATGTTTTCATCTGATGCTACGCGTTGGAGCAGCTGTTGTTGAGCGTGTGTCTGACTGAGTGACCCTGTCCCCGCTTCAGGGTGTCTTCTCAGACTAATAGTGTCCTACTGTCTGCACTTTTGTCTGGGACACAGTGCTGAGGGGCTGGCTTTCAGATCCTTTTAAAATCTGTCTGCTTTTGTTTTTGCTGGTAGAATCTACACTGTAGGAAACTAAATGTTGAGTTACGTAAACTGGTTCCACTACACCTAGTTGCTTAAATCTAAAGAGTAATATACATTGTTATACTCTTTACATTTATAGCAACACTAAAGAGTTTTTAAAGCTTTAAGCTATCACTTTCAAACTGGTTTTAGTGGTTCTTGAGTCATAATCTTGAGTAACTTCACAATTATAGCTCTGTGATGCCCTCTGCTGGCCAGAAACCACACAGTTTTATGGTTTGGGTAAGAACACCCGAATTGCCTCTGTTGGTGGTGGTCAGAGGGGCCGATGGCGCAACAATGCAGCCTCGCCTCTGTCAGACCTCCCCAGGGCGGCTGTTGCTACTCAGTAGCTTACCATCATCAGCAGTGTGTGAATGTGAGAGTGCATGCAGCGTCTTTGAGTGTCCTAACAAAGCGCTATATAAGTTCGATGATTATTATTATTATTATTATTAACACTAGCAGGAGCACTCTACCTGCTTTATGGTAACAGCTGTTTACTCTGCCGGTAGCTAACATAAAGGCTAGCAGTTAGCTTTTAATTTCACCGACTGTCATGTATAAGCACAAGAAGAAGAAAAAAAAATTTTTTTTTTGTTGGCATCATTGTGGAGCCTGGAAGTAAAAGTAGAGTAATGTCAATGGAGGTAAAGCAAAGTGCTAAAACCAGAACATCGACATGGCCACTAGTTTGAGGGAGCGAAAGGAGGCTACAAATTCACGGACTGATGGTGACCTGGCTTTGTTGTTACTGGACTTGTAAGTAAAAATATTTTATCCAACATTGTGGATCTTTTTACTTTATGGCTTATTTAAAATCAGTTGGATCATGTTAGCGTTAGCTCGTTGTTAGCGCTAGCTACATCAAGCTGCTGCAGGGTTGTTTACAACAGTTGTAATTCCACTTTCAACCAGTAGGAGGGAGAAGTGGTAAACTTAATAAGTATTACTTTAAACAACTAGGTTTAGTGGAACCAGTTGACATAACTTGGTTAAGTAAATTCAACATTTAATTTCTTAGAGTACGACTTTCTGTTTTCATTATTTTTGGTTTTGTGACCTTTTTCTGTTTGTTTTTTTTTATTTTTGTTGTGTTTCTGTATTTCTCATTTATTGTTGTGGTATATATAGTCTCAGATTTTCCACTATCATTTGTCAGATCCCTGCTGTTGTTTTGTGATTGTGCTTTTTATCATTTTATCACAATTCTTTTCTTTTTTTATTTAACTTTGCATGTTCCTGTATTGTGTGACATGCCCACGCACTCACTTATTAACCCCCTTGACCTGTTTAGATCTTCTGATGCCATTCTTTTGTTTTACTTCTACACACATGAAACTGAATCAAGTAGTTTTAGGCATCTCCAGTTTTATTACCTGCACTCAATACCTATTTGTCTGTTCAGAGTGAGTTATTCTAAATCTGTTCTTGTTTTTTTCTTCATTATTTTGTCTCATTTGTTTACATTCTGCTCATGTTTGTGGTGCAGAGCCCCGATGAAAGCAGCAGAGGGATTCGATCAAGCACAGCTTTCATCCCAGCAAGCAAAATAGCTACTGGACAAAACCTCACCTCACCACTGAACCTGACTTCAACTGTTGCAACGCTTAAAAACATGAAAGCAAAACACCCGATTATTTTACCAAACAAGGCACAAAATCCTCTCCTCGTACCATCCTTCCCCCAAAAGAGGAAGCATGACTTATTACAGAAGCAAAATGCCAACAGTCCTCCTAAAATCCACCAAACTAGACATCCTCCTGCATGGGAACCACCTGGATCCTCACAAGAGGAGGCAGCAGCAGCAGGAGTCAGACTGAAACGCTCCACCTGTAAAGCCAGTCTCCATGAGGGGGCCAACACTCGTGAGCCACAATCTAAAGCTGGCTCCCTTTCTACAAACCTGACCTCTGACCCAAGAGTGAAGGACTCTGGGAAGCTAAACCCAAAAGAGAAGCTGCAGATGCTTGAGGAGACCACACGGGCTGAGGTAGTGTTACTAACCATGGTGTACCGGGATGGATCCACTCAGTTGGACCCGGAACAGGTAAGCAGAGAGTGGTCAATAACACTGTCTTTTGAAATAGATTTAATTAACTCATCTTTACATTACAGAGCAAAGAAGGCCTGAACTTAAGCTTCCTGTTGGTCACTACAAATATTTTTACTACAGAAGCTTCCTCCTCCAGTCTGTGGCCTCCTCGTTCTGATGAAGAACGATCTTAACTGCAGCTCACCTGATGGCTCGCTCGGGCCAAACGACAGTCTGGTCTACTTGAAACTGGAGCACACCCCTCTATGGGCTCAACGACAAACCCACCACACCCAGGATCTCTTTACCAGGTCTGCTGGGGTTTTCTGGAGTTCAGGAATTTTGCATTTTTCAGATGTAAACTTTCACACAGACACAGGAAAATTAAACAGTGTGTGTTTATGCTGTAGAGACATGCTCCTACAGGTGCTGTCCAGGTCCCAGCTGGTGGTTTGCTATAAAACTAAGGATATGCTTCGTACAGCTCTGCAGCATTACAAAGAAGACCTCAGCTGGAAACAAGGCAAGACTTAAATGCACCTTCACACTTGTCGCACACTCAACTATAATAGGAGTTGCTTCAAGCTATAGCCTGCTTTTGTTTCCCAGAATTTCTTTACTTCATTGAGGGCTATCAGTGGAATCAAACAAAGGGTCCAAACCATTGTACAAATTCAAAAACACTACAACAAAGAAATAAAGATGGATTTTTTATATTTTAATTACTCACAAGCAAAACAGCTTCTAAAAGTTTAAAACAAATCAATCATCTGTCACGCTGATGGGTGAAGTCTGTCAGGATTCCTGTCTGACACTTCTGCTGTTTCCTTCATCCTGATTTACCTCTTTGTTGGGTGTTTAACGTGTCACCTTTACTAACAGGAGGTGTTTCCATCTCTTCTGTGTCACATGAAAAACTTTTTTACTTCTTTCAGTGGCAGGATGTCAGATCCAGGACCCACAGGTGTCTGGGTGGCTGCTGGATCCCACAGATCCGTCTTCTTGTTACAACAATCTTCTTTACAAACACTGTCAACAAACACACACAGCATCTGTCCCGGGTCCCCAGAAGGTAAGTAGAGTGTAAATGAACTGATGTTACTGAGAAAATGACACATTTTCACATTTCACCAGAATAAACTGGAAATAAAGAGATTGCTTAAAGTCTTAAATGCAGATATTTTTTTAATTTAATCCCTTTTTTTGGATTTTCCACATTTGAAATGAAACCTTTTTATTAAAAATATCTTGTCAGCACAACAGCTAACGAGGAATGCTTAGAAAAGTGGCTTTTATCTGAGTGGTAAACCTCAGTTTGGACTCTTCTACAGTACAGAATAATTATCAAAACAAAGGATTACATGGATTAAAAGCAAGTAATTTTACCCTGAGGTTTCATTTTCTTTTAATCAAACCTGAAATGATATAAATCTGTGTTGATAGCAGAGCAGATTAAGTGACTGAATAGCCTCAGAGCAGCAGGCTGGAAGATGTTTAAAGGAACTAGAGGCAGGAAAAAAGAAACGATGCTCACGAGCGACGCGCCCGGCTCTGCGAGTAACCGCAGCCCAGCACGGGAGCGTGCACAGACGGCTATGTTACACAAACACAAAAATACCATTACCTGACCCTCTTCACACGCTCTCACGCCACACCTCCAATATCTCACGCTGAAAAGGCAACTCCCCGCCGCTCTCACGGACAATATTGCGGCGAAGCAATCCACGCTGCAGCCCTGATCACAGCTAATGCTACTATCACAGCTAATGCTACTATCACAGCTAATGCTACTGCACGCTAGCTCTCTCTGAGTCATCGGTGAGGTCAGATCATTGTCATCATCTCTAAACACAACCTATAATGTTTCTTACCTGCTCACTAGGAAATGAGCCATGGCAGCATCCTTTTTGAGTCCCAGATATAGTTGAAGCAGCCTCCATTCGTCAATCACGTATCCGATATAGATTCAGGTCCCTGCTTGTCTTTTACCATATTTGGTCTTTGACTCACGAGATGCCGCTGAATAAACTTCCTTTGTGCCACGCTTGGTCGTTTGCTGGTTGCAGTAGAATCCATTCCCACAGTTTGCTGGTGAAGGTTCTCAGTCATCCAGGTCATGGTAATCCCTGGTTGAACCCCTTGCATTCCCACAGTTCTTCTTTAGGAGTTTGGCGGTTGGCAAGCAACTTACGGTGCAATAGCGCCACCTACCGATCTGCAGTGTCGAACACATTTTCTTTCTGTTTTGAAGCTGTCGTGAACGCGCAAGCAGTGTCAATTGACGCCACATCCGTAGGGCAGCGCGGGAAATTCGTGACCGAACTGCAGCGCATTTTGCAGCAAACAGCCTGTTCAAGAAAATGGAACAATACATGGGTGGCCTCATTCTTTTAGGTTTATAACGCTTCATCACCCATTAGCTTTGAAAAAATGAACATACATGTTTCATTTTTTACAGATTTTTTAAAGATCCTGCCTCTAGTTCCTTTAANNAATATGCTGGTGAAGGTTCTCAGTCATCCAGGTCATGGTAATCCAAGGGGTTCAAATGAAGGCAACTGGACTTCTTTGGTTTCTTGAAGACGTTTCGCTTCTCATCCGAGGAGCTTTGTCAATTCTGACTGGAATATGGGAGGGTCGATCTTATAAACTGTAGCTGTCTATTGTTGCTCAACGAGCAGCATCTGCCTGTGAATGCCCCTCCTCCCTACCTCTTGATGAGTCGTTAGCCTCGTTAGCCTCTATTGTTTGTGAGTCGTTGTTTTGATTAGATGCAGGAGGGTGTGAACTGGACTGAAACTGTTTTGGAACTTGGTTCAAAGCTGCATTGTAGGTGCTGGAAAGGTGAAACCTGAGTCCTCCTCCTCTATTTAATGATGGTTTCTCCATTTTGACATAGATGGCTTCCTTCACTCCTCTCTCAAACCATCTATCTTCTCTGTCCAGAATGTGGACTTTGTCATCTTCAAAGGTGTGGCCCTTGTCCTTCAGGTGTAGGTGGACTGCAGAGTCTTGGCCTGAAGAGGTGGCTCTCCTGTGCTGTGCCATGCGCTTGTGTAGTTGTTGTTTAGTTTCCCCTATGTAAAGCTCTGGACAGTCCTCACTGCATTGGACTGCATATACGACGCCGCTCTGCTTCTGTTTGGGTGTCTTGTCTTTAGGATGGACCAGCCTCTGTTTGAGGGTATTGTTGGGTTTAAAGTTTACAGGGATGTTATGTTTGGAGAAAATTCTTCTCAGTTTCTCAGAGACTCCTGCCACATATGGGATGATGGTACCTCTGCGCCTGTTGTCCTTCTCTTTGCTGTTTGCTGCTGTGGATTCCTTTCTAGACTTCTTTGTTGATTTCACAAATGCCCAGTTGGGGTATCTGCAGTTTTGGAGCGCTTTCCTAACGTGTTTCTCTTCCTTTTGCTTTCCCTCAGTCTTTGTGGGGATATTCTCTGCCCGATGGTGTAGAGTCCTGATAACTGACATTTTGTGCTCCAGTGGGTGATGTGAGTCGAAATGCAAAT
The DNA here is from genome assembly GCA_006937985.1 of Aphyosemion australe. NCBI lineage: Eukaryota > Metazoa > Chordata > Actinopteri > Cyprinodontiformes > Nothobranchiidae > Aphyosemion > Aphyosemion australe. The sequence continues at coordinate 1,792,653 of SSNS01000042.1, forward strand.
ACTGGTCTGTGTGGGTCGGTTTCCTGTAGACTTCAATGCTGAGACTTCCATCCTCTTCAATTTGCACAGCACAGTCCAAGAAGGGCAGTGTGTTGTTGTGTGCGTCCTCCCTGGTGAACTTGATGTTCTTGTCCACAGCGTTAATGTGCCTGGTGAAACCTTCTACTTCCTGCGTGAGAATTTTGACCCATGTGTCGTATGTGCAGCACCAGATGTTATACAGCAACACGAAAAGTAACGATGCTCAAGTTAGCTTCAGGTTCTGTAATTGGCTAAAGGGGCGATGGTGGCAGAGGAGTTAAGTGAACGCACCGCAATCGAAAGGTTGCAGGTTCGCGTCCCACTCAGCCTGTCGCTGTTGTTGTGTCCTTGGGCAAGACACTTAACCCGACTTGCCTGTGTTGGTGGTGGTCAGAGGGGCTGATGGCGCAGAATGGCAGCCTCGCTTCTGTCAGACCGCCCCAGGGCGGCTGTGGCTACATAGTAGCTTACCATCATCAGCAGTGTGTGAATGTGAGAGTGCGTGAATAATGGAAAGTGCTTTGGGTGTCTTGAAAAGCGCTATATAAATCCAATCCATTATTATTATTATTATTATTATAAAGGGTGATTCTAACTAAATGGTGACCATCTGGAGCATTTTTCAAAAGTTGTAGTTCAAAAACAACATTTAGACTAAACCACAAGCTCAATCACTGCAATGCAGTTTGTAAAACCTTTTGTGAAGCTTCAATCAAAGAGACATTTCTAATTTATTTGCTGTACCACATTAGAAGCAGTCCAGTATTCTACATTTACTCCAAAACACATTGTTTATTTTGCATGTCTATATTTACATTTCTGATCCTAGTAAACAATTGGAGGTGTATCATTGTAATTGTCATGAGTTGGTGTTTGTGTTTATGTTTGGGTTTCTGCTTTCACCTTCAGGCATCCACTGGAGGGCACTAGAGACACGCTCATCACAGCTCCCTCTAGGAGCCGCTTTGGCAAGTGTGTTATCCACACACCTGCACTCCATTTAGCCATCAGCAACCAGGAGGATAAAAGGGACAGGAGGCCAGTCATCCAGTGCCAGAGCGTTAGCATCAGTGGTAACTTCCAGCCCCTGCCTTTGAAACCTAGCTCTTGTGTATTATATATATATACGCTGTAATACGCGTATGCCAATCTGACAATGGTGATGGATTGGCCAGAAGTTCTCTTACTTTGCCGTCTGTATGCTGAACTGACGACTCCTCAGAACGTAGCGGAGCATACGCCAAAACTGCGAAGCTGCGCGCACTCCCGCGTGCGCCAGTCAAACTTTAACCAACTATCACTTTATAGTGCTATCAGTGCAATACGTTACCAGTCAAAGATATGGAAACACTGACAGGCTTTTTCTTTTCTAGATTAGGGAGTTACATAATTTACTCTATTTTCACACTATTATTGTCTCTTGTTTTCATGATTATTTGTCTCTTGTGCTTTAGCGTGTCATATTGTGCTCATTTCATGTTATCTGTAGGCTACAATGTTTTTTTCTACTTCCGTGACTGAGAGTCTGGAATAAAGAATAGCCTACTTGACTAACACAGGAACTAACGACAAATATCAGCGACACAATTAAAACGAAGTAACTTACCTTATTTTTAATTTGTTTGACCATGGTAACAGTTTTATGAGCGACAACAAGAACTGGAACAGTTTGGAAATGGCATGTTTGCCTCCACTTGGAAATTGACGGTAAAGTGAGCCCTCACTCGATTTTTTGAGGCGCACGCATACAAAGTTTTACGGTAACAGCGTAACCTTTTCAAAATAAAAGCCAGTCGCTGAAACATGCTTTCTGACTGATCATTTAAATAAAGAACGTTAAAAATGAACTAAAAAAGTAATCTACTAATACTTTATAGCCATTTTAACTTACAGTAACAGCGGAAACTAACCTTTCAAAAATAAAAGCCAGTCCCTGAAACATGGTTTCTGACTGATAATATAAATAAAGAACGTTAAAAATGAACTAAAAAAGTAATCTACTAATACTTTATAGCCATGTTAACTGGTATTTCCAAATTAAAGAATATTAAAAATGTTTTAAATGCCTAAAAAAAAGATGTTATTCTGTGAGTCCTGGGTGATTTTGATCTCTATTACAAGCATACCACTGCTGGAAATTTCTGTAAAACTTTTTTAACAGCTACTTTTTAAAATTTATACATTAATGATCCAAAAACATGGAAAGCACAAGGAAANCTCTCTGAGTCATCGGTGAGGTCAGATCATTGTCATCATCTCTAAACACAACCTATAATGTTTCTTACCTGCTCACTAGGAAATGAGCCATGGCAGCATCCTTTTTGAGTCCCAGATATAGTTGAAGCAGCCTCCATTCGTCAATCACGTATCCGATATAGATTCAGGTCCCTGCTTGTCTTTTACCATATTTGGTCTTTGACTCACGAGATGCCGCTGAATAAACTTCCTTTGTGCCACGCTTGGTCGTTTGCTGGTTGCAGTAGAATCCATTCCCACAGTTTGCTGGTGAAGGTTCTCAGTCATCCAGGTCATGGTAATCCCTGGTTGAACCCCTTGCATTCCCACAGTTCTTCTTTAGGAGTTTGGCGGTTGGCAAGCAACTTACGGTGCAATAGCGCCACCTACCGATCTGCAGTGTCAAACACATTTTCTTTCTGTTTTGAAGCTGTCGTGAACGCGCAAGCAGTGTCAATTGACGCCACATCCGTAGGGCAGCGCGGGAAATTCGTGACCGAACTGCAGCGCATTTTGCAGCAAACAGCCTGTTCAAGAAAATGGAACAATACATGGGTGGCCTCATTCTTTTAGGTTTATAACGCTTCATCACCCATTAGCTTTGAAAAAATGAACATACATGTTTCATTTTTTACAGATTTTTTAAAGATCCTGCCTCTAGTTCCTTTAAAGGTTAAGGGTTGTCAAAGAAAATCTTTGCTTTAAAAACCATAATTGTGTTTATTATTCATGAAGTAAATCCCACAACACAATCTTTCTGGGAAATTGAACAAATTCTCTGGGATCTCAATGTTTTTCAGGTTTCTAAGATCATCTCAAGTCTCAGCTGGCTCTACAAGCTTAATATGAACTTATGCTCTAAGCTACAGGTTAGCACGCACACATACACACACCTGACATATGCACATGTTACATGACTGTCTGTGTGTTTTTTAGAGCCAAGGTTTGTGGGCGCTGTACTCAGAAATGGAGCTGAAAATGATCCCTGTTCTGGCAGGTGAGCACCACAAGCAGCCAGGCGTTTCGAAAGTGTGGCACACCCTCAGAGTGATTCTGTGTGGCCCTCAACATCATTTCAACAATAGTAGACTTTTATTTCTCCAGCAGGCTCTTGATGCAGATAGAAACAGAATGTTTTTATGTTCCAGTAAATTCAAATGGTTTTAAATGTGAAAAGTTAAGTCCTAGTGGTAGAGTGTCCGCCCCGAGACTGGGAGACAAGGTTCGAATCCCGGTCGGGTCATACCAAAGACTTTGAAAAATGGGACCCAATGCCTCCTCGCTTGACACTCAGCACTAAGGGGTTGGATTGGGGGGTTAAACCACCAAATAGTTCTCGAGCGCAGCCACAGCTGCAGCTCACCGCTCCCCACCACGGGGATGGGTCAAATGCGGAGATGTAATTTCACCAATGTGTGACGAATACTTGGGACTTTAACTTTATATTAACCAGCTTTTTTCTTTTTTTATAGTAAAACCAACTACAAACCCAGACTGGCTTTTACTAAAAAGCAGACTTGTGAGAATCGTTCATAAATGTTGACTAAATCCAGCAAACATGACTGAAAGAAGAATGACTCAGATCATTTTTCTTGTATCTGATAATGGACAAAAATTTATTTTTAAGCCCCCCCAAAAAAACTAGAACACCAATTATCTATCAAATCTCATTAAAGCAGAAATCTGGAGTTTTTCTCAGATGGCTCCATCTAGAGGTGGAAAAAATGTATTATACCTTAAGCCCCTCCCCCTACTTTTGTATATATGACTGAAAGCAACAGCTCTCAATCATGAACGCACACCTCTAGCCGGCAGACTTAAAACACATTGTTTTACAATTATTCTCACAGTCAATTCAAATTACATGAGAGTCTATGGGAGGAGGGGTGGGCTTAGCAAAAAAAAATGTTCAGACTATCACTTCTACAGATTTCTAAGAAATCATACATAATTCTAGCCTGGCAAGCCATCCTATATATGTGAATATATAAAACTCTGCAAAGCAAGAATTTGGTCTAGTTCACTAGGCTAACATAATTCCTGAATAGAGGAAAACTCCAGATTGCTGCTTTAAGGCAATCTTCAATCTACAAACAACAAAGAACTGTTCTTTTCATTAAATTATTGCATGTTTAATGTATTATTGAACAGATACAGTTAAAAAATGTAAATATTTTATTTTTTTGTGGAAAAAGAACATTTTGAAAAGTGTGGCCACCCCTGAATTAAACAGTCATTTTCAGGGTTCATTTCTGCCTGATCCTGTGAGATAATAGTGAAAAAAAGAACCAAATTACCAGATTTCAATTTTAATCGCCCCTAAACTGTGTTACTTTTTCAAATTATACTTTTAATGAAGCTTGATGTAGAAGCTATATTTCATACCTGAGGTATTAGCAGGAGTTTTATTAAATCACATGTACACATCATTGAAATTCTTCACTGAAAACTAATTAATTGCCTCCATATAAACATCTTTTTTCTTTTATTTTTATTCAAATGGAGAAAAACCGCACACAACAAAAAATAAAATGGCCAAAACAAAACAGTAATTTCTCCAAATGTACTCAATCCTGTGTCCCAATCTGATGCAAATTGTTCCTCCCTCAGTTTAATTTTATATTTTAATTTCTCCATTTCTTGTATTTGTTACTTCCACCCATTGATTGATGAGTGTAATGTCTAATTCTAGCCATTTATTTGTGACGACCTTCTTCCCAGCACCAAGCAGGATCTTGACCAGATTTACCACCATAAACATCTTCTCAGTAGTTCCAGGTTTTCAGATCTTGGATGTGTTTTTCAGTCATGGAGAGCCACCACATCCACGTGGATAAAGAAGCTCTGAAGAAAACATCAGACCTGCTCGCGGTAAGGTCGCATCACAACACAAACAGTTAACAAACAGGATTGTTTTTCTATAAGATACGTCTAATTCTATTAATTTTAATGTCCACTGAAGTAGAGAAACAGATATTATTCTGAGCAATTTGTGTAATCTTTGTTAAATAAACTGATTTAAGGTTATTATGAATTTACTTGAAATCTGGCATCAGTCAAATATTCACTGAAGAGAAAATCCCAGCTAAACCTTTAAATTGATCCTGACTGCAGGGCAGTAGACAGCTGCTGTATGAATGCATTGAAAAAGAGAACAATGAGAATATACAAAACCAAAGAGCCCTCTGGGGGAGGAAGTGAAAAAAAAAAAACGAAACTGATGCAACAAAGATAAAAAATATTTGTCTTCTCCTGTTTAGTAAAGAGGGTGGGAGTTTTCCAGAAGCCTGTCCTGATTACACGCAGATAAAAATGAAGTCTCCTTGTGAGAATTGTGATCAGACGGACATCCTAAATAATTTCCAGAGTTCATTTTGCAGTTATAGCAGCAAACGCGAGCCCTTACAGCTGCTGGAGGCACCAGCAGGGGCGTTGTTGTGGATGCCAGCTCAGGATCCCGCCATGCTTCTATAAATAGGACAGACAGTCTCAGTAGAGGCATGAAAAAGCCCCATGTCTGCCGTCACAAACGTCAGGGTGTTTTTGTGTGTCTGAGCATCAAAAAGTCTCTGTTTTGAAGTAAAGTGATAGAATTCAGTGGCTCAGACTAAAAGGCTTGAATCTAAAATTGATGAAGGAGTCTGAAACCTGCTTAAGGCAACGAGCGAGACAGGAGGAAAAGTACAGATATCTGTCTGATAACCTCGTCTCCCTCTGTTAGTACCTGTCTCTCTGCTTTCATATTTGGCTCACAGCTCTGTCTGTGTTTGTTGTCTCCTCTTTCCTCGGCTCATCATTTTGCTTCCTCTCATCTGTTCTGTTCTTGGCTGTTTCTCTCTATCTAGTTGCCAAGAGCTTTAACTTTACTTTTACTTTACCCCACAATTTAATAGGATAAGATATTTTATAAAAATTTTAAAGGAAAAAAACTTTAAATTCTGATGTACGTATTGAATTTTGTAACATTTTCTTATTTAATTGTGATTTTTTTTCTTTGTTTTTGTCTTATTTCTTTCAAAATAATTTCTATTACTTTGATTTCTCTACTCTTTATTCTCCCTGTACTTCTTTTCTCCTTGTGCTGTCATGGAAAGCCAAGTCCATGCCTTATGCATGAGTGGATTAATAATTCATCTTTTGTTTATGTCGTTTGTATTAGTTTGGTGATGTAGAGTATCTGTCGTACGCGTGGGTGAGTTTGTGTGTGTTTTAATGGATTATTTAGAGACAACTGACAATTTTTCTGTCATGCCCTTCATGTTTTGGCTGAAGTGTGAAGTAAGAAGATCAACATAGAACTTATGGAATCAGAAATAAAAATACATTCTTATATATTTTGATACTAAGCAGAAGAGATCAACTGATATGGGTTTTTCTACTGCTGATACAGAGGCTGAAATGTAGAGGTCATAGACAGCTGATGGCTGATATGTGCAGCTGATGTTTTGGGCCAGTTTTCACAGCTGATATCTGATCCTGAATCAGTTTTTGAACTCTCAATTTAAAGTAACACAGCAGTTTCCTGCTCCTCCACCCTACTGGTTGAAAGTGAAATTACAACTGTCTTAAACAACCCTGCTTCAGCCTACTGTAGCTAGCGCTAACACTAACATGAGCCAACTAATACTAAAATAAACCATGAAGTAAAAAGATCCACACTGTTGGACAAAAAAGTATTATTACTTACAAGTCCAGTAGCAACAAAGCCAGGTCACCATCAGTCTGTGATTTTGTAGCCTCTTTTAGCTTCCTCAAACTAGTGTAGGTTGCGCTCATGTTTACTCTGGTTTAGCTCTTTGCTTCACCTACAAAGACATTATACTCTCTTACTTTTACTTCCAGGCTCCACCATGATGCCAACAAAAAAAGCAAACTTCATCTTTTTCTTCTTCTTGTGCTTTTAATTGACGATTGGCGAACTGAAATGCTAACCGCTAGCATTAAAGCTAACAGCCATAAAGCAGGTATAAGAGTGCCCCCTAGAACACCTACCCGCTACACAAAACTATCTAGTGCAGTTTTTGGTCAGCAAAGGGCTGCAGAGTGGTGTCAGATATGAAACTGGTCAAATTTCTAACTCAACAATCACTGAGATCAATGTTAAAGCTCTAGCTTAAAACTATCTTTACTTTAACCAACTGTTGAGTCCTAATTTTGTGAACTGGTCAGTGTTAAAATCAAATATTTTACAAAAAATAATTAAATAAACCATTAACCAATGACCTAGTATTAAATCTACAAACAGGTGACTAAAAAGAAACATCAGTTGACAATAATGTTTTACAGCATTTATTGAGCAGATGTTTTTTAGGAACATAAATATACATGTAAATACAATTCTGCAGCAGTACCAGGCTGCCCGCGAATGTGCCTGACTTTAAATCGGCTTTACTAAAGAGGTATATCGGCCGATGTGATGTATAAAAAATTGGTAAGTTGGTCTATCCATCTTGAGCACTGCACAAAATTAAGATTAATGTGTTGGTTAAATTCAGAGTTCGAAAACTGGTTCAGGATCAGAAAAGGTGTGCATCTGCTGTTGTTATTAGTGGCATTTTAGCATGCAAACAAGGTAGAACCCATCTAGATGTTGGCCATGAAAATCGGCCCAAAAATCAGCAGCACATATCAACCATCGACTGACCGTGACCTCTTCATATCAGCATCAGGAATAGAAAAACACATACTGGTCAATCTCTAAAGCTAGGATTTCTTCAAACCTACGCACTGAGAAGTGAAAATAACAGCTTTGTGTCTTTAATCTTCAGCTGCTGGGCTTTTTGTGGTTCTGTTTGTGGCAGACTAAAATGAAACAGCTGGAGCAGGAGGCCCACAGAGCAGCGGGACAAATATTCCTGTTGACCAGCAGCACTCAGCTACGAACAGTATGGATCTTTAATTGTAGTTCCTGTACTGTTTTATGGTTTGACATGTCTCAGTGTTACAGTGTTTTCAATATGCAACGTTTGAAGGTTCTGTTTGAGAAGCTGCACCTCCATGAGCGCTGTGATAACAAGAAGCTGCCCAAGACCCTCAACAAACAACAGTCAACATCAGAAGCTGCTGTACGACACAAAAAATTAAATACGCACGCACACACACACACACACACACAGAAGAGCCATTTTTACCCTCAGGTCTTCTCAGAAACATCTCTGATGAGTTTTTCAGGGCTGCAGTGAAATTTTCTTTTGTTGTAGTTGCTGCAGCTTCAGGAGCTTCACCCTCTGCCAAAGATCATTCTGGAGTACAGACAGGTCAGTCAGTTTTGTTCACTGATAATCAAAGTCATAAAGGGATCCTAGAATAAGTCACATTTATCTTGTTGTTGACCACAAAGTCTGCTGTCTTCGACCTGCTTTCTTATGTAAATTAATAATGTACTGGCCGCTGAGAAAAGCTGGTTTAACACATTATAAACTTAGACACCTTCTTACATCTGCACATCTCAACATCAGCAGTATATAAACGTTGGTCATGGTAATGCTAACCACAAAAAAATGTTAGCTCGAGCTAACGCTAGCCTGAGCTGCTTATGCTAGCCTAAGCTGCTAATGCTAGGCTGCGATGCTAACACTAGCCTGAGATGCTAATGCTAGCCTGAGCTGCTAACGGTAGCCTGAGTTGCTAATGCTAGCCTGAGCTGCTAACGATAGCCTGAGTTGCTAATGCTAGCCTGAGCTGCTAACGGTAGCCTGAGATGCTAATGCTAGCCTGAGCTGATAATGCTAGCCTGACAATCTGCTAATGTCCTTGTTGGACAAGAGGAAAACAACAAAGAAGAATCTTGGAGCACCACTTATGTTCCAGGATGTACTCGGAATATCCAGACTTTGAATGAATTCCAAACAGATCCATGGCTTGCTGTCTGGTCCAACAGAGTATGGCTGCACACTCCCTTGTCTGCGCCACACACATATGTACACACACACTTGCGCTTCTGAGATGTTTACTATCACTGTCACACGGCCAAAGAATTACCACATTACCACTCCCCTCCCAAAACAGATGCACAAAAACTAGATGGAAATAAATATTGTTCTTTAATATCAGCCCAGTTTGAGACCGATATCGATATGTTAAAAAATGACTAACATCGGCCGATACAGATGTTGGTGCCAGTGTATTGTACATCTCTTGTTTGTCCAAACCTTTTGAAGTGTCTTACCAGTAGTAGAGAGCCAAAAGACCTCGGTAGCTTTCAGTTTAAGATTAGATTATTTATTTGATGTTCTGGTTAGAGAAACGCATTAACAGAACATTTAGAACTCACCTTAATTTTAAAATAGCTATTGTTCTTTTTTGTCCCTAGATTCACAAAATCAAGTCTACTTTTATTGACGGGATTCTCTCATGCATGAAGGACAAGGTGAGCCTGAATGTGTTTTCATGACACAGAATCACAAAGACACAGCCTTAATTAGATCACAACTTTTATTAACAAGTATAGTTTCACCTCAGACACTTTTAAAACTATTCTCCGTGAAAGAACAAATACAGAATTAAAATCTTCTGCGTGGTGCTGCCCAACAGAAGAGAGTTGCCACATGTCTGGTCTGTCAGTTTGTTTGACTGCCATGGCATTTTTGCTTTTAGAGAAAATAGACGTTTTTCTGATTTCCCCTCCACGTGTGCCTCGCTTGATCATCACATATGGGAGCAGTGGCTTTTGTTTGTCAAATCTGCTCTCCAACTCCACAAAGTCTGTCTGCCTGTCTGATTGATGGTGATGATCCATTTGGTGTGTTTTTGGGTCATCATGCAGCAATCCCAGCAAGAAATTATGTTTTAAGGCACAAAAACACAAATCCTTACTTTTATTCTTTAACTACCAAATTTCTGTCACGGCCAAACATGGAGGTTACGTCATGGAACAGGAACACCGTTGATGTCATACTTGGAGTTAAAGATGGCAAAAAGAATCACAGCTGCTGTTTTTAAGCTAATGTTAGCGATTAGTGAATTCTGTCATGTATAGTTTTTATATTTTTGTTTGAAACAAGTTTGTGTTTCTCATTTGTAAATTTGCATATGTAAATTAGGTCATTAAAAAGTTATATAATCTTGTCTTTTGAACACATCAGAACTACATCTCCTCTGCCTGGTACCAGACGAGCGCTGTAACTGGGAGAATCTCAGCCAAACACCCAGTAAGTGTGACCCCACAAACCATTTTATCTTTAACGGCCTCCTGGAGCTCTCCATGGTGCTGAAATACAGTCAGCAATGGACAGTTGTTCCTTTCTTTTTTGCACTCTGCTAGCTATCTCTGCTAAATCCTTGATTCTGGGGTGAGTTTGGGTGTAAATGTCTATGTTTGAAATTAGGCGTTTACTAAGTAGCTTTAGTAAACAAAATATTCACAAAAAATTAACCAACAAAACACTTTTCTTTGAAAGTTGTACTTAAGGACTGGATTTAAAAAAGCTAAATGGTTTAAAAACAAGTAAAAAGCTGACAAATGAGAGACAAATATCACCAAACAGCAAAAAACAAACATTCTCTCCAGCTCATTTAATCATTACTCCACCGTCGGTGTTCAGTTTTAGTCACTTTTCTGTCTGACAGAAACATAAACAGCGTCCTCTGTAGCCTTGGAGACACTGAGCGTTTTTAAACTCTCCTCATGATCCGTGATCTGCACATTAATGCTGGTACTAAATGATTTATGCCACTGTTGGGCCTGTTGGTTCTGCTCAAACACAGATCTGGGAATTGATTGCTTCATTAGAGAGTTTTATGCTTGATGCTTGGAGGCGTGTAGCTGTGTTGGTACGGGTCAGCTAACTTAGTCTTAATCTTGTTTAATGTGCTGCTGCTGGAATTTGTTTGAATATGACTTTGTGACCAATCAGATTTGATGTGATATCTGTTCAATACAGTGTTATATAATGTGATATGACAAAATTCATCAGGATATGATGCAGTATGATACAATAAATACATAAAAATCAGACTTTTGCAGCTTTGAAAGGAAAAAATGTACTGAAACAGTTTATTCTTTCTTTTTTGTTCTTTAGAATTTAAAAACACTGTAAGATTGGTTGATAAAATATTATAGGTCATCTAATCATGAGAATAACTTCTTTGATAGCAAACACATTGAATATTGGGATATAAGACCATCAGCAGGATGTTTCACAAGACTTTAATGTGAAAAAGTGCTTCACAAAGCCAGCGGAGAGAGGTTCATATATTTTTTATGTGAATTCACAGTTGAATGCAGTTCAGAAGGGATTAAAATTTGTCATTTTCCTTTCTTTATTGTGTATAAAGGAGGAGGATAAATGTAGAAAAGGGAAGAGAGTTCACAGACTCACATATTCAAATGAGGAGTGTTGCAGAGGGATGGAGCGTTCCTCTGTTTCCAGTTCAGATGAGGTGAAGCCGGTCTGCTGTAACAAAGGGATGCCTGAGTCTCAGCAGGGTAGACAGAAAAATCTGGTGCTGAGTCGAAAAGTTCTTTAAGCAAAGAGTCACATTAAAGAAGTGTGATATAAAAACGGTGCACAGTTTTAATCTCTACTGTTTATTCCTGTATTTTTCTCCCGGGTATGCTATAATCATTGTCATTTTATCCTCTGGATTATAATTTTTTATCTTCTCTGTGTGCACATATCCGTGTCTTTCACCAGTTTTCTATCCCGTCCTTTGCTCACGTGGGACTCCCATGTCTTTACACTAGTACCATCAACACTAAAACACAGAACTTCTGCCTTTTTTCTAAAAGACTGGATTGTTGATTCAGTCCTCGACATCTGCTGTCACTCCTCTTAACTTTGACAGATTTATACTTTTAAGCCACCCACAAGTGTGTCAAAACACTGCTACTTCATAAACAGTACAAAACAGCTGTAAAGTTGTTGTTTTGTTTTATTTTTGTCTTGTTTATATTTTATTATTTTATTGGTGGAGTCCTCCACATGGAGCGTGTCAGATCTAAACGAGAATATATCGCCCATCGTCATTTGTTGGACTGATGAGTATCGCTTGAAAAAAAAATCTTATTTATCGCCCAACCGTAGTTTATACTTCTACTTCATGACATCAATTTGCAATTAAGATAATTTAGCAAAGGGTATCAATTAAGTGGGCACATCTATTGTAGAGTGCAGGTGTGATGAAATCCCCCCACACCAACAGAGTGATCAGTGTTCCTCTTGAGAATCCCAGCCTGTCTCACTGTGGGACAGATTTACAATCATGGACCTTCTGGACAAATTTACAGCCCAACTTTTAATCAGTTTGTACTCACAGTCTGTGTGAAATCAGATGCACAAATGTATCGACCTTTATCAGCTGCAGCAGACTGCTCTGGTCAGTTTTATCAATAAATATTGAGTTATTTTGTTTGTTGTGTTTGGTATGAATAATTAAAGGGCTAAAGCAGTAATCTAAATCCATTCTGAGCTTGTAAGTGCCACAAGAAGTCTCTTAGCCACTCCCCCTCACAGACTCTGATTAAGCATCGCATGGCGCTCCAAACGAAATTTAATATTTTGTCCAAACGACAGGCCGAATATGCAATTTCTAAATCAAGCTGTAAATATTTTGAACATGGAGAGAGCAGGACGCATGCTCGCACATCATCTGCGTCAGAGATCGGCCTCTCAGATCATTCCAGCAATTAATAACGATCAAGGAGTCAGATGCTTGGAGAGTGAAACGATCAACTCATGTTTTGGTCAATTTTACATGTCGCTACACTCATCTGACTCCTCCTTTACGGAGGGTGATTTTGAAGCTTTTTTCAATTATATAACTATTACCTCTGTGAGTGTAGATCTGGAAAAAGATATTTTGTTGACCGAGATTGCTTCTGCAATCAGCAACGTGCAAAGCAGCAAAGCTCCTGGACTGGATGGCTGAGTTTTTTTAAGAAATGTTCTGGACTACTCTCACCATTGCTGTTGTTGGTCTTTAATAATGCCTTTACTGCCCGGTTGCTTCCACCAACTATGCATCATGCTGTTATTTCTGTGTTTTTTTTATTTATTTATTTTTTAACAGAGTCTTTTTATTACATTTTTAACATTTTCCAAGAAAAAAGCAGAACAGTAATAAACAAGCAAAACCCCAACCCAACTCACCCCGCTACTCTGGATCAGCTAAAAAAAAAAGCAAACATTAAAATATTTTACTGTAACTTTAAATTAAAATACAAAAGCAAATTTACAAAAAAAACAAAATACAAGAAACAATCACAAAAAATTTGTCACTGGAACACTATCAAATAAGAGCATAAATGTTAACCAGACATCCTCAAATGTATTAACTGAACCCCTCAGACTATGCCTGATCCTTTCTAGATGCACTTGGGACATTGCCTCCGCAACCCATGACAGTATGAGTCTCTTAGCAAGGAAGCAGCAGAAGGCTATCTTACTCAACTGACATGTGTCTAAAGGAGCATCCAACCACTCCAAACAAGGCAGTCAAAGGGTCCGGGTGCACAGTAGTCCCACAAATCCTGGAGAGTGCATCAAAAATAGGTTCCCAATATCCCTGTAGCTTTGGGCACGTCCAGAACATATGAAACAGTGTAGCAGATGACCGTCTGCAAAGCACACAAGTTGGGTCCAGGTCTGACTTGATTTTAGACAGTCTGTCTTTGGTTTCTGTGCTTTTGAAAAAAAGGTAAAAACTCTTTATGTTGTGGCTCTTACAGACCGATGGGTTTGTGAAAGATCCACAGTCCTTTATTAATGTTAGACATATGTTTAATGTGCTGTATACGCCTGCTCCATCCAACCAAAAGGTTGATGAAGTGGTACTCTCTAGAGGTCGATCGATATTGGTTTTTCTATTGCCGATGTCGATATGTAGGAGACATGGTCAGCCGATGGCCAATATGTACTGCCAATTTTTATGGGCCGATTTTCATTGCTGATATCTAGACATTTTCCACATTATTTTCATGCTAAAATATCACTAATAACATCAAGTTGATGCATAAAATTTCTGAAGCTGAATTACATTCTGCAACAGCACCAGGCTGCCCGAGGATGCGCCTGACTTTAAATCGGCTTTACTAAGGACAAAAATCGACCAATGCCGATGTATAAAAAACGGTAAATACATCTTCTTTAAGGGTTTGAGTCATTTTACTTGCTTTAAAAAGCATCAACTCGTCATTTTGGGGCAGAAAGACGGGGAAGACAGACATTTAAAATAGCTTCAAGGCTACATCGATCATATACCGTAGCTGAACTGCCTCTGTCGGCTCCGAAAGATTTTTAGTCCAGCTAATAGTCCAAGAAATATGTAAACATCATAAAAGGTCCAACAAAATCCACGTAATCCAGCAATCAGTGACAGGAAAGAACCAGGTTTTAAGAGGAATTACAGCACAAAAGTAGGGAGCTGAAATAGACACGTCTGTAGGCTTCTTTTCTCAGACCATAACCTTGTCCTCTTTTTGTTTTCTGCCTCTGAACTGCAGATGAAACAGCTTCTTCCAAGCTATGATAAATATTCTTTGGTTCAAAAACACTGTTCTTCCTGCCAGCAGATGGTTTGAAAGCATGTGATGTTGTCTAGGCTTTTCAGTGTCCATTCAGACTCACAAATGGAGTTCATTACAGCTTCATTATAGGACTATTGTGAGTTTGCTAGTAGGATAAAAGGAGCAATTAAAATACAGAGGACAGGGCACAGTGTTAATGACTATGTCAGAGGTGGCAAAAAATAACAAAACAACACTTGATTTAGTAGCTCAGTTGGAACAAACCAGCCTAACAGGAAACAAGAGTTTATGATTTTATATTTGAAAGTCAAAACTCAAAAATGCCACTACAGACCAACTCAGTGTCTCCTACACCTGTTCTGTGTTTGTGAGATTATTTATTGTAGAAAATATTACATTACATTCTAACATTTGATCTGGCTTCTTCTTAGTCTGATTTGGTAATGCTGTTGCTGGACTTTTAATCAGTTACATTGCCAAGCTGGATAAGTTTGCTGTGGCATTTCCAATCACTACTTGATTGATTTGGAGCAAAAAGCTAAATAAGTGCTTCAGAATGACATTCAGAAATCAGCAGTGATGTAAATGCTTATTGAATTGTTTGCACTGACCAACCAACATTGTAAAAATAAAAAGTTTTTATAGGTTGCACAGTCAGCATTCAGCAGAATAAGCTGAGTCAGACTGTTTTTCTACTTTAAAGCTTGAAGCACCTAGTCTTTTGTTAAGCTCTTTGATTCAGTCTGTGTTTATGATCTCTCCTTCATCTCATCTCCTTTATAGTCTCTTTCATCGTTTGGGTTCTTTATATTCCTGTCCACTTTTGCTTGCTCATTCTCAGATCTGTTTGTCTTTGAAAGTCTGTGGTGGTAATGATCTCACACCAAAACTAACTAACACATTTTGACTTGTCGTAAACAAATAAGTCAGCATTAGTAGATGATGTTTAGAGGTTTTGTATTATGCTATTTTAAACCTTTCAGAGCAATGATAAGTCCATATATGATCAAATATTACCATTGGCATTGTGGAGACATCATTTGTTCTGAAATATATTATTTTTTTGAGACATTTTATCAACCTGGAAATAATGTGCTTGGATACCATGAAATCCTGCCTCCACCTAAGTGAGCTCCACTCATTTTCTTAAATAACCCCATTGAAGCATCATGGCTCATGAAGAAGCTAATCCATGTTAGCAAACACAAAAGTCAGTTTTACATATATTAGGGTACAATTTCATTTTGCATAACTTTATCTTTTAGATTAGACCAAAATAACTAAAGTTTAATACTTTAGCATGAAAGGCCATGATGATCAAGAAGGTCTGCATTCCTTCAGGAATTGTAGACCTGTAATCGTTCTAGCGACATTTACGATATATCTGCAGCACAATCGGTATTGGCCGATGTTGGTAATTTTTAACACACTGGTATCAGTCTGATAAGTAAAAGTGGGCCGATATTAATAACTGATGTTTACTTCCATCTTGTTGCCTGGGGATGTAAGAAAATATTGATATAGTGAGATATCCCAGTATTTCTTGTTATGATACTAAATCAATATTTAAAAGCAGCGTATGGATTTTTTTTTTAATTGAGAATTTACATGCAAACGTTAACTGTATTTATTTTGTGTTTTGCAATTCAAACTCTGACCACAAGGTGTCATCAGTTTTTACCGCCTTCATTTGGAGATCTTGTGATAACACTAGATGTGTCATGGAAACATCTGGCCCCAGTTTTCCAATTAAATTCAGCCTTAAAATGTTTAAATACCCAGCCTGGCCAAAAGAAGTCACCACATGGATTTAACTAAGCAAACAGGAACAAGCCTCCTATTGGATAATTACTGCATCTTTCAGCTGGCAACAAGTTATTTAACCCCAACTGGTGCAATAAGTTAGCTTGGTAAGCCATCCTATATATGTGAATATATAGTCTGGCCATGGTCCATTGACGGCTCTCGGTCGTGGGGCGGGATCTACGGTTGTCTTTCAAACTGTCTCCACATGCTATTGGATAACGAACAACATGGCGTACTCACCGCTACAGACGTCAGTCAACGAGGCACTCCGCCATACTCCATCAAATGAGATGCAAATACATCCTTTTCCAAATAAACTTAAGTACCTCTATCTGCTCTTGACTAGCTATCTGGCTAGAATATATTCTGTAATTATATTTGCATTGATTTATTCTACTGTCACTGTGCAGCACACATTGTGAAAGCTTGTTGTGTACATGTGATGCTCCAAACTACTACCCACGCATCCATGTACCAAAAAACTGTATTTACATCCATGTATTCTCCTTCACTCAGCCTCAGCTACACATCCCAGGTCACAGATCTTATGCACAACTGAAATACAACAACCCCTGAACATTCATCTATGTGTTAAGGTATTATATTATCTCACCATTAATACCTGATCCCAGTGGAGATCTTCAGTCCACACCCAACCTCTGCAGTCTTGGCACACAAACCTGCCTGTCTGTCCCTTCCTCTAGTAAATAATGAATTAGCAATAAAAGCAAGAAGATGTTATTCTCCTTGAATCTCACACACAGTGGAGCCATACTCATATTCTGACAATGATGGCAAACACAGTTTTGCTTTTACCTGTGTGGGCTATAGGTTGTCCTTGAAAATGACCTTGAACATCATCGAGTTTGTAATGACAAGGTGAGTAATATTGGCTTTATTAGGGAATAGAATTGTATGGCTGACCCTAAAGCTGCCTTTTTTTCTTCTTTTCTTTCCACCAAACTGGCATGTGTGTACAAGTGAATCTTAAAATTTTGTTTTTCTTTGCCCTTAAGTTTAAAACGTCCTGCATACATGAAATTTTCTGGGTTTCTGTTTCAGCAAAGTTTCAGATTACTCACTTGGTCAATGCAGGCTTTGGCAGAAGCAAGATGAGCATCATCCTGAGTCTATTTTTGGATGTTTTGTCTTTAAGGATTTGTAATGTTGGGTAGAGTGGCCTTTTTATTAGCTACTCATATTTCTGCTGGTCATAGTGCTTCGTCTGCCATGAAGCTAAAAATGAAAGGGTGGATTATCTTACTCAAGCCACATCAAAATCCATCTATTTTATTTATTTACCACTATTTGGATATTTTTCTGCCCTCTCTGAAAAGTTACTCTGCAGTTTTAGCTTTAAAACATTCAGTAAGGTCTCTTTCACACTGGATGGTGACATCTAAAATCAGCCAGAACAAGACTGGTACTTGCAGGTCTTACCATTGGCTTACCATTAAGTGTGATATAGCGCAATAGGTTCACAATAGTTGTGAGCATGTTCAGGAATTCCATAGTGAAGTTATGGTGGTTTATTATAGTGGTGGCAGCATATTGTGGTCTTGAGTGGAGTGTGGAACCAGCACATCTTTGATGAGAACTGCTCACACCAGTGTGACCGGGTCAAAATTTGATTGACCACATTGCCCTCGTGCTAGGCTATAACTCCATTATGTTATCAGTATTGTAAAATTGTCTGTCCAAATTCAGGGGTTGTATTCTCATTAGGACCCGTCCTACTTGGTCCACGTCAGTCGGGTCCTTCCTCAACCGCTTAGACCAGATGTGAGCAGCTGGGAATATGAACTTCTAGCCTTGATATTCATTCCTGCCCCTTCTTCAGCAAATGTCCTGTCACCACAGTCATGAAACTAAACAGAAAATACACAAAACTTAGCAGAAACACATGAAAAGATACGGACTCGTCATACGAGCTTGTTTACGAGGATTTTTTCTATAATTCTTAACCAAACATATATTATTATATTAATATTAGAATGTTACACTTTGTGAAGTGCCTTGAGGCGTCATGATTTGGCGCTATGTAAATAAACTGAATCGAATTGAATTTATTAAATAAACAAATATGCAAATGAAAAAAGCCAAACAACACAATCGCTTTAACTTCTTAAATTTTGTACAGCCAGTTATTAATGTACTTCCATTTAATTCTGTAATCCTCTTCCACTTTCCCCACAATGAATCCTGGGACAACCTTTGCCAAAAAAGGATACATATGAACCATAAATGTAGGGAAAACAAGGACACATTTTTAGTATTTGAATTTAGACAGCCTTGTCGCCTCGCTGTGACGTAATCGACCTTAAAATGTGTACTCGGAAGGATGCAACCCCTGAATTTGATTTGAACACAGCAGAGTGGCAGGTTTCTCTAAAGCAGGACTTTTCAATCCTGGTCCTCGAAAGCCGCTGCCTGCGTGTTTTTGCTGAAGAGATGATTCAGTCATTGAATCAGGTGTGTTAAAGACGGGAAACTGCTAAAACATGCATGGCAGTGACCCTCCAGGACCAGGCTTGAATAGCCTCGCTCTAGTGTGGCTGCAACCTGACACAGTCTGAGGAAGTTGTGCCAGGTCAGGGCCCAGGGAGTAGTGAAGTTGGAGGATCGTCATGGGAACATGCTGCTGGAATATGGAGAACATAACAGAAACAAATCTATCTAATGAATACTAAGAGCACGCTCGTGTTCTAACAGGTCATTCACAATGTCGCAGGGTCAGCATCCTGTGTGAAAACAATGTAAAATGTTTTTTATCTTTTCGGTTTCCATGAATATTCATGAAACTTTGACTTGTAATTTTGTATTCTTGGCTTCTGGCAGCTTGAAAACATCTTAGTATTGATGTGACATTCATGTATGAATCAAATCTTTTGAACGGCTCTTCAAAGTGAATGATAAGAGCCATTGATCTTGTCTTCCAGCCTCCCACCCCTCCAGCTCAAGAATGAACGGCTCCCTTCGAAGAGTCATAAGTCCCATCACTACATCTTGGGAAATCACCCAGATGTGTTTATGTTTCTTTATTAATTAAAACTGTGCCCCCACTTTTACAACAAATATGAAATTATTTTGGCCGTCGGTAGCTCAGGAGTTTTCCTGTAACCGTTGCCGGTTCGCACCCCCAGTCCATCCAAGGATGTGTCCTTGGGTATCCAACTTCCCCCTCCTTGTCTGCTGCAGTTGGAGGGATTGGTGGTGCCAAATGTGGTAGCCTCTCTTCTGTCAGTAGCTACATTAACATGCGCCAAATTTCCCCTATCCGATTCAAGTCTTGGTTGATGGGAAATCCCAAATCTCTGTTTACATGGACACTAACTGAAATGATCCGATCATGCTGTGAGTATACATGCACCAAGCATTCAATCAGATTAAACAGGTTGAGCATGTGCAGAGTTGGTAATATGCCACTTTCAGACTTTTCCAGCGGTTTTTGATTTGGTCAATACTTCGGTGAATTCCAGCTTCCTGGTATAATTCTGCATTTCTAGCCTTTCTGCCATCGAGACGTTCAATAATATTGAACTCCTGTAGTGTTTCCAGTAAAACAATAGTGTCTGCAACAGACCACTTCTGTTTACCTCCCACCATGTACTCGATCTGTCCTGTGTGTCTGCAAAGGTGGAAAGACGTCACGCTGAAGTTGCACACATGCACAGTGGGCATTATTTTACTCAAACAATCCGAATGAGTGTGTACACGGACATCAATCGGAATGATAATCGGACAAAACCGCCTCTCAATCGGAATGAAATTTCATTCCAATCGGGCCGTATCAGATCAGAATATTCCGATTGACATGTTTACGTGAAGAATTTTTGATCTGATAGGGCATTCATTCTGATTACTTGTGTCTATGTAAACGTAGCTAGTGTTCCCCAGGGCAGCTGTGGCTATAATGTCAGCGTATCGCCATCTGTGTTTGAATGATTGTAGTGTAAAGCCCTTTGGAGTCTTCAAACTTGATAAAGCACTTCACAAGTGCAGGTCGTTTACCATTTTTACCATCTGAAGGAAATTCTGATTTGTAAATGGCTGAAAAGCCTGCTGCTTTAATTTTAATTTTTGAAAGGTTTATAGATAGAATGATAACTCTTTAAAACAGACCACGTTAATATTCAGATGGACACATTCATACAGCTGTTTCTTCTCTAAGTTCTTCGTTACCGCTTTAAAAGAACATGGAGTGCATATTACTGATCCTTCTAATATTAGGTCTAAGAGAATCTGATCTACTTATAACTGAGGAACATTAACAGAACAAACATACATCTGACAAACTCTTTTGTCTCTTCCACACTAGAACTTCCAAGCCTTGCCAAAGCAGCCACTTCAAATCAGTGAGAAGCAGTACGTCCAAGGTAGGGCGCTGATGCACACTCACAGGAAAGCTGTCCTCCTACTCAGGCTCCACAGAATGAGACTGTGATAAATGTTGAGGTGCAGTTATGTGTGTTGGTGCACCGTTCTCCTGAGGCGTGCAAAAACTGATGAGCAGGGAGCCAGTAAAGAGGGTTTATGAGGATGATAAAAGTCTGCAGCAGTCTTCTATCTAAAACTCCTCTTTTCTCCTTTCTGCCCTCCTGCAGCTTTGCTTCTTTAGCTGTTGCTCATCTTTTATATCAGTTTAAAATTGTCCAAACTACCTCCACGTTCAGTTTTTATAATAAAATATCACATAAAAAATTACAAAAGCTGAAAATGATTGTCCTGAAAAACACTGCCTTTCTCTTGAGATCACAACTTTATTACCTCATTACACTAAAAATAATAATGCCTCTTTTTGTTTGAAAATTATTTAATTTACATCAATATCATGGCATGACAAGGCTTGATTTCAAACCTCAACAGTTTTCTGTTTTTAAATCACGAGAAAACCAAAAGGTTTCTTCTTTGGTTCATTATAGTTAAAAATGTCAGGATAGCACATTACATTAGAAACGGATGTAAATGTGGGATATGACAGCAGGGATATGCTGGTGAAGGTTCTCAGTCATCCAGGTCATGGTAATCCAAATTGGGTTTGAATGAAGGCAACTGGACTTCTTTGGTTTCTTGAAGATGTTTCCATTCTCATCCGAGGAACTTTGTCAATTCTGACTGGAATATGGGAGGGTAGATCTTATAAACTGTAGCTGTCCATTGTTGCTTAACGAGCAGAAACTGCCTGTGAATATCCCTCCTCCCTACCCCCTGATGAGTCGTTAGCATCGTTAGCTCCTATTGTGTGTATTGATTAGATGCAGGAGGGTGTGACCTAGACTGAAACTGTTTTGGAATTTGGTTCCCTTGTCCTGCAGGACAAGGGACATACTTTTGAAGATGATAAAGTCCACATTCTGGACAGAGAAAATTGATGGTTTGAGAGAGGAGTTAAGGAAGCTATATATGTCAAAATGGAACAACCATCATTAAATAGAGGAGGAGGGCTCAGGTTTCAACTTTCCAGCACCTACAATGCAGCTTTGAACCAAATTCCAAAACAGTTTCAGTCTAGTTCACACCCTGCTGCATCTAATCAACACGACTCCCACACAATAGAGGCTAAAAATGCTAACAACTCATCAGGGTGTAGGGAGGAGGGGTATTCACAGGCAGTTTCTGCTCGTTAAGCAACAATAGACTAGCCTAGTGAACTAGACCAAATCTTGCTTTGCAGAGTTTGGTCTAGGCACGCTTCATTGGAATCCTCGCAGCCTGTGGCTGTCCAATCACAGCTCGCTATAGTTTTGGTTGGGCCAATCACAGCGCTCTATATTTTGGGCCAATCACAGAGCGGGATTAGCCGATGACGTCAGCGCTGCGGCCGCGAACCCAAGCAACATGGCGCCAACGCCGGAGCCACGTTCTTTTGAAACGGCTTTGTCATCAACATTGGATTATTTAGACTCCAACGTGCGTAAGTCTGTCTGATATACTTAGCAGCTTCTTATTTTTATCAAACAAAGTAGTGCAATGTCCCAGTACACCTGATATTCACATGTTTTTATACAAAAACAACAGAAATCATTGATGTTAGACGCCATTGCTGCCTCTCGCTTTTCCGTTGCTGTGATTACGTCACGTTTGTTACTCTGATTGGTCCTAGCGCTATCCAATTGCGTGCTGACATTTTGAAAGACAACCGTAGATCCCGCCTCACGACTGAGAGCCGTCAATGGTTCGTGGCCAGACTATATATACACATATATAGGATGGCTTGCCAGGCTAACAATAGACAGCTACAGTTTATAAGATCAACCCTACCATATTCCAGTCAGAATTGACAAAACTCCTCGGATGAGAAGCGAAACATCTTCAAGAAACCAAAGAAGTCCAGTTGCCTTCATTCGAACCCAATTTGGACAGCAGGGATGATCTGGTTTACACATGGAGAATAGTTATTCTGTGGTATTTAGCAAAAATAGCAAATCTGGTCATTAAAACACTGAAAACGTTTTTTTCTCAGGAAACCAGAATTGTAACTGCTGTATGGAAGCAGAGGACCATAATCACACTAAACCATGTTTTTCACGCTAACCTCCGATTTTTATGTTCTTACATTACATTTTTCACTACATAACTTCTTAAAATTGAATTGAACATATTTCCTTTTAGTTAGTCTTAAAGTATTTGTTGAAGTTATTACATGATAAACAATATATATTGTAAGGATGTGGTACAAAATGTTTTAACCAAATAGAAATATTTTTCCAACAAGAAACATTATGACAGATCATTTACATTTTTTATCTGGAAAGCATCAGTTTAATAATCCCAGATTATCTGGCTGACAGCGTGCTTCAAACAAAGAACAAAAACAACATTTCTCTGTTTGCTGATGAGTTAAACATGAGAACATGTCCGTCCATCTGGTGGCATGACCGTGCCAGACTGCAGCTCAGTCTTTGTTTTTACTTTCTCTCCTCTCCGCTCGAGCGAATCACAGGCGCAAACATCAGCACCTCTGCTCTTCACTGACTCAGATTCCCAAGACTCGGTGTCATCAAATCCCCTTCCATTTCTTCCATCCCTTCATCCCTCTCATCCACCTATCAGTTATCACTTCCTGCCTTTAGGGGAGAAGTGGAGATGGTTGTTACAACTGACAGCAGTGTCCCAGTTTGCATGTGTGTTTTTGTTTTCTTTGTCAGCGATTCTGTGTGGTGCTTCAGAGGCGTCTTCATCATGCTGACGTGAGATGTGATGGTCTGCTCAGCGTGACGACTGCTTTTTCCTGCTTTACAATCAGCACCTCAGAGCTGAGAGTTCAGAGATAGGCTGATCCAGCTCAGTTTCTGATTTTACTCTAAATGTGGTGCTACAGATCCATGATTTTACCTATTGTCTTTGCAGATTTTAGTGGATGTTGAGTCTCCTCTCCTTATCTTCCTATGGGGCGTGTGTGTATGGAGATTTTTGCTATACATAAATGTCCTTAAAGGTGTGGTTCACTTGTTTAATAAATGCATTTGCAGTGGTAGGAATGAATGCCGTGTAAGTTGTACTCAGGGAGGAAAGAAGCTCAGATGTGCCTGTTTCAGGAAGCACAAGTCAGGAGAATAAAGTAGCTTCAGACAACAGGTTTTGTCTTATTTCCTGATATTTGAACATCTCTCCTCTGATTGGATAACCGTTTTTCCTTTTTTTTTTTTCCGGCAGCTAATGCAGGTGATAGGGGTTAAATACTATTTTAACATTCAGCATGCATATGCAACTCAGAGTTTCAATTGTATTTCAAAAAGATCAAGTATTATTTTATTTATTCTTTATTTAACCAGGAAGGTCCCATAGAGCTCCGGACGTCACGTGACTCTCAGAGCGTAGACGCCATTTTGGCAGGCAACGAAGGTAAACAATGAACGGGACCGGTTTACTCCGTCGGAGTTTACTCCACACTTTAAAACCGAAGAAATCGTCTTATATAGTCAGAAATTAAATAGATTAAACATCTCTGACCCTTACCATGCCCCTGGGATACTTTTTAAAACGCCAGAAGCTGTCTGAGTGGACCTCTTACCGGATTTGAGATACCCTGACATTTATAATTTCCTTATCAATGTTCCCTCGTCCTACTCTGGAGCATCGCTAAGAGCATATAAAAGCCTGGAGGGATACAAATGGACTCAATCAGGGTTTGTTGTCGGGATCCAGATCTGGATTCTTCCTGCTAAGGACAGCGCTGTTGTCACCGGGAGGGTAAATGGAGATTTTTGTATTAGCAACAGCCCGTTGCAAGGTTATGTCTGTGTGCAACGTAGTGTGTGTTCATAAACCTCAGAAAAATAACTACAGTATTTTCTTAAAGCATAGTTAAAAATTAAATACAGCTTAGCCGGTTCCTCGCTGTGATCATAAGACACGTAAATGGTCTTTTACGTTTAAGTTTTACGTGATGCTTACTTGTTGCTATGAGCAACAAGACAGAAAAAGCCACGCCAAAATAAGTTTAGGAAGCCCACTAAACATCGTAATAAAAGCATTTAAAATAAATACCATATACAGTTGAGGAAACATTGGTTTAAGTACCTGATATGAAGTGGTCGCTGCATAAGCGAAAACCTTTACACCCAGGATCCCACAGCTTCATTTTAGCCTGGTCGCTGGCGCGTTTCATTGCGATGATCCAACGTTTGCGGCGTTCCGGATCTTGGGGAATCCTGTAGAAGGCTCTTCCCTTATCTCGTCCGCGTCTGTTATGGCATCCTGGGTCACAACAGGTATCTACCATATTTCCCGTTTGATTGAGTTTTCTGACAATAACAATAGCGTAGCTGTGGGCAACTGCCTGCCAAGATGGCGCCATTCAATTTGAACTGTTGCATGCCGGGAGAAGTGACGTCAACTCCCGGAGCTCTATTGAGATTAAAAACCTCATTTTCAAGGGAGTCCTGGCCAAGAGGCAGCAAAAGTTACAGTTACAACATTTTTGGTTACATGGTTTTTCAGTGAACAAGGCCTTTAAAACCAAATCTTGCCATGAGTCATGTGTTTAATTGTCACGGGTTATTAGAGGACTGCACTATAGATACAGTGACCAACATAATGACCTGTTCCTCCTAATGTTTGCTGATATTGGCTCCAAAGGCCCCAGGGCATCACTTTGCAAACATGTAACTAGAGGCTAACACACAATATATACATTCAAGCTGTTTTCTCATTGCAGTGAATTATGATGTGTGGTGTATTGAATGGTCTTTGCTTAATTCTCTCAGGGAAGGAGGAGGAGGTTGTGACTGTTCATCCTCGAGCCACGTTCGTTCCACAAGAAGGATGGACTTTTCTTGCAGCAGGTGGGAGCAGATGCATTAATACAATATGTGGTTATTTTCTTGTTTTTCCGGCAGAATTTCTGCATTTTTGTGCTGAAGCCAGAATCTGACCTT
This sequence comes from Aphyosemion australe, assembly GCA_006937985.1. NCBI lineage: Eukaryota > Metazoa > Chordata > Actinopteri > Cyprinodontiformes > Nothobranchiidae > Aphyosemion > Aphyosemion australe. The sequence goes on from SSNS01000042.1 coordinate 1,818,561, forward strand.
CACTAAGTATTACTCCGGCTTTCCACTGGATGAGTTGTCATCGTGTAATGTCTGAGAAGCATAATATGCAAATAATATTACATTTACACTGAAATTACCTCAGGGACAACGGTGGCAAAGGAGTTAAGTGTCTGTCTCATAACCGGAGAGGGTTGCGGGTTTGAGTCCTGCTCAGTCTGTCGCAGTCATTGTGTCCTTGGGCAAGACGTCACCCTTCTTGCCTGCTGGTGGTGGTTGGAGAGACCGGTTGCGCTTGTATACAGCAACCTCGCCTCGGTCATTGTGTCCCAGGGCAACTGTGGCTACATTGTAGCTCATCACCACCAGTGTGTGAATGTGTGAGTGAATGGTTGAATGACTGCATGTGATGGTTGTAGAACCCTAGAAGGCAACCTTTACCGTAGTCTGCATCAAAAGGTTACTTTGGTCTGTGCTGTTTGTCCCTGGTGTGCAGACATATAGAGAGCAGGTCAGGATGCTGTCAGTCTAGCAGCACATTGTGAGGACTGAAAGGTGTCTGCTGGCTCTGACAGAGTAACACACTTACATAACCAGACAGTCAAACCGAGGTGAGCAGGAGGGAACCTGCATGACTAGAACATAGATACAACATCTGCACAAACACACACACAACCCTAGAGGAGACAAGGTTGTTGTGGAAACCATCTTTCCTTGGATGTACTTGAAGAGTTACCCCCTGCATGTCCTCCCATGCCTTTCCTAAATTGGAATCATCCACTCTGTGTGTGTGTGTGCGTGCGTGTGTGTGTGTGTGTGACACAGATACTGTTTCCAGTATGTTAAGATATCCAAACATCAGAGAAGAATCCTCCAGGACTATGAAGTTGGTTTTCATCAAAGATTAAACAAAGATTCTTTCTTTGTACATTTCGAACATCTTCTTTGTCGTACTGCAGCTTTTTTTTTTTAATTGTAAGCTCAGATATTTTTTGTTGCCTGCTGGTGTGTGGGAGCTGGAGAGAGTTAAAAAAAAAAACCTAAGGGTAGCCAAAATGAGAACAAAGGCATTACTCATTCCCTCATGGATTCCTGTTTAAACATGCAGTCAGTCTGTTTGCTTATACAGACTTAAGGAAATCTGTAAAATATCTAAACACTTTTCATTTTTTACTGTAGAATTGAACATCATGTTGCAATCAAACCTGGCCATGTGCTCTTGGAGAACACATGACCTCACAAAGAGTCATTATTATCACATGATTCAATAACTGGAAGCACCTCTAGCAGCAATAAGTTGAAGTAATCGTCTTTTGGATGACCTCATCAGTTGTGTTTTTATTATGATTGGATAAGATGTTTGTCACTCGATATTAACTTTAAATATCTGCCCATAGGTTTTTTTTACTTGTATGTTGATAGATTAATTCCTCCTGGAAGCCTTTTTTACATCAACTGTATAGTTTTTTTTCTATGGGTGGGGTTTTAGGTTTTTGTCTGTAATCTTTGCTGCAAAGCATCTACAAGGAGAATTTGAATAATGTTAAAAATTCATGATTCACAGCTTAATTCTGTTCTTTTTTGTGCTTGGTAATATTCTGTAATTAGTACTTCCTGTGGTTATTTTAATAGCACTTGTTTGAAGCAGTAGGTTATAACCTAACACAAATTTTTGAAAAAAAAGTTTTTTTGACCCCCCTAATTTATTGCATAACTTAAACAATATTATTTTTAAAAATGACACATTTTTATCAGCAGTTAAATCAGTTTAAAATTTTACCATCCAATAAATCTAAATTGTTGAGAATTTCTGACATTTTGCTTTAGTGATAGCATGAATATAGTTTTATGTTGCTTCCAGTTAGAAATTAGAACAAAAAAGTAACTATTCAGTTTATTATTTAACATTTTATTTGTGATCTCTTTAACTCATTAACTGCCAGCCGTTTTCTGATCAGAAAGCCCCTGACTGCCAGCGTTTTTGAGCGTTTTTACTGTTTTTTGAAGAGTCACAGAACATTGTGCTCTATGATCATGTAAACACTAAAACTACCAAACGAAAGAGTAGACTCACTTCTTACATCAGGAAGAATCGCCGTATTTCTAGCGTTATCCGTTCATTCACAAGCGCTGCTGCAGAAGCATTTCTGGTTCGTCAATGGTAGCGAATGAGTTAATAGCCATGCTGGTTTTTTATTGTGATGGTAACTATGAATAACATTTTCCTGGTCCACATTTAAAGAGCATTCCAGTTGACTGTTAGGGTTATTTTTGTACAGATCAATACCCAGTCTCAGTTAGAAATAGGCTGATTCACCACACACACACACGTGCGTTTTCAAGATCATCTCTTACAGTGCTGTAAAAATGCATTTGCCCGCTTGCAGATTGTATCTCCTTTTTTGTTAAGATTTTTTTGTTGCACTTGATCTGTAAGAGGGCAAACCCTTTTGACAGCAATGTACATGTTTTCTTTTTATACCAGCTCCCACACCTTCCCTCTTGTCTTCATCAATTTTCTTTCCCTCACTTCCACACATCCTGGTCAGCAATATGTTTCTGTTGCTGCCAGCCATGCTTGGAGGAAGAGTGATAGAGCTCATCAAATATTAATGGGATGATATCTTTAGAAACTCTCTCTCTCTCTCTCTCTCTCTCTCTCTCTCTCTCTCTCTCTCTCTCTCTCTCTCTCTCTCTCTCTCTCTCTCTCTCATCTGAACTCAGCCAAACCTGCTTGTATCTTTTCCTTCATCATTCACCTAACCATCAACTCTTCACTTTTTCTGTTTTCTGGATCTGTCCAACATCAGCATACTGTATCTCTTAAAGGCCAAGTTCACTGAGAAACCATTTTTTACTTGTTATTTTTGAAATATGATTGGTCACTCTGAGTTTAACATGTAGGCTGAATGCAAAAATAGTCTTCTACCCCTATTTCTTGCATTAGCAAGCAACAGAAAATAGACGGGGTAACGCACGGATTAAAAAAGGCAGTCAGATCTACGTCACATTGAAAAATTAGCATTCATGGACTTGCCTATCTTGGCTCGCGATGGGGAAGGCTAGCTCGAGCTAATGCTAGTCCAATCTACTGCTAACACTAGCCCAAGCTAATGCTAACACTAGCCTGAGCCTCTTTTACTGTTTCCCTCTTCATCTTATGTTTTAAATGTCAAATGAAAAACATTTTTACCTGCTTTATGAGCAGCAAATTAAGTGTTTTACTAACTTGTTTCATCCCATCTAAGTAACTATTCCTGACATGTTTCACCACAAAATGTCAGATTTACCTCAGTAATGATAAATAAAACATTAATAATTTCCAAAGCATCAGCACTAGAAAGCCATGCCTCCATAATCCCATGAACCATTAGTCTTTGCCTCTCAGCATCCTCACAGAAGCCTGTTACAGTCGGTTGCTTCATCCTGAGTGAAAATCTCTCAATTTTCTCTGCATTAGTTGGAGGATAATTTGATTCTGAAGCAGCAGAGGAAGAGATGTGTTTCTGTGAAGAGGCAGGAATTGAGTGGACTGAAGCTGTCCATGGATGAAAAAGTGTTTGTTTACTCTTTTGTAGATTTTTATAACATCTCCTCAACTTTTTAAATCTATTTGTCATAATAAATTGATTAATTTTAGGCAACACCCCAAATTTTAGAAACAGAAATATTTTTTAATCGGAGTTGATTTTTTTACCTTTTTCAAACTTCTGTACTTTTTGTTCTTTTATAGGCCTTTCACTCTCACTTTTCTCCCAAAAAAAGTCTTTTAGTTCCTTAATTTTGCTTAATTTTTACACATGTAGATTTCTATTAAATGTTAAGGAATATTTGATTAAAAATGGTGAAACTTACCTTGGTAAAAAAAAAAGATCCACTTTGATCCACTTTGAATTTTTCTTATTCAATAAAATAAAGAAGAAATCTTGTCCTTTTTATTTTTTTTATATTTGTGACTCCTAAACTTAGTCAGAGATTGTAACACACTTGGCAGCAACAACTGCCATCAAAATGTTGTAGCAACTGGTAATAAGTCTCACATCACTGTTTGGCAGAAATGTTTGAACTTTCCTACATTTGCTGCCAAAATGAAATAGACGGGGAAACTCTCGGATTAGAAAAGCCTGTGACATTTGCACATCACAGCATGCATGGACTCACCCATCTTGGGTTGCGACGAGGAAGGCTGTTGTTGTTTTAGCGTCCAGGGGAGAGCAGAGCACATCTCGGCTAGCAGAAGCTAACCTTTAGCATTAGCAACTCCACCACACAGCAGAACTCCTCCAGGCTTGTGTTATTTGTGGCAATAAAATATCAATGATGCAAAGCAAATAGAGTCAGTGGTAGATTCGTGTTGCTGTTATCCAATCAGAGGCAAGATTTCCGAATATCAGGAAATAAGACTCCAGATCCTTTCGTCTTCTGCTCACCTCTGCTCTGGCTAACTTCTACTTCCTGAAACAGGAGTGCCAGAGCTTTTTTCTACAGAAAACGACTTACAGGGCATTAATTCATACTAGAGACCACTGCAAATGTGTTGAAAAAGCAAGTGAAAGGTCTTTGGGATCATCAAGGTGCTTTTGGTCAAATGAGGGATGGGCTGTTATGTTTGTTTTTTTTGGTCAAACCAGAAGTTTTGGCTTTGGAACTTAGGATGTGTTGCTTTGTGAGATCATTTAACCTACTTCATGTTGTCAGACAGGCCTGACTGAAGTGAGCATAAAGTTATAACTAGTTTATAACTTTTTCAGTGCCACTTGAGAAACATGTTGGACACAAAAAGACCTGGAGGGTTATGTTGGTGATGGAAGGTGATGTTCTCTGAACTAACTGAAACTTTGTTGTTTTTGTCAGATTTCTGCCAGGTGGAGCTGCGACTGCTGGCTCACTTCTCCTCTGATTCTGAGCTGCTCCGCATTTTTACCAACCCACAGGCTGACGTCTTCACCATGCTGGCATCTCAGTGGTGTGTTTCCCTCTCCCTCTCTCTCTCTCTCTCTCTCTCTCTCTCTCTCTCTCTCTCTCACACACACCTATATACAGTCTTTGTCACACACACACCCTCATCTCTCTGCCAAGGTGACTGCTGATGCTCCACAGGGTTTCTCTTTCCTCTCTCTGACTCCTTCTCTCATGACTGCCAGCTCCTTCACTTCAAACACTAATAATCATGTTGCCATGACTACCAGCTGACTCATTTGGTCTCCGTTCGATGTCCAGGAGACCCCTGGGATGCTCTCCCTTGGTGATTACATTGTTTTGCTTTTGAAGTTGCTTTGTGTTTGGCTACAAGTGGCCTTCCTCTGCAGTCTTTCAGCCACACCGTGGGTGTGTCACATTTACACACAAGTGTTTTATCTTTTTTATTCTCTGAGGGTTAAACCTGTATTTTGTCATCCGGTTGAACAGATTTCCACATTAGCAGCCTTAATCAGGCATTAAAGTGTCTCTATATGATACATCTTTCACATTTAGACTAATAATCTGGTTTCTGCAGAAATGATTTATATTCTGTCTTCTGTTAGTCTTTATTGTTTTTATCAGTCTTTACTTCTCTAGATCTTCCTGATTCAATCAAAGCCTTTCTCCCTCCAGCTAGTGAACCCTCACTGGATCATCTCTCACTCAACATTTGCTAAAGAAGACAAAAATAGTTTTATGTTGTACAAACATTTTATATCATTGCAAATTAAAAGGGTCCCCCAAACAAGAGCATGCTTTTTTAGGTACTCTCTTGTTTGAAGCCCAGCAGATGGCAATACAAATCCAGGTTGGATCTGAGCTTGTGAAGGAGTCCAATCATTCATATTAATGCACTGCTCAACAGATAAATGTGTTTTTGTATCGGAAACAGTGTAAGAGACATTTTTATTTAGTTACATGATGCTAAGAGTTGTCTGGGGTGTTCTTCAGACACATAGAGTGGACTTTGTGTCAACAGTGGCAGCAGCAGCCCATAAGCCCCTCAAGAAAAGCCACTTTGCAGACAAGTCGTCTCTCCCGCCGGCTGATCCGCAGCACTACGCCTGTCTGCGGATCACATTTCATAACTGTCACTGGCTGTCTGTCTATGTCTCTTATCTCCTGCTTTCTCTTTTTATTAGTCCTTTTCTCTTTCTATTGCATTTCCCTTTAAGCCCTACAGTGTACATTTAGCCTTTTTCTGTTTATTTTTTTGTGATTTTCCAGTTTTCCCTCATTCATATGCTGCATTTATTAGTCTGTAACACTTTTATCTACTTAGCTTTAATTTGATAAAAAAATTTCTTTCATTCAAACACGCTGCCTCCAAAAGCTTATATAGCTTTTAGATTATTTTTCCAGAAATAGAAATAATAATGTTGAATTGTTGTTGAACAATGTTGCAGTTAAAGAGAAATGTGGTCACACACTTAAACTGATGCATAATATCTACAAACATGCCCACCAAAAATGTTATAAAGAACAAAGAAAGAACGCTATTAGGTTGTGACACCAGTTTCCCTCAGATTAAGATAATTAAAACTATGCTGTGCTGCTGCGGAGAATGGTTAAAAAGCTGTATGTGACACTCATTTCTTTTGAAGACAACAGTTTTTTTCTGTCACTCAGGAAAGGGATGAGCTTGGGTGATGTTTCTTCTGAAGACAGGGAGCACGCCAAACGCATCGTGTACTCTGTGGTTTATGGAGCAGGTGAGTACAAACCAGTAGTCTACTGGAAATATGGAAGTTTGACCCTGATTGATGATATTTATCAACCAATGGTGCTTTTTAAAGAAGAAAATGCAAGAAATCAAAAATGCAATAGTGGTGTGTTTACACTTTCATCTGCAATAAGGAGACTTAGAAACCCTGATAGTTTACATTTTTTTTCTTCTTTATCATGATTTAGTCTATTTCTTTTTTTCTTTTTTTTCAAAAACGCCCAGCTGTTTTCTGTGGTTCATGAAACTCCTCATGCATTTGTTTAGCTGTGAATACATTCCTGATTCCACTGTGTGAACAGGACACATCATCATCATTATTCATGAATTGCTTTAAAACGACCGAGGGTCAACCAAAACCCTGAGCACCACGTCTACAGTAACAACACAAAACATGAAAACAGACCATCAAAGTAAAAAACAACAATATAAACTGAATTAAAGCAGTTTAGATAGCAGAGATTAATAAAAGGCAAAGGACAACATGGTCAATCAGCATTACGCAAAAAAATGCACAGGAGTAATAATGTGACAAGAGGAAAATAGAGATATTAATGTTAATAAACATGTGTGGCCCTTAACTATTAGATACTGGTAAGAGTCAAGTTGGAGTCAAAAGATTAACTGCATGTAAAAAATGTGACCTTATTTTGAAAGTTTTTCTTTTTTCCTTTTATTTTTTACGACCTTTAAACATTTTATTGCATTCAGTCATTTTAAACTGGCCTCATATTCTTTTTTTATTTTCTAATACACACCTTGTGTCTGGAACAGTGTAACTGGGTATAATGAAAGACTTAACAACACACTCCATCAAAACAATATTTAAAGCGAAATCTGGAGTTTTTCCTCAGAGGGCCCCATCGAGAGGTGGAAAAATGTATTGCACCTTACGCCCCTCTTCCTGCTTCTGTGATTAATGCAGTAAGCAACGAGCAATATTATCTGCTCATATTCAGCCAAATGCTTCAGAACTCATTGGACGGTGCTTTACTGTGCAGATGGACAATGACCCAAAGCATACTGCAAAAGAAACCAAAGAGTTCTTTAAGGCAAAGAAGTGGAATGTTATGCAATGGCCAAGTCAATCACCTGACCTGAATCCGATTGAGCAGCATTTCACTTGCTGAAGACAAAACTGACGGGAAAATGCCCCAAACTAGTAAAGCTAATTGTATACCCCCCACCTCAAAAAACAAGGAAAAGAGAAATGAAACATGGAGTTGGTTGGTGATGTGGGGGAAAGGGGAAGAGTGAAGAACAGGTCAGACTGAGGAATTCAAGGAGACCCTGATCCACATAGACAGACGCCTCTTTATAAAAGGGTGTGTTGCTATGGTTACTGAACACTGAGGGAAGCTTTCTGTCTCCCTCCAAGAGACAATCAGACTAGGGAGGAGGGGAACAGTGGCGCTACGGACTTGTGTACAAATAGGTCAGGAATTAATGGAACTGAGCAAAGGTACTGGAAATAAGAGAGATAGGACACAAATATCCTGATCCGTCCCAAACATCTGACTGAACAGATTAACTTTTTTGCAAACTGAGGATTTTTAAGCAGATAATTTTTTCAGCTGTTGAGTCAAGCAAATTGAAAAGACAAAAGCAGCAAAAAATAAAGGCAGAAATTTTGAAAGAAGGGAGAAGAGAACCAGCCAGAGCAGGGAAAAGCTGAGTGACTGACAGCAGTTTGAAAGAAAAAGCTCACAGAGGTCCCACTACAAAGGTTAAAGTTCACTCCATGAGCTGATCTCATTCAGCAGGAATGTGGGGCTGTGTAACACACATTCAGAGCTGGTGTAGCACACACACACAGACATACACACACACACGTTTACATGACAACCACCTTGATTCTTCACTCTCATGAAGACTTTCTCACGTAAATTAACCCAAATCGTTTTAATCTCATTTAGTTTGCTGCTTACTGAAAAAAAACAAAAAGTTTACGTGAGATAATTGAGGCTTTCATATTTTCTAAGATAATGCAGCCAAACTCTCAAAAGCTGTTTACAAAACATCCGTTTTAGGAATGCTTCAATATTCATGCAACATCCTGCAAAAAATCCTAACCTGCAGAGAAAGCTCGACCACAGGGAGCTCAAATATGACCACTGAAAGGTTTGTAATGACTGATTGAACACAGGTGTGTGGATTACAAAAGCCAGAAGTAAAGTGAACTTGAGTGCATGAAGAAAAATATGTCAAGATAAAACAAGAAGTGGCACACACGTGGTAGGAAACAAAAACTTTGGCAGCTTTTTGTGCTGCAGCTAATAACAAATGTTTTGTGTGCAGCTGCTGATTGGACCCACAGATGTTTTAATACTTCCTGTAGGTCGTGAGCGTCTGTCTGGGATCCTGGGGGTGAGCGCGGAGCAGGCGAGTCGATTCCAGGACAGTTTTCTCCAAACCTACAGAGGAGTCCAGGCGTTCATCCAGAGGACCATCCAGCAGAGCCACAAGCAGGGTTTGTTTGCTCCTAATGGTTAAATAACACTTCAAATATGTGTGGAGGATGGCATCGCTTTCAAATTTCAGTGTTCTCTTTGAGTTTATATCCTCTAATGCCATCATCTTCAGTGATTTGTTTGTTTAAGAGGAATTAAGATCTGCTCGTACCAGCAGGAATGAGACAAACTGCCGTGGGTCGATAATTGAAGGCATTTTATGAGGAGGGGGTCGAATGGTTCAGCCGGGACTTACTTTTTACGCTCTTGTTCAAAGTGCCAGCACAGCACACCTTAGATTTGCACATGCTCACACAAAATAGTGTAAAGTCTGCACTTTAACCCCCCAGGTTTGGACAAGAAGATGATGTCACAATGCACCAAAACAAGTCCCCCAGGAATTGTTGGAGATAAAAACCTCAGCCTGAAGATCTAAACCTCTTTTATGTGCTTTGCATTGATTTTTTTTTGTACTTGGTAATAAAAGCAGGAATGAGTCCCAATGCAAACTTAGAATGAGTGTGACACATTCTCAGTGGAAACAGTGTCAAGCAAATGTTGAAAAATAACCTTTTAGTTACAAATATCAAGCAGAACATCAGGGTGTTGAGTGCTTTTCTGCAGTCAGGTGCTTCATCACCAAGAGCAACCCATCACCGGAGACACGCCCCAGCCACCCCCCTTTGTCACGTCTCCCTCGTCTGGCAGCCTGCTGATCAATAAGCTGTAATAAAACGCCACGCACAGATCAAAGAGGGTGACAATGCACCAAACGGTTTTAACCCATCGCTGTGTCCTGGTGCAATCTCGTCCTTTTTCTCTCTTTCATCCCTCAGCAGATATAAAAATAAAACCGTCCTCTGCAGTCTATGACACCAAATGAACTGGCTGTCTCAGCAGCAGGGCAGGATGGCTGATAGAGTGATATTTGTCTGTAAGAGTAGAGCAGGGTGAGGTGAACGGTGCACGCTCAGCTGCTGTCATATTTATTGGAAACATATTTTATAGGTTAATGTAAAGGTGAGCTCAGCCTCCCCGTGTGGACGTAGCAGCAGCTGCATTTCTGAAGCGTTCACACACTATTTGATGCTCTTTGATATTTAAATGAGCTGACAGGTCTCTGCTCGTCTCATTAAAGCTTTTAGGATGAAAACGGTGTGTCATAACTTCTGAAAATGTCATTTTTCCTTCTTACTTCAAACAAAACACATCACAGAGATTAAAAAAAAACGTTGAAATCCTCCGAAGGTTGCAGGCGGAGTCTTTAAACACTCACTTTGCCTCTGACACCCTGTTAAACTCTTCCTACATAAGCATTACTGGATGCTGCTTCTCAGATGAAGACACAAACTGTCAATTGCTTTGAAGAGTTTGAATTTGAACTGTTATGTTAGCTTTTCATTAGGCACAATTGTGAAAGGTTCCATTTATATTTTTTATTCAGATGATGAAAAAGAGCAAAGGTTTTCACCTTTAGAAGGTGATTTACTGTCAGTTTAAGACAGCTGGGGCACATATTTACTAAACTGATCATTTAGAGGTGCTACTACTTTACTGCTGTTACAATTGAACTTCTAAATGAAGGACAATAAAGGATGTTTGTATTGTATTCTACTGTGATATAAAATGAAAATCACACTTTCTTGCTATTATGTCAACAAATCTAGATGAAAATGCATTTCTATATGTATATATTATATTTTTTAAAAAACTACACTGTAAAAAATGAAATGTTGAATTAACCAAGTTAAGTTCAAATGGTTTCACTAAACCTAGTTGATTAAATGCATTGTTTTATGTTGTTATGGTAAAAGTAAATGTATACTACTTCTTACTCTTTACTGGCTAAGTAAATTTAACATTTCATTTCTCAGAGTGTAGATAATCATATAATAATTGCTGTAATTGACTAGATTTTACCATTGCAACAAAATAAATACAGAGGTCTAAAAAGGAAATGGAAAGTTTGATTTATCATGTTTTTATGTTCTAATGACTTAAAAAGGAATGTTTATGTACATAATATTTCACTCTTGGGTCTGTTAGGAGCATTATAGTCTGCTTTAGTCTGTTTATGTATTAGCTGTATTTCATTTATAATTCTCTAAAGAAAGCAGCAAAGCAAATACGCCAAAGGGCCAAAGCACTGTATATTGTATCATAAGCCCCCTTCAGACAGGCCATGAAAAACGGAAATGTTCGGGACTCTGTGCGTAAGACGTTTGTGTCTGAATGCAAATATCCGGTAAACCTTTTCCTGAATTAGACCGGACGAAGCCCCTAGTAACAGGACCGGACTCGTCACGGACAGGGTGGCTGCTTCAGACTGGTGAGGTCGAGTTCCGGACAGGGAGGAGGAGGGGAGCGGGGGACGCTGGTGCGCACCTAGATTACATATATCACGTGACCGGGAAGGCAAAGTTTTTCAACACGTCTGACCAGAAAACTTCGCCACTTGGTCGTGAATGTTTCCATATACGCCGGGTAGCTCGCTCCTGTAGCATGAGGCGAACCATGGCAGCTCGCCTCCTACGGTACCGTCTCCTGGAAGCGCGACGGAGCGCATCACAGCGCTTCCGTGATTCCTTTATTAACCATTAAGCTTCATCATCCAGGTCTCTTATGCGTCTTCGTGTGCGCAGAATTGTGCTTAACGTAAGTCCGATCAGTGAGAGGAATTCTATCACTTACTAGCTTTATTTGGGGAAATAACGCATGTACGCCCGCTGCATTATGCAATATCTGGGTACCCCCCACCCCCTCCCCCGCAGACATCTGGAACTTTTCCCTGCTGTGTGAAGGCAGCCGAAAGGACAAGTTCCGGTGCAAACGTGGTGTGTCTGAAAACACAGTTCTGGTTAAAGACCGGACTGAATTGTCCACACATATTCCAGAATGTCAATCTGAAAAGGGCTATATTGAATCAGATTTATTGGCATCTAATTGTGTCATTTTTAAAAAATGAATGAGAAAATATGTGCATTTGTTTTCTAAAAACAAAGTCCCTATTAGAAATGTCTCTGTTTAACCTTGAGTTGTGGTGGGTATGATTTCATGATTTAATCTGTTTTTGTTGTTTTAAATCAAATAATTTCATTGTCACATTTTTCAAAAACAACTAAGTTGTTGTTTGCTGCACTAAGGTGCAGTCCACTCAGTCTGGAGCATGCAAGATAGAAATAAACAGAAATCATAACAAGACAAGTAATATTAAAAACCATTACAATACATACAGTATAAGACATCTACTTATGAAAGTGAATTGCACAGGTTATATATAGTTGAGTTGAATTGGATCTAGAAATATTTCAGTTTTCATCCTGAGTGCTCTTTCTGAGGAGCATCACAGCCTGTTTTAGATAATGATGTGTTTGCATAATAATATTGGCTCTTTAAAATGTGCAGCAACAGCTAAAAGTATTGAATTGTGTCATTGTTTACCAGCTCTGTGTTTTTAGCACTATTTCCCACATTCTTCAAATATTTGACCATGAAAAAAGACCAAAACAAACGATCTGGTCTTCACCACATTGTGTTAATGCCTAGGGAAAACAAAAGACACACACATTCCTGTCTGATACCTGTGTAAAGTTTCAAACACCGCTTGTGTGATGTGTTGTCACCGACACAATGCTCAGGGAACGTCACCGTCTTTGGGCCTCATAGCAGAGATCACATTCCTGCGTGAAAGGTCACATGGATGAGTCACAGGTCAATTAATGAGTTTGCACATGAATTTGACTGTTTTTTCTTTTTTATACCTGCATTAAGCATATGATAATGTATCCATGTATTGCACATCCTGTAATTACACTGTAAGAAATAAAATGTTGAATTAACTTAAGTTATGTCAAATAGTTCCACTAAACCTAGTTGCTTAAACACACTTTTTTTCACTATACATTTTGCCTTTAGGCTCTATTTTTGCCAAACACAACATGACTTTCCATTGCTTTGCAGATGACCTTCAGATCTGTCTTCCACTCATCCCTAATTCAGTTGCCTCTTTAATGGACTGCTTAACAGATGTGAAGCAGTGGATGTCAAACAATTTTATGAAACTAAAGTTAAGTTAATTCAACATTTTATTTCTTACAGTGTAAACATCCATGTATTAATTTTCAAACATTTAATAATAAATAAAGGCGTGAAGGCCTTATGCATCAGCTTAAACCTAAGCATTAGTAGTTTGTGCTTGCTACTATAACTAATAATAATAATTTTTGATATTTTATGTCTTTGTTCAGGTTATGTGGTCTCCATTATGGGTCGTCGCCGGAACCTCCCCAACATCCACTCATCGGACTGGGCCATCCGCATGCAGGCTGAAAGGCAGGCCGTCAACTTTGTCGTTCAAGGTAGGATCGCTGAATCATGTAGTGCTGGTCAGGATCATCACCTCATCTATTAGTGAACAGGTCCCTTTTATACCTTTTATGTGTTTTATGTCCAGGTTCTGCTGCTGATCTCTGTAAGATGGCCATGATCACGATCTTTGACCTGGTCTCCTCCTCTGACATGTTCTCCGCCAGGTACCCCGACACTAAACACAAAACTATAACTCCAAACTAAGATTCAAGTATTCCAACATTGTTTCTAAATTTACTTTAGCTAAATAATCTCGCTGTGTTGATGAGGATGTGCTGACTGAGTTTGCCAGACCAGAACAAATTAAGCAACACTCACCAATGTACCAGCCAACTAAATTTGTCCATGTGAAGAAAGCTTCCTAACGACTGGTGCTGCCAAACATTCAGCTAGAGTAAACACAGAGGGAGCAGAAGCCAAATACATCCCAGTTAGATGAGAGACTGTACTGAAGTTTTCACTCTGGTTTGCTGATGGATAAAAAACAAAGCTAAACTATCACAACAACTTATTAAAGCAACACTAAATATGTTTTCCGCTTCTCTCCCCCATGCTTTATAAAAGCAACATTACAACTGTAACCTGCTGTAGCTAGCAAGGAGCTAACGCTAACATGAGCCAACTGATACTAAAATAAACCATGAAGTAAAAAGACCCACACTGTTGGACAAAAACAATAACTTACAAGTCCAGTAGCAACAAAGCCAGGTCACCATCAGACCATGATTTCATACCCTCCTTTAGCTTTCTCAATCTAGTGTAGGCCATGCTGATGTTCACTCTAGTTTTAGCTCTTTGCTTCACCTCCAAAGACTTTATTATGCCTAATTTATACTTATTCGTCTGCGTCGGTACGGAGACACGCAGCGCCATTTTGCGTCGGCGCAAGGGCTCTCCGACAGGCCTGCAGAGGGTGATGGAGACATGCCCTCTTTTTTAACTGTCCGTCGAAAGTGACGTAGAGCACAATCTTGTGATTGGTCAGGACGCTGCTTCCTTTAAATACGTCAACAGCACCGCCATTGCCCCCTTCAAAAAATTAAGAGAGCTGAAGATATCTAGCGGCAGACACAGAGCAGATTGAAGAAAGTCCAAAAATATGAACGTTTATTCATCCGTGACTGAAGGAGTATAAAGATATGGAGCAAGCATTTTATTTGTGGACAGAAATAATGGGAAACGTGGGTTTTGGAGGTGCTGACCGCATGACGAGGTAGAGGAGAATGAGGGACAAATTCATCCATGTTAAAAGTCTCTAAAATACATTAAAACAATGTAAACACAGTAATAAATACACTATCGTGGACCGGATGTTTGACAGTAATGGTGACAGGATACTCCAGAAAAGCGTTACGTCCTCTGTTGTTCTGGCGGAGAATTGCTTTGCAAGTCTCCCAGGTGACGGAGAAGTCTGAAGGGAAAACACCTCCGTCATTGAGTGTGTGCGACTCCACAGTCGAGCTGATGGAGAAGTATAAATTAGGCTTTACTTTTACTTCCAGGTTCCACCATGATGCCAACAGAAAAAGCAAAATTTTTCTTCTTGTGCTTTTTATTGATGGTTGGCAAACTGACAAAGCTAACTGCTAGCCTTTATATTAGCCAGCTATTGCTGTAAATCCGATAGACCTCCCACTAGTGTTCCTACCCGAACCACAAAACTGCAGTTTCTGGTCAGCAGAGGGCTGCAGAGTGCTGACACATGTGAAGTTCCTCAAGTTTTTGGCTGAAGAACCACTAAAACCAGTTTGAAAACAACCACTTAAAGTGTTAAAAACTCTTTAGAGTTGGTTAAAGAAAGAATTTGAAAAGTGCTTAATGACTGTTTTATATGACTTTAGGCTTCTAGCACAACTCCACGATGAGCTTCTGTACGAAGTGGAAGATTCCCAAGTGGAAACGTTTACAGGTAAATTAATTTCACCCATACCTGTACTGTATTTACCCAAAAGACTCATACATTTATTCATAAAACTGTTCAAATACTCTGTTCACTTGAGCTCCACACCAAAGGGGCCCGTTTCAGGTAATGTTTGAGTATATGAAACTGAAATGAGCTGAATTAATCACACTCTATTCATCCCTAATGAGACTTGATGTTGTCACTGTCTCTACTAGTGGAAAACCATTGATTAACATAATAATAATAAAAGAAAAGAATAAAAGTTTCGTCTAGAATGCTAGATGTTTTAATGGAGATGTTGAAGTTGTGCATATTTTACCAGGGATCCCATATTCCTCTAAACCACGTATTTTTTCTATAAATAAGTTGTGTTTAAAAAGGCCACAGATAAAGGGTTGTATGTTCACCTCTACGTGTGTGTGTGTGTGTGTGTGTGTGTGTGTGTGTGTGTGTGTGTGTGTGTGTGTGTGTGTGTGTGTGTGTGTGTAGCTCTGGTGAGAACCACCATGGAGTCTCTTCAGCACATCCACCATCTGGGAGTTCATCTCAAAGTGAGTGAAGTCATTCAAAATTGACTTACTGACCAAATAGTGCAAAGTAGTAACTTTTTTCTTTTACCATGTCACCAAAACACACCTTTAAGTTGAACGTTGTTTTCCTTGTGTGTGTTTCCCAGGTTCCCCTGAAGGTGGCGGTCTCCTGTGGAAAGTCCTGGGGCTCCATGTCTGAGCTTCACATCCCTCCTCTGCCTCCTTCCTCCTCTTGAGACCATCTTCCATCCCGCCCTCCCCTCCCTTCACCATCTCCATCATCAACTCGTTTTTCACAGTCATATTTTTTCTCCCTCGTCATTTTTCTTCCTACATTCCCATCCTCCCCCTGTCTCTCGCTCTCTCGTCCCATTTCTCCCCCTTATAGTCAATGTATCTTCTCTCCTCACTTGTCCTGTATCCACATCGCTATGGAAACCAGCTGCAGCTCCCACTTCTTGCTTTCGCTCCATCTGTATCCGGGGGCAACCGCAGGAGCCACAAACTGGATTGGACCAGTTCTTTTTTTTTTCCCTCTTTCATTTTCTTTCTCCATTCTGAAAAAAAACCATACCCTGTTCTCCTCCTCTTCTATTTTCACACTATCTCATTAGAAATGTTTTTTCTGCCTCGTTGCCAAGGTGAAAAGAGGGCCTGATTTTCATTGGTTCATAAAATTAGTTGTAGGATGTTAGTTGAGCCTTCAACAAGAGGAATGGCTTTTGTTTCTTCTCTCATGCTGAATAAAACCTGTTGGTACTCTGGTTTTTGTATTTGAATTTCCCAAACCAAAAGTCGGCTATAATGGGTGTCGTGATATTTTTAGCTCCTATGAACTTCACCTTTTGTTGAAACGCTTTCACAAGATTTAAAGCGGATGATCTGATTTCTCTCAGCTGTCCCTCTGCACACATCTTTTATCTGTTCTCTTGGCTCCAGCCCACTCGCCCTTTTGTGTTGTATCTCACACACATTCCACAAATGCTCACACACGTGTTTGAGGACTTCCTGGCACACTGACCGATTTCTCTTGTGTCTGGCAGCCACAATAAGACTCTTTATGCCCCCCCTCCCCTTTTTTTTATACATTAAATATCAATTGTAGAGGTTTTAAAATCAGAAAAAAGGTGCTGCTGAGAAGGTTTTCTCACCAAATCCATGTGAGCCGGAGCAGCAGATAGTGTTATGGAAATCTGCCCCGCCATTCTTTCATTGTTCCATGGTTTCAGGGTGCGACACCCCCCACCCGTCTGCATTTTGAAAGAGGAGGCGTGAGACTGGTATTTGCCCTTGTGGCGTATCGGGAGTTCAAGTGTAACTGTAAAAAAATTTTTCATACCTCCTAAAATCGTTTGTTGTTCAGAAGTTCAACTCTTTGTTTAAATACAGAAAGTAAAAAGTTAAAAATGTTTGTGACGTTCTCAAATGAATGCTCTTTGCCATCAACAGGAGCCGCTGTCTGAGAGTGCTGCTGAAGACTCGGTTGCCACGGGCAACAGCATGATGCGTAAGTAAGACCCTGCAGCTTCTATCCTCATGGCTACAATTATCTCCATTATATAAGTTGTTCTAAGTGTTCCTCCTTTCTTCTGGGTTGTATGGAGGGAAATTACACACGCCTTACTATTGCAGCATGTAAAAGCTTAATGCGCTGTCTTTTTTATTTTAATACAATATATGTACATCCATGTTTCAATCGTCATAATGCAAGAAATCCCATCTTTACATCTATACAGTGTTCCAGTTGTTGTCAGTAGAAAAGAAAGGGTTAAAAATCACAATTATAATAGTAATACTGGTGTCAGATTTCTTCCAGAGGAATGACACGAGGGGGAATTTCACTGAGGTTCTGATCTTTGTCTCATAAACGCCACGTTTGGTTTCGTGTAAATATACCTCCATGACCCCAGCCACTGTTTACTCAGCGTCTAGCGTTTTTAACCCCCTTCCCCTTTAAGTTTACTCATCCATCTATCAATTCCTCCTGCCACTCTTGCATCTACAGAGGTCGAGCGGTCTGCTGAACCTCAGCGTGGCTGCAAGACCGCCTCCCGCTGTGCTTTGTGCAGCCTGGTTTCCTTGGCAACAGACAACAACCATGACGAGGCTCCAGGGCAGAGAGTGCCTTTGCAGGACAGCTACAAGCTAACAGATTCGCTGCTGCTCCTTCTATTTTGAAGTTCAAGCAGATGAGGAGGACAAGAAAGGCTCGGCCCAAACCCGTTATCGGTTCTGGATACGGACCACTGGGGCTAGGATGGAACACGGAGCTGTTGACGTCATATAGGATTGTTTTGTTAGATCGTACTTGTTTGTAATATTCTATCAATTTAAAATAAACGTTCTGAGTTTCAAAAGTAGTAAAAATGGCCCCCCGAGGTGCTATTTACAGTAAAATGTACTTTACAACTTTACAATTACTAAAGAAATACTTTAAATTTTAACTGTATGAAACAATCGACATGGTTTACAGGAGTTCAAACTACTGCAGCATGTTTCTAATGGTCCTAATGATGAACGTTTTGGTTTTTGCTATTTTGTTATTCCCCGTCTGCTTGAACTGCTCAATCCTCAGCTTCTGTCATCCCCCTCGTGTCATTTCTAATTGGCTTCTGTACAGATATGCACAAGTACACCTGTGCATTTCAACTTTTCTTTTCAAGAAAGAAAAAAAAAACCCTCTTTAAAGAACAAATACAAAAAGGACAAAAGCAGTTTACAAACTCCATTCCAGGCTTCGATATAATGACTCATAATTGCCAATATTCTGACGGCACCACTGACAGAAGTAGGTGCGGTGTAGGGGATATATAATAATGTCAATGCAGCATTCAGTGGTTAAAAAAATCCTTGTAAATAGCATTTTATTTTTCCCTTGTTTCGTCTGGTTGTACTTATTGCTTGATAGGATGGCACGTGGGCAGGACCATGTTCAGCTAAATAGAAATAATGTAAAAAAAAAACTAAATAAAAATGCAGCAGTTACTGTATCACCTTTGGCAAATTTCCACCTCCAAGCAAAAACACAGCCATGGGTTGTAGCATAAATCATACACTGTATATATATGCTTACAATGCACACAGTTAAGAGAAAATAAAACATCCACAATCGTCATAGGACATTGTAAGAAAAGGAAATCCAAGCCACAGCAATGTAAAGTAATAGCAAAACAAGACACGGTTGTGCTACAAGTGCTTTCGCATTCTTGGGACTTGTGTCCTCAGTCCAGAGTCCAGAGTGAGTCCTTCTCTATTTGCAGAGAGAATTAGGAGTTTCTCCCCATACTACACACACCCACACCCCCTCTGTTAACTGCCAATGTGGCACATTCCTCCCCCGCCTCCCCTCATTAGGTGGGACATTCCAGGCAAGAACAAAAAAAAAACAAAAAAACAATCAGAATCTGTTCAAACTAGCAAACTTGACAGGTTTGCAGGAAATATTTTGTTAGATACAGCTATTTACAGTTGCACAAAATGTCTAAGAACCTATGTGTGGTGGTTGAGTCTTTTCTTACTCATAAAGTTAAAAAAAGACCAGAAAAGGTGTGAAACAAAACGATTGGTAGTTTACATTCATGTCTGTGCTGTTGATGAAGATCAGTGACACAGCATGCCCACTGGGTCTAAACTTTTGTTACGTTTTAAACAATTAAAGATACTTTTTCTAATTAAGGACCTGAAAGAAATGTATAGAGATGAACATTTCTTGGTTTAAAAGCAATCCAAAACAAAACAGCCTTTTTCCAACAGACCATAAAGAGAAGACGTTCCAACAAGTCGCCGAAACCAACAGAAAAAACGAGATTGTTTCTGGGATTGTCCATTAGCAGAATTAAGAAGGGCGTGTAACTAGTTATACAGTAGATGCTAGAAGATGTTGACATTTAATACAATCTACTACGTTCTAACATTAGGTTTGCAAGACCAGTTTTAGGAGGAGGGGGTAAGACTTCACAGGGGGTGGGGGGACAGCATTCACATGAAGTAGTAAACATACATTACTCGGACTAGAAATAAATGCATTATAATCAGTGCACTTCGTCTTTACGATTCAAAAATCGCTATTAAACTAGCTTAAGCCATGCAGTCCACAGGATAGTTCAACTCCAGCGTTTGATTCTAGTGCATAAGGCCTTGGCAAAGGCTTACCTCTCTTTGCAATACCAGATGATGGTTTATTTTTCCCCATGAAAAATGCGTAAGAGCTTTAAAACTTAAAAATGGCAGCAGCAGAAATGACCGACTTTACATTCTGTGACAAGATTTTTATAAAAGGCCTCATCCTTTTCCCATGCACTTTGACTCCTCAGCACCACTGTTATAACACTGTTTCGACACTCTGCACATAGCAAATACCTGCAGTGTTTAACTTAGCTTTAGTGGGATAATAAAGTGGTTGCACCATAAGTGTCTCTCAGACAGTCTTGATTGTTTTACGATCCTCCCAAAGTAACCAGTTTCAGAGTAGATATACGAAAGCAGTATAAGACATCTTTTATGGTTGCCCTATGAGATAATCTGAAAATGTTTGATGCTTTTAGGGCTTTTGTACCATGATTTTTTGCATAATTCCGTAAGGTAATCGTAGCTCAACTTTATGTTTATTTAACAAAGAGAGATTAGAGGAGAAACTAAGGGGCAACACCTGAACGACAGGCGTGTTAAAAGTGAACGAAGCTCATTGTTTGTCCGTCTGTAAACATAAGCATCATGTTGCAAATACTGTACAATCCAAAACTAGGTACAAAGGTAAACAGTTGTGTACTAAGATTATTTTTGGCATTTAAGGGCACTGAACATGAAATACAGCTTTAACCTTTCAGCTGGTACCTTTGACATTTGTAGTGACATGCAGGATTTTGTACTTCGCACCAAAATCTGAGGGCCATGGAAACGTTTTCTACCTGGAACGCGTTACTAAATGCTGGTCGAGTTCTTCACTGTGATCAAAAATGAAAACGAACTCTCTTTTACTCAAACATGTGATTTAGAATTGGAAACGTAGTATTTTGTCTTCCTTGTTCTTTAAGACTTGCTTGTGGCTGGTATTAACGTCACACACAAAAAAAATTAAGATACTTTAAATCATGTAAATTGGTGTAACTAAACGTTTTCTCAGCTGTTCTCCATGTGGTCAGAGTTTCTTCCTTTAAAGTTATATTTGCATTCACAGACACATTTCATGCAAATTGTACAGTCTTTTTCTTTGAAGGAACACAAACGTGTTTAATTTTTACCTTAAAAGGAAGCTTATTTTCCTTGTATATTTATATTTTATATAATACATGTGTGTTATTAATTTTTTTTCCCTACGCATTTCCAGGGCAGGCACCGTACACACATTGAGTACAGAGGCATGTCACACTTGCATTGCTGTTTGCGTTTTACAGTTGGTTGGCCGGCAGGCATAGCGTCATCCAGGTAGCGCTGCAGTTGGTAAGTCTGCACCAACTCCTTCCGCGCGCACGCACACACACACACACACACTTAATTTCTCTCTTGGTGTCTAAGTCCTTTGCATCACACCCATGCTGAACCACACATCATATGCAACTTGGCACCAGTCTGTCCCGCCGTCGCAGAGGCAGCAACTAAGACCTCAGAGCAGGAGGACGGGGTCTAGGACTGGTCCAACAAGCTTTAAATATAGTAATTAAAGCTGTGCAGCAAGGCTCAGGGGCACATGCAGAGATGGGGGAAAAAACAATGGATGGGATTTTAGAAAGGAGGGGGGGCGGGTGTTTAAATACAAGGTTTGGTCAAGCCCAGGGTTGCAGACAGATTGAATGAATGAAAGGGGGGAATAACAGGAATGGTAAACATGGATATTCGGTGCTGATTTTGTCAGATATATTTGTTTTTATCCTGTGTTTTTAATCTTTTGTGCTTTTTTTGTTGTTATTTTCTGATATGTTGCTTTCTACAAATGCTTTGATGACACAGCTCAAGCTCAGAGAACTGAATCTACTGCTGGTTGTTTGGTGGGACCATGGAGCTGGGACAAACGTGGACATTCGCTACATGAGAATCAGCTCTATACACAGTAAAAATACATGGGGAAGGTGGGTTCTAATAGATATTTGCTGTTTGTGCTCAGTGGTGTACTGTACATTTGTAAGTATTGCTTGTTGTCACTTTTTCCCCCAATAACGTGGATGCGAAGTGTAGACTACAGCTACTTAGTCATTGTCGTACCTTTGACAGGAAAATTTGCATATTTAAATGTGTTTTTAGTTACAAAATTACAAATTATCGGTTCAGCTGTTAACATTTTTAAAACGTTTTGATTGATTTAACCAGTAAACAGTTTTTAGGGCTCATAGAAAGGCGTGGGTTAGATTCATCGGTTTAATATCAAACAACCGTTTGATACAGTGAGACAATCTCAGCGATCACACCGACATGCACAAACACACACACACAAGCTCTGACGTGCAGCTTTAGCATCTCTTAGGATCTGATGGTGTAACTCTGCTCCACCCTCCTGTCACCTCAACCAATCGGAAACCCTCTCCCCAGCTCAAGTGACAAAAGGACTGAATGATGGCGCGTTTAAAAAAAGAGGTACAGATCAAGTCAAGCAATCAGTGTGTTGATGAAAGAGGAAGGTGTGTGAGGAAGACTCGTGTCCATTTAGGACACACAGGACATGTTCCAGTGACCATCCTCTCATCCCTCTCCCACTGTGGGGATCGGCAGCACACTGACTGCGCTTCAATATGTTGTCTTGAGACTAACAGCCAAATGACCTCTGTGTGTGTGTGTGTGAGACCAGGCTCAGTAAACACACAAGTCTAACACTGTAAACACTTAAAAATAAATGAACACTCAGCACTTTTCCCCCCCTGCCATCTCAAACAACCCATATCTGCACCTCCCTTTCCATCCATCCTCACACTGCAGCAGAATGCTAATTTCTTTTAGCGCCCCGCTGCGCCTGAAACCCATCAGCTGAATTCTGCTGTGGGAAAATGTAAGAACATAAAGGCGTGGGGTGTTGGGGGAGGAGGCAAACGCGGGAAAAAATTTTGGTCTGAGGCCCCAACTACACTACTGTGGATATTTTAAACTAATATTTTTCACTTGCTTGAGAAAAAAAATCTATTCAGAAAGGGAACAGAAAAAAGCCCACGCCAGCCCAGTACATGGCAACTAACCAACATATCAAAGTGCAAAGAAAGAAGATCCTTTGCATTGATAAGAATTCTCATCTTTGATACCTTTTTTTTTTCAATAATTACTCTTTGCTGAGCACAAAAGTTCAATGACAACATAATCAGGGCAAATTTTACCAGATTTAGCACAACAAAAATCTGTAAAAAGTAGGGATGCACCGTAAGTTGGCACCAACATCAATATCGGCCGATGTTTTTTAAAGTAACGGTATCGGTCTTATAGGTAAAACTGTGCTGATATTAACAACTGAAATTTACTTCTATCTAGTTATTGTTTGTATATCAATTTTGGGAGGGGGTGGCGGGATCATGGGGTAATTCTTTGGTCATGTGACAGTGATCGTAACCATCTCCTAAGCGTTAATGTGTGTGTCTATACAGTTGATATATGTCTTTGGAATTATATATGTATAATTGTAACATTGGTAAATATTGGTTATCAGCCATAACAGCAATAGTAATATGGGATATCGGCCCAAATTTTTACATCAGTGCATCCAATAAAAGTGTTGTGGTTTTTAGGGCATTTCACATTCAAATTAAGTGTTAAAAACTACATTTTGGAAAAAATTTAGCACCACATTTTTTTTTCCTCACAAAATTGCTGTTTTCACATGAGATAGTGTAGCTGGGGGCCTCGTCTGTAGATAAAAAGGGCTGAGGAGGTGGAGGGGGCTTAGTTAGGGTGCCAGTTAGACGTCTCCAAAATATGACATTTTTGTTATTTGTCCCATAGTGGAAAGGAAGGGGTTAGGGTTACAAAAGAGTAGATTAATAAAATAGAGAAAAACAAATGAAATCTCATTTAAAATGTAAAGTATAATACAAAAGCAGAAAAGCAGAGTAGTAATAAAAACATTAGTGACTTTACGATGAAGTAGTAAAAGTGTTACTCAAAGATGTTTCTAATGACACAAAATAAATAAGAGCTGTCGGAGGAAAGGGATCCAGCTGGGGCTCTAAGGTGAAGGGGGGTTTTTTTTTTTACTCTTTGTCCCTTTTTCCCCTCCATCTCCACCTCTCCATCCATCTCTCTCTCCCTGTCACCTCTCACTCCTCACGAAGCTGCAGGCGGTAGCGGCTATGGCGGATCTGGAAGAAGAGCCTCTCCAGCGGCGAGCGGCTCATCCCGGGTAGCCTGTAGTCCTCGCTCTGGCCCGTCCTGTGGAAGCCCAGCGACTCGTACAGCTTGTGGGCAGCCAGCTTGACGGCGGTGGTTCCAAGCACCACGGCGGCGTAGTTGTTGCGCACTGCGTACTCCAGAACACGACGACCCAGGGCCTTGGCGATGCCTTTACCGCGGTAACGGGAATCTACCGACATGCGCCGCAGCTCCACGGTGTTGTCTTCCTCGTGACCCTGAGCTGCTACGATGCCCACCACACTTCCGTCAAGGACTGCCACCCAGAAACAGGAGCCTGGCAGAAAGAAAACAACAATTTTGATAAAATAAGACCTACTGAAAATGCCGCAGCTGTGCACCTAAATTAGGGTACTTTCACCCTAAAACATCAGCCTACTTAGGTTAGCTTAAACTCAAGTTTGAGTCAAAGATACCAACAGGAGACAGGAAGCAGGGATTTGGGACTTACCACTCTGACTAGGGCCTAATGGTATTACCCAGTCAATAGGACTGCACTCATTAAAAGGATTACAGAGAAAAGAAACTGATACACACCCACTAGTCAAGGATTAAAAAGGCATTTATGTTTTTGATAAGCAGTAGTTGCCATAAGTTCTAAGAAATCAGACAGACAACAAACAAAATAACACACACTTTGACAAACAAGGTTAAATCAGGCTGTCAGCAGACAATACCCCCCCCCCCATTTAATATCCACCTTTATAGGGATAATCTCCATCTAAGCTGTACTTAGATGCTCAGGGTGATAGAAAGATTGAGAGTCAGATATTTCCCCTTTTCAAAGCTAATTACAGAGATAAGCATTCCTAATAAAACAAACTATATCTTCATGTTAATTTAGATTATAAGAATTAAATTATTTACCCATTTTTAAGACAAAGATAAATCGCTTGCCCTGTTCTGTTATGTAACTATTCCAGATATCCTTTCTGCTAACGTCATGCATTGGTAGCTCCTACATGGCTTTGTATCAAAATACCATCTGTTTGTTGTAGATAGTCAATCTGACCACTCTGTTGTCCATAAGTTCTGAATCCTGATTCTCCCGCTGTAAACAGACTCTCCTTTTCAAGCTTTTACATAAACCCTCTCCCTTTTCATTTGTTTGTTCTAAAAAATCGCTTGCACACACAGAAACAGGTGATAATGACACCGTGTTTCTGCAGGAGTATCACATGCTTGCAGGGATTTGATGCCCCTGCTGGCCTGAGTTAAACCGATCCAGGAGCTTTGGTTACAACATCAAACAACTGTGATATGTAGGGTCCAGTGGCAGCAGGCAATCCCAGTGTGTAATCTATGTTTAAAAACAGTTAGAAGCTTTATGTGCTTAATTACTAAAACTGCTTGTAAGAGGATCGTGTCATCCCATTTGGGATTGTGGTGAAATTATTTTTTCTGGCTGAAACTTAAAAGACGAGAATTTTGTGTCTACAGAAAAGTTTGTCGTTTACTGATAAAAAACTTTTTGTGTAGAATATATTTAAGATACGATACTTAATGAAATGAAGACATCCCTCTTATCTCCAAGAAGCCAGACTTTCTTGTAAAGTGGTCTTTTTGAAAGTCTTTCAAAGTTTATCTTTGAACTTTGGCTGCTTTTTTAGTCCATTACGTGATATTTGTAGTTGTTTATAAAGATTCATAAAGTCTGACCTATGATTCATTCAGGTATAGAAAAAGCTCATTAACTCAAGGAATGAACATGTTGTGTGGGCACAACAGAAAACTTTGTAGAGAACTTTAAATTGCATCTTTGGTACTTCCTTAATAGCAGCCTGTCACATTGTTCAGATTTATTTATTTGATGCAAGGAAAAGCACTGGCGATAAAACAGAATGTTAGTATCAAAAAAGTGATTATCACAAAGCTGAAAACCTGACTTTATTGCCTTCTTTTTTATCTGACTTATCTTTTGTTTTCCACTTTCCTCATTTTTCAAACAAACTGTTTTGATGTTTTAAGAACTGAATGTAAAAAGTTTAAAGACAACCAAAGTAAAGGTTAACCTTCAGAATGTCACAATTGCAAACCTACTTCAAAAGATTTCAGTAAGGTTTGGCTACTTGGAACTAAAACAAATAAAGCGGTAGTTTATAAACTTTTTCACATTACAATATTATTGGTTATTATGGAAAGATGTCCATGTTATAGATATATATATATAAAGTGAGAATGGGATACACTTCTATGAATCCCTCCTGACCATCTGTCTGAGTTGAACCTGTGCCAGGATTGAGCTCCGCTTCTTCGGTTATCAGACTGTTCAAGTAACTTAATGCTGTGTCACAAGAATTTCCAACAGATAACAAAAATAAACCAACAGAAGTTTTCAGTTTCATTCTCAAACCCCTCTGTTTAAAATAAATACATATAAATGGTTGCGTTGACCATCAAGCTTTTTGATGTCACTTAGGAAATGTCACATCTGGCTCTGCTGCTATTATAGCAGTGTGTCAGGTGAAGAGGGTACACTCTACAAACTGCAGAATGCCCAAAGTGATTCAAATTAATGAGTACTTTTGCAGCTTTATATAATTCCCCTTTTAGCTGTGCTTACACCCAACAGCATACATGAATTATCATTCTCTGCTAAATAGAAATAGCTCAGAACCTATGGACTTGATGGCTTTCCGTATTCCTCACTGTAATATCTCTGGTCTTTGAAGGTCTGAAGTTATATTGGGGGTGTGTACTGGCAAGAATCTGGCAATATGATATATATCACAATACATGGGAGACGATACGATCACAATACATGGGAAACGATACGATAGATGTCACAATAGAGGGGAGACAATGATATATTGTGATTTTGTGTTATCATGAGATCTTGTATCGTCAGAGTAAAGTCATAAAAGCTGGTGCCACCTAACAGTCAGAGTGTGAATTGCACCAGTAATACAGTAAATGTAAATTTTCAATATAAAATTGATGCACTGCTTTGAAATATCAATTCAGTATCATAACATGAATTATTGCAATATTTCAATGTCTTGATATTTTTCTACATCCCTAGTAAATTTTTAGATTTTGGCTTTTTGGCTTTAGTTATTTAATCACA
This sequence comes from Aphyosemion australe, assembly GCA_006937985.1. Taxonomy (NCBI): domain Eukaryota; kingdom Metazoa; phylum Chordata; class Actinopteri; order Cyprinodontiformes; family Nothobranchiidae; genus Aphyosemion; species Aphyosemion australe. The sequence continues at coordinate 1,845,841 of SSNS01000042.1, forward strand.
CACGTCTTATTTATTTTTTCATTCCTATTCATTATCTTTGCTGCTTTATACTGTGGCAGTACATCAGAGAGAAGCTCCACTGTCAGTGAAATCAGCACAAGATTGGCTGCATGGAGGCTTTTGGGCAGCGAAGAGACAACTTTCCTGTTGTTCCACCTCAGCAGCTGCAGAAGCTCCACAGAGTATTACTCCAGTCTAACGCCTGCAGTTTGACGTGTGTACAAGTCGTATGAATGAGCTTACTCACTCAGAAAAAAGGACTTGGAGAAAGATAGAAAAGAGGGACCAAAATAAGAGAAGTTATTCATCAGTTTGATCTGAAAGGAGGAGGGGGACGACAGGGAATCTGTGTTACCAGTAGCAGAGATGAGCCCGAAAGGATCCATTACTGCTGCTCGGACATACAAACACAAAGGGGAGGAGGAAGGAATGATGAAGAGTCTGACACTGATACGGAGGGGGGAGGGGCCCTACACAGATGAAATAAATCAAGCAGAGTCGAGGTGAGAGGAAGAGGAAGAAACTCTGGACATCATTTCTAATGATTCTCACACTGAAGAATCGGATTACTGTGCTCTTATCTGATTTCTTAGAGTGCTTTACAAGAATATTATTATGTCTGCACGCACACACACACACGTGTGTGTGAAAGTGTTAAACAGCCAGTGATGCTTTGATTGGAATCCTGTATAAAATCCTCCAAAAATACTCGTGCACACACAGTAGAGTGCACATGGGGAATGGATTTTATACTTAATGAGATTATTCTCCTTTCCTTCACATGAAACCTAGAGGGCTAATTCAACTGATAAGCATTTAGTCTAGACACCACCTCACTGAGCTGTAGTTCATTCCCCATACTGATTATCTAAGAGGCTCGCAAGCATGAGGGGAAAAAAAATGTTACGGCTACTTTGTGTTTCTTGGTCTTAAACAACCACACGACCCCCCCAAATGAACAAGCTGAGACACACCCTGCTCTTGGGGTCAAAGTGCATGCTAGAAAAATAGATCAGCCTGTCACCCAGAGCCCACACATCAGCATTTTCTTCCTTTAGCTGCGAGAGAAGCTGGGTTTGATTATCAGACACGGTCCAGATGTTGTTCAGAAACACAGAAAATAAATAATTCATTCAACCTGCAGTGACGGTTTCACACCAGAGCTCTCCTCCATCAAACTGACCTTTGAGCTTGGAACATTATGCAAAGAAGATTGATGCTGTCGCGTTTTTCAGAGACAAACACTCACTCAACGTGCACTCTCCCCATTTAAACGTCCATTAGTTCTGAAGAACTGGCTTTGTGCACTTTACCCTTGATTTTACTGCTTTACTTCTCATCAGTGCATGCAGATGTTAGTGTGTCTGCAAGCTTTTAGAAACATGCGGCACATGTGAGGGGTCACAATATCTAGTATGCTTACATAAAAAAATAAATCGCATGCATATTTTATTTAAATTTTTGTACTATCCTGAAAGGTGCACATATAAACATTTTATATTTACACAGAAAAATTGGGGACTAGTTTTGAATAAATGCAAAATTGCCTTTTTTAAACACTTTTAAGCAGTTTTTAAGTTTTTATAAAAGACTTGGAAGTTACTCCAAAGGTTTTTTCTCAATGTGTACTTTTTCTGCCTGAACAATGTCCGCACTGGTTTATTGCTCAAACTCCAGAAGTCTCTTAATTTTCAGAGCAAACAACTTACCACTCACAGGTGAAAAACTAAAATTTTATGTGACAATAAATCCTTTGTGATTTGTCACTCATCGTTTTGTCTCTTAATTGTGTGCTTCAGTTAGTTATTGACTCAACCTTAATGCAATACATAAGCAGAGTATCGTGAGACTGCGATGCATTATTAATGAACAGCTCTGCTTCTTCAAATCACTGCAAACGTCTGTAGTGAACATGTGAGCCAAAATTCACATTTAAGGTGTTGAGCCAGATTTTGCACCATGGCAGTTTAAAAAAATGTTTAATGCATAACTTTTGAACAAGAGCTGAAGTCTGTCTGACAACATTACTTCCTTTGTGCTTTTGCAGCGCCTTTTCTGCATCAGTGCAGATCAAATACAGCGAAGAAGAGGAGGAGCGGCACACAAAAAATGAAACACTACAACAAGACAGGAGGATTGAAGAGGAGAGCATAGAGGAGGTATGCTTTACTAAGCTGAGCTCTGATAAGTCACAAGTATCCCCAGGAGAGCCTTTTGTCTTTCTCGCTAACTGGGAAGCACCTGATTTCTTTACTTAAGCGTACAAATGTGATGCTACAGAACACCCCTCCTTCATGTGCCCCCATTTTCTATCCAGCACGCTCCTGCTTTCTTTCCCTCACACGTTGTCACATTTTTATCTGTCTTATTCCGTTTCTCTAAGCTTAACAAAGGAACTCATCTTCAGTTATATACCGTATGTACTCAGACTTGCTGCTCACCTCCTCATTTTCCAACTTTTCTGCATTCACTATAAATTAAATCAATTAAATATGAATAAATGACTATTTTGTGGATACGTTCATTTTTAATGTTTAGTAATCATTTAGAAACTGACTAAAAGTTTTTGTAGCAGATGGTAGTTTAATGGCGTTGCATTAACAGATCATAAGAAAGTAAAGCTTGCCCTTCAGTCGACAGTACTTAGAAACAAAGTGGGACGTAATAAGAGTGCAACATTTTGTTGCAGCCTCCTATAAAAGCAACACCCACAAGCTCTTTTTATTAATCCTGTCTGACCAAGATGATAAATGAATCAAGAAAAAAGTGGTGAGACCAGTAGTGGGCTCATTTAAAGAGATGTTTTTATTTCTTCTGTTTTATGGAAAAGCTGTAAAGTAACTCTCTTATTGCATATCAACCCAAACTATAACCAACAGCAGCACAAAGTGGTGCTGAAATGACCAGTTTACTGCTGGTCTGTTAAAGTTGTTATAAAAAATATATCAATGTCTAGAATAGTCGATTTATGTCATTGTTAGCTTGTGTTGAAAATAAAATGTTAGCAATGTTCAAAATATTATATCAGTGAACATTTCCTCTTTAAAGACAACCGTTTTTAAAGTCAACTCAAATAAAACTCTAAGGACAGAATCATGGTTAGGGTTAGGTGATTACATTTTGGAGTAAGCCTAATCCAAGATGCTTGTCAGAGCTAATCGACATTAACCAACACAAAAATGGCCATAAGGCTCAGTTCACATGGCAGGATTTGAAAATTGAAGATAAAAAATCACAGATATTAACTGTTTTGGTCCTACAGTGTGTTGTGTCCGGCCACACGGCAAAATCCACACAAGAACCGATTCCACTTAGGAACATTCCCGGGTCGGAAGGGAAATCTTGCAAAACCTCTCAAGATCAAATGGGACTTTGGAGTAAGCAAACATGGCGGAGGAGGAGCGTGCAGCGTGTTGCCATCGCCTCACTTTCTGATTGGATCAACAGGCTGCACGCTGTTTTGTCCTCGAAATCAGACCAGGGCAATCCAACATGTTGAATATGCCCGGTTTGTGATCGAATTTCTAATAGAAATGAGTTTTTGAGCTATTATGGTAATCGGGTGCATCCTTAAGATCAAGACAATGGGTAAAAAATCAGCATCTTGCTGTGTGAACCGCGCCTGAGTCGATTTTACAGATGCTAAGCTAAATTTTGACTTATGTAAACATACTTTAAGGATTGCCTTCACTTAGGTGAGGAAGCAAATATCCATGAAACTGTAATGCTCTTATAAATAAGCTGTCAGATGTGTTCTCGTTCTCTGCAGAGTGCCAAATGTTTTACTCTATATTCTGTTCTGTCTCATACACACTTCACACCCACATGCTCTAACAGAAGCACCAGTTATGCCATCAGAACTGCTTGTTTGGACCCAGGTGTCCATCCCCATGGGTCCATTCAGTTCGCTGGGCTGTAATCAGTATCATTGTCCAGGAGCAGTGGTGCCTGACCCCATCTAAACCAGCACGGCCCTGCAGCAATAATGGGAATGCTAAACTGCAATTGTGTGTGCAGTGGATTATCAAGTCACCGGGCACGGCGTCAGAGAGGGACGAACAATTGGCCGGCTTAACCAACACCTGCTTTTTATGTCCCCCGTGTGCTTCGGGTTAACAAGGGACAAATGGGAAGTTGCGTGGCTGTGGAGTGCATGGAAATGTGTCACACACATTTTTGTGGATGGCTGTGGTTTCCAACTCCAGGGGAGATTAAATAGTTTGTGACGACACCAGAGAGGTAGATTGATTTTTTCCAATTAGAAACTTGAGGTGGAGGAAACGAGCCTTGCCGATACCGAGCATGCTGCAGAGAGTGTATCAGCAGTCTCCCTCCATGCGATCAATAGGCCTGTGATGCCCTCTACCCCCACCCCATTGGCCAAGTGGAACTCAGAGAGGAAACGAGTGGGGGAAGGAGTGGAGAGACAGATAGGGAGGAGGGGTGGGGAGGATGAAGGGAAGCAGAAAGACAACCTACGTATGTAATGATTTTCCTTTGCACTGCCTGAGGACCACGTTGTCACTCTGGATGTCTTATCTTGCTTTATATCTTTTTCAGATCAGCAGTATACCTCACATTTAATCATTTTTTCTCAAGAGTAGTGGTTGAATATTGTCTGCTGACAAATGTACGCACTAAACTCAGTAATTGTGTAGGTCTCTGTTGCATCTTACCTGTTGGTCTCATGTAGTAAGCCTCTATGTCAGCCATGTCCGTGTGCAGAGCACAGTCCAGATAACTCTGGATAACTTTCTTGCTGTAGTAGTAGCGCGCACCCATGAGAACGAAGGGTGCGCAGCAGGTCAGAGTGACAGAGTTGGTCACGTAAAAGCACATCACTATGGAGAAATGGAAGAAAAGTAAACGAAACCTGTCAGAAGAGAGAATCACATGTTTGATTTCTGGCAGTTTCAACCCAACAGACAGAATCACATCATCACAGCATCAGTCAGGTCAGGTGCATCAAGTTGTGTCTGCAGTTCAGGAGCCTGTGGCAGGTTTTTTTTTTGTTCTCATGTCGGGGTTATTAGTTAAATGCGACGCTTGGGGGCGCAAAGGGAACAAGCCGGTTGGATGTTGCGCATCTCAAGTTATTCTTCAGCATGAAATATTTCACTGAAATGCAAAAATAAATGATTTCTCACGCAGGTGAAACAATTTTTAAATAAAAAGAAGAAACATTTGGACTATGTAGGTAAATTCGTGGGAGCCTAGGGGGAGGGGTGCGCCTTTTTCCTCTTGGTTACGTGAGCGCACCCTGTGGACCAATCCTAAAACTGATTCACTCATTCATTCTCGGCACCGGCAGGCCCGCCGGTGCTGCACATGCAGCGTGCGTCTTTTGTTGCTGCAACAGACTCCAGCTTCTACTGCCGGGTAATGCAGAGAAACATCAGAGAATTTAGAGCAACTTCTTTGGATTTTCAAAATAAAGTGCAGCGGAAATTTGGGAAATACATTTTAAAAACGAACTTGAAGTTTTATGCTTTAATAGGGTGCATGATGCAATACTTACCTGTCAGAAATGCATATATAAACTGTGTCCTGGGCTGCTGCCAGATCCCCCTGAACGCGGTGTTGGGTATCCGCTCCATTATTCCCTCATGAAATATGCGCAGCACCTCCTCTTCATCCCCGCGCTCGAACTCGCGGATAAAAACCGCATCCGTCCGCACATCCTTCCCCTCGGCGGGGTTTAGAGCCGCGCCGGAGGCAGGAGAGCTCCACATCATCGACTCTTTTTTGGTCCCAGGTATAGCATCGTGTTCATCCGCAACAATTTTAGTCTCGCAAACCATTTTGGGAGACGAACAATGCATGCAACTGGCCGCAAAAAACACCCCCCACACACACACGAGTTACAGTTCACAGAGGGCGGGCGGGCGGGCGGGGGTGTGCGTAAAAAGAGGTGGATAAATGAGTGGAGATGGGTTCGGATTCTCTTAAAAAACAGCGAAATGAGGATGGTGATGATGGTAGTGATGGTAAGGGGGGATAAGACGAAAGGGGGAGGGTGTTCTGCTGCAACCCTGAGAGTTTCTGAAGACCAAGACTTGCCGGTGCGGTTCGGGCTGTATTTATAGGCGAGCAGGGCGGGTAGATTCGGGTTCAGGGATTGGGGGGGGGGGGGTCCTCCCGCCATCAGATTGGATGCTGGTGTTGGAAGAGGGAGGAGGGCGGGAGAGAGAGCGAGAGGTCTGAGCTGTGTGTATTTTCAGATCCATGAGGAGGAGTTCAGAGCAGGTTCGTCTTCATTATTTTTGGCGAGGATATGCAGCAAAAAGGTGCGGAACGGGCGAGATTCCTGGAAACGCAACTCCATCTAGGCTAAATCTAACTGAGAATCGTGTTTTTAATGGATTTTTATGTATGATTTTATTGTGTAATAAAATGACGCTGGGGAGACATGTGGGCCAAGCAGACTCACAAAGGGCTGCGACTGGCAGCTGCTGCACTGCAGTGAGCCTCCATGTCTCCACCTAACCTCCTGTCATACATCACCCCCTTACAATAATTACACCGGGATGATTCATCCTTTGGTGCACCCCCATCACATTCTGACTGTGCATATTCATCAAAGATCATTTGGGTAAATAAGCTTTAGTTTTGCAACACGTTCTCCTGCGCACCACCCCAACATGATGAAGCTGCAAGACAGAAAAGTCCGTTTGAGTTGGCCTCATGCGGAACCCCTCAGCTCAGTCGCAAAACTAGTTTGAACTGGATCAGAACTAGTTTGCTATTGATAATGCTGCTGCTGCATCCACCCCCATTCCCTCCTCCTCAAGGTGTCCTCCTCCTGAGGAGGAGGGCAGGTCTCCTGCAGCGCCTTCAGCTCCTCACACACTCACATTTACTCCACATGAAAAGGTTGTTAAAAGAGGATTTTGCAGTGTGACAGTGCATCTCCTCATTATACGGTTATGACCGATTGGGTTTGGAGGATGCTCTGAGCACGCGCAGTGTGTCTCTTGGCTTGAAACGTTAGAATGTTGCCTTCAAGTGCTGTCGGTAATGTTGGAACAGGAAAAATGCGCAGGATCCATAAAAAGTTGATTCAGCCAAGGAACTGAAGTTCAAATGTCCTTTTGCAGGGAGTAAGACCCAGTTTGGTGTTTTTGTAAAACATTATAAAGAAGTTCTCGTGTAGATAATCTTTTGGACAAATGGGATATTGCAGCAGAGATGTCTACCTTTAAAAAGTCTTTATAAACTAGATCAGAGCTCATCATTACTCACATTGATGCCAGTCTTGTTATTTTGGTTTGGTTAAAGTGTTTTTTGTCTCAGTCTCCTCCTTTTGAATACAAACAGAAACACAATTAATGTGAGTCTTGAAAATTGTGAGATAAATAATGGAGATGATGAGCTAAATTATGATTTAAATTAATGTTTCTCAACTGTTGAAACTGTTCAACAGCCTATGTTTTTTTTAAATAGGTGATATCTCAGTTATGATAATGGATCTGAGGACCAGAGGAAAGGCTTCCTGTTCAGCCCAACAATGCCCAGACTAAGGAATCTTAACCTCTGAATGTTGTTCTTTTGACACATTAGATCAGTGGTTCCCAACCTGGTGTCATGAGTTGCAGGGTGTTGGTTTGGACCCAAAAAGCAGATATCTAGGAAGCAGCAGTGAAAGGTGGTGAACAATCCTTTATTGCAGATCAGTACAGGCAGCAAACACAGGAGCTAACAAATACACAGACTCACGGGAACTCAAGCATACAGACACAACATCCAACAAACTGACAAACACAGGACCAAGAGGGTTTAAATACGTAAGGAAGCAGGGAACTTAAGTGACAGGGTAACAAATGGCAGCTAAGACCAATTAACACTAATAAGAGACTAACAGGGACTGGGAAGCAGAACATGACAGCACCCCCTCCCCAAGAGCGGCACTGGACACCCAAAACAAAACAGAGACCAACAAAGGGAGTCAAAAAAATAAAAACAACCCAAAACAGGTGGGCAAGAGGGAACCACAAGAAACACAAAAAAACCCTACAAGTCCAAGTTCTAAAAGTCACAAAGGGGCCTCGGAAGGCCTGGGGGGTCAGCGTCAGAGGCACCAGAACCGCAGGGGCCTGCGGGGGCCAGTGTCTGGGGCACAGTAACCTCAGGGGCCTGGGGGGCTGGTGTCTGAGGCTCAGGAACTTCAAGGGCCTGGAGGACCAACGTCGAGGACATAGGAGTGAGACCACAGGAGGCTGAGACACAGGAGACTGGACCACAGGAGGGTGAGACCCTGGCGACTCAGGAGGCAGAGACAGGAATTTGGGAGGAGGCAGGAACACAGATGACAGGAACCCAGGAGGCAGAGACACAGGAAAGTGGAACTCAGGAGGCACAGATACAGGAGACTGGAACTCAGGAGGCAGAGACAGGAACTCAGGAGGAGGCAGGAACACAGATGACAGGAACCCAGGAGGCAGAGACACAGGCGACTGGAACCCAGGAGGAGGTGGGAACACCTCAGACAGGAACCCAGTAAGTAGAGACACAGATAGTTAAAATAGTCACAAGCCCATCTCAGGGTGTCACCCCCAAGCAGAAAATCATAAAGGACAGCTTATCATATAGGGCTTCCACACTAGCATCGGCTCTACCTCGCTTAGATAGGGTAGCGAGTGTCCACATCTGCATAGCCTGGACTTTTTCTGTACGCAACCGACCCTTTTTTTCAGCCCTCTTCCCAAGGCAATCTGCTTTGGACTGAACTGTTCCAACACACCCACTGCCGACTGATTGGCCGGCTCAAATTCACGCCTACCATTAGGGGCAGCCTCCGATTAGCAGATAGAATCAGCCAGCGGGGTCTTCCTGTATGTGTGATTCATTATCAGTCTGAATACTGTGGAGGAAGCCTCTGACTGTCTCTGTCTGGATCACACACACACACAGACAGTGTTCCATTCCATTCCATTCCATTTATATTTGTAGAGCACACTTATACACAGCCGAGGCCGACCAAGGTGCTGTACAGTAAAAACAACAGGCATACACAAAAACCAAACATACAATACAGGAAATGGTGAGTAGTCCGATGACCACTACCAAATCAACAATAAAAAAGTAAAAACATAATAAAAGGCAAACTAGGCCGAATTAAAAGCCAGCGAATAGAAATAAGCCTTCAGGCGTGCCTTAAAAACAGGGAGAGAGGGGGCCATTCTCACTGCCAAAGGGAGTTGGTTCCAGAGACGAGGCGCACAGATTGAGAACGCACGTGCTCCTCGTGTCCTCACCCGAACACTTGGGACCTGTATCAGACGGTGGTCTGCTGACCGAAGGGTTCGACCAGGTATGTAGGGCTGAACTAGCTGAGTCAAGTACACTGGCGCATAAAGATAAAGTGATTTAAAAACAAGAAGTAAAATTTTAAACTGGATGCGGTAGCGCACCGGGAGCCAGTGCAACTGGGCCAGAACAGGAGTAATGTGCTCCCTCCTTCTGGTGTCCGTCAAAAGGCGGGCCGCTGCATTCTGCACCAGCTGTAGGCGCGCAACTGAGGAAGATGTGGATCCATAAAAAAGGGAATTCGCATAATCCAAGCGCGAAATTACAAATGCATGGATCACTGTGTGCAAGTTGCGTCTAGTCAGGATGGACTTCATCTTGGATATTCGGCGAAGCTGAAAAAAGCATGATCTAACCACCTGACTAATGTGAGAGTCCATCCGCAGCTCTGGGTCCAACACTACTCCCAGGTTAGTGATGGTTGGCTTCACTAAACTGGCGAAGCAGGGTGGCAGAACAGGGCTAACTGCAGTGGGAGAGGGAGGAACAAATAAAAGAGCCTCCAACTTTGACTCGTTCAAGTGTAAAAGGTTGTTGCAAAGCCAACCCTTCACTTCATTCAGGCAATCCACAGCCGGTTGCACTGACTCTAATGATTTTAAAGAAACATAAAATTGGCAGTCATCAGCATACAAATGGTACGTCACACCATGTCGCCTAAAAATAGCTGCCAAAGGAAGCATATAAAGATTAAAAAGCAAAGGTCCTAAAATCGAGCCTTGGGGAACACCGCAGGGCAGAGAGGAGACTTCAGAGGCATACTCCCCCAGCCTCACACAAAAACTTCGGTTACTAAGATAGGATCTGAACCAGTTGAGGGCAA
>SSNS01000042.1:1857121-1879104 GCA_006937985.1 Aphyosemion australe
TAACTTCCACATCATGAGATAAAACCAGGTCAAGGATGTGAGTTTGTCCATGAGTAGGAGCGTCCACTAGCTGAATCAACCCAAAAGAGTCCACTAAGTGAGAAAACTCACACACAAGAGGCTTCCCAGGACAGCACACATGAACATTAAAGTCTCCTAAAAGGAGGACCTTATCATATCTCAAAAAAATATCTGCTAAAAAGTCTGAAAACTGATTAATAAAATCCTTATTCGGCGTCGGGGGGCGATACACCACCACGCACAAAATCGGAGGCGAATGGCCAAGTTCAAAAGCAGAAAGTTCAAAGCTGGAAAAAGCCCCAGATCCGGTAACAGGTTTGCAGGAGATGGATGAATTAAAAACAGTCAACAATCCCCCACCCCGGCCCGTAAGCCTCGGGGTGTTCAAGTAGGCACAGTCAGCTGGGAGAAGCTCAGCAATAGCTGATAAATCATCCGGGTTAACCCAGGATTCAGTAATACAGAACACGTCCAGCTTATGCTCAATAAAATAGTCTTTAAGAATAAAGGACTTATTACCGATTGAGCGGGAGTTAATCAAAGCCCACCGGTACAATCCAGGCGAGTCAGCGTCGGGTCCAGCGATCACAGGTGCGGCAGAGAGATGTCTCAGCGGCAGCAAGTTATCCAGAGAAACGCCCCGATGGCAGCGGGCGCAGGGCCGATGAAAGCCATCAGCAGTATCCACCAAACACCGGGTGGAGCGGCATCGAGCTCCCCGATTACTCCTCCCCAAGGAGGCCAAGGCCGCTCGAAGGCGAACCAGGCGGCCGCCACGACATCCACGGCGCCGGCGACTTCTCGGCCTCAGGAGGCAGGAACTCTTCCACAACTCCGACGGGACATCAGGGAAACGCCTGTGCAGCGATTCACCCTGAATCAGATGGCAACCCACAGAGTCATGCGGTCGAAAACGGAGCTCCAAAAGGGAGGATCGATCATAGGTAAGGAGCGCAGATCCAAGTGCAGGAATTAGGCAGAAGAAGGCCAAAAAAGCAAAAAGGTGGAGAGCAACAGACGGCATGCCAAACACGCTGGCGCCATCTCTTGCACATCCACTCTCAGTGGCAACTCTGTTGCCAGGCTGCCATGACACACAGCAAAGCAGGATGCAATATCAGAGTCAGAGTCTCCAAAAGCAACACTGCCCACAGTCGACTTTGTTTAATGTAAGGGAGACACAGCAGACTTTTCCATTCTCTTTTGCCTCGCCCACATGCTCGGAGTTGTGCTCATGACATCACTGATATCTTTATGCCAATTTTGGAGACCGCCCATATGCTCAGTCATGTCCGCATTCCTAAGGATGTGTGGAAGGATGTGTGTAATCAACCCGGCCGGGCTGCGCGGAGTGGAGTGGAGCCGATGCTCGTGTGGAAGAGACTATAGTCCGTGCGGGATGGTTCTGGCAAACAGCAGGTGCACTCCCGGATGAAGTACTCACAAGTAAACGGATTGCTGTTGTATCTTTCTGGGTATGATGGAGAGGTTGTAGCCGCTGGATACATCGCTGGGTGCATCTGTTGGTCAGTTCGTTCTGTCATGAGTTGGAGGGGGTTGGTTTGGACACAAAAAGCAGATATCCAGGAAGCAGCAGTGAAAGGTGGTGAACAATCCTATATTGCAGACCAGCACAGGCAACAAACACAGACGCTAACTAATACACAAACTCAGGAATTCAAGCATACAGACACAACATACGACGAACTGACAAAAAACAAAGATCAAACAGGGTTTAAATACATGAGGAAGCAGAGAACCTAAGTGGCAGGGTAACAAGGGGCAGGTGAGACCAATTAACACTAATAAGACACTAACAGGGGCTGGGAAGCAGAATGTGACACCTGGGGTCTGTGACCCCAAAAGGGACCCTCACAATTTTGTCTGTGCTGAAGTTGTGAGGTTACCAAGATTATATTTGTAAAAATTACATTTATAAAACCTTAGACACAGGTAGAATGGGAATCACTGCATTAGATAAACTTGAATGAATTTTCCATTCCTCATAATTGATTCTCCTAGAATCTTCACACACACCAGCAACATTTTGTTGTAATAGTGTCCTAGGTGTATTTTCCCTCTCTGTGTTTGCTTGTTGTTGCGGAAACACCCATCCATCAGACCCCCACTGCTCTGATCCATAACCTTTGACTTCAGTCACTGAGCGGCCAAGCAGTAGTCTGCTCTGAAGTTGAATTGTTGCAGCATGTTTCCTACAGTGGGCCCATTACCAGCTTTCTGTTCTGAGACAACATGAATTTTGGACCGGATATTTCAGGTGCTGTCTTTGTAAGATGAGTAGTGTTGTTAACTTAATGCTGTTTGGAATCGACTCACTTCAACATCAACAGTATATAAGCGTAATCACGTTAATGCCAACTGAAGAACAACGCTAGCCCGTGCTAGTGCTAAATGCTAGCCCAAGCTTTCGATAACGCTAGCCCGCGATCTAATGCTAATAATAGCTCAAGCTAATTCTAATGCTAACCTGAGCTACAGCTAACACTAACCTGAGCTACTGCTTTGACAAACAAAAGGAAAACAACAAATAAGATTGTCAGAGCACATATTTGACGTTCCATCATGTACTGGGAATATCCAGACTTTGAATGAATTCCAGATATCTTGCTTATTGAGTTATCTGTATACTGTACACGATTTACTAGCTTCAGGCAGCGTCATACAGCCATCAGGGAGAACCAACCAATCAGCATGTAGCTCATTTAATATTCATGTCCTGGACAATATGCTACAACTACACAAGCGCATGGCACAGCACAGGAGAGCCACCTCTTCAGGCCAAGACTCTGCAGTCCACCTACACCTGAAGGACAAAGGTCACACTTTTGAAGATGACAAAGTCCATATTCTGGACAGAGAAGATAGATGGTTTGAGAGAGGAGTTAAGGAAGCAATCTATGTCAAAATGGAGAAACCATCCTTAAATAGAGGAGGAAGACTCAGGTTTCACCTTTTCCAGCACCTACAATGCAGCTTTGAACCAAATTCCAAAACAGTTTCAGTCCAGTTCACACCCTCCTGCATCTAATCAAAACGACTCACAAACAATAGAGGCTAACAATGCTAACGACTCATCAAGAGGTAGGGAGGAGGGGCATTCACAGGCAGATGCTGCTCGTTGAGCAACAATAGACAGCTACAGTTTATAAGATCGACCCTCCCATATTCCAGTCAGAATTGACAAAGCTCCTCGGATGAGAAGCGAAACGTCTTCAAGAAACCAAAGAAGTCCAGTTGCCTTCATTTTAACCCCTTGGATGTCCTGGACAAGTGTGCGGGGTTAACCAGTCTTTCCATAGGGCTTTATTATGGGATTGTATTTGGCCATTTATCAGGGCTCCTGGGCCATTATGAGCTCCAGCATTTTAATTTGCTATATAGAGGCTCAAAGAAGTTTCAAATAGTTAAAAAAAGAAAGAACCACTTAGAGATGTGGGTTGATTTTAGTGAAACAGGTTGTAAAGTTTGAGTGGACTCAATGAAAACACCCACACAGTCAGGTACCACAAACTCATGTTTGATGGACTTAAATAAAAATATGTTCACATTTTTACATTTGGTTTGGTAAATGATAAATACATTCTTATTATTGACATTATTTAAATAAAAGATAAATAATGCAGAGTTAGAACGTTTTTTTTTGTTCCTTGTTCAGTACTTTGTGAATGGCCTGTATTTGATATAGCATGTTCTAGAGTTCTACAACCCCCCAAGGTGCTTTACAACACAACCAGCATACACACATTCACACACTGGTGGTGATTAGCTACTATGTAGCTACAGCTGCCCTGGGGGACACTGACAGAATCAAGGCTGCCAAACGCTGGCGCAGCTGATCCCTCCAACTACCACCAGCAGGCAAACTGGGTTAAGTGTCTTGCTCAAGGACACGTCTGAGACAGATGGGGCTTGAACCTTCAACCCTCCGGTTACAGGGTGGGCACTTAACTCCTCTGCCACCACCCTTTGTGCTGACTGAATCAATTTACTTTTCAGATTCCCTCTCTCTGAGTTGCCCAGAACAATCTGAAGCTAGAAACTTGTGCAACAGCAGTGCCATAGTAAGATGGAGTGGGGCTTTAAGGGACTGAACAGTCTGAGGATTTAGATCTTTTTGCCTCTCCTAAAGAATTTCAAGCAGCTGCAAATCAATGCAGTTTGATTCTTCAGAAGCAGATGAAAGAAAAGTTGAGAGTGCAAACTGGGGATTGAGTGGAAGAGAGCTTAAAATCAGAGCAGTGGTTCAGTGAAAACGGTGTCCCCTCATCCATAAATCTCCATCAGTGGGAACCCAGCCGGTTGGATCTGCCTCAGCAGGATAGATGCTGCGGTGCGGTAAAAAAACAGATTTACTTCTACGGTAGAGCCTGGAGGGTGAGAGTCCTGCCAGGTCGCCGCAGGATCTTCACTTCTTGGCTCCTCGGTTTTGTCTTTCTGTATCTATTTACAGTGTTTCACCTGAGCTGCAGCCAGCTTTATCGGGGAAGCAGAGAGTGCTGCATCGCTGCGACACAGATGCCAGCCTGTCTTTACTCAGGGCTCCTCCTGCTGGTCCACATAATAGGAATTTTGGTTTTTTAGTTATTATTTTTGCCGTAATCGTCCCTGTAAATAAAAACTACTCAGTATAAGTACTGTTTATTAACCACAACATGTTACTGTGTTATAAACCAAGCAAATACAGCAACAAATTACGTTGTTAAATCCCTGACAGACTAATCTGCAAAAGGATTTCCCTTCATTATATCAAAACAACTAGAAAGTTTAACAGTTTCATTTCTCATGCAAAAAGCTGCTAAATGAGCACCAATGTATTCTTATTTACATCCAGTTAGCCAATAAGGCGGCAGAAAACAAGTAAAAACTAATTATAATTAAAAAAAAAATTTCTAGCCTTACTTGATACAAAGACTTTTAGAAATCCTCAAAGAAAAGTTTGGACCTGTAAGTTAGCTTTTGAAGAAATTATTTAGATTTGTTTTTGCAAAGGGGACATTATTAAAGTGTTTCAGTGAAAAGAAGCTGTTTTCATTTCAGTTTTTGTTTTGCTTTCATTTTTGTTTTAATTCCTTCTTTTTTTGTATTTTTTTAACATATAACATTTAAAAAACATCTTAAAGGCACACTTGGTAGTTTTCGCTTGCTTTTAGCACCCCCTATAGTCCGTTATTAACTCCCTGTCGTCTGCGTCGGCGCTCCCTAAACGCGCATCACGCACACTGCGTAGGGCACCGACTGGCCAGGGCGGCACCAAGCAATCAGGTTTATTTTAAAAAAATGTTATTAATTTTAATATCAACTACTGGACACCATGCACACAAATAACACCGAGAGGACCATTTAACTGGCGTTATTTCACACACAGAATCCCATCTTTCTCATCTAATTTGATGTGCCTCTGTCGCGCCCGCTCTGGCTGAGAGACCGGGGGAGCGCTGCGCTTCACCCACTGCTGATGAGACGGGAAGGCTCGGTTCTCTGTCCCAGAGCCGTGCCCTGACCAAAGACTATATATAAGAGGGCCCTGACCTGCGCGCTGCCAAAATGACACGCTAAATATTTAGAAATATGCAGACGCGTCGACAGCCGATTTGGATGTTTTAATTTACCGCTTCACCAGTGTGTTTTTGCTGTTTATGCGCGGGGACAAGCTAAACTCCTTCTCTGCACAACCAGGTTACAGGTATGGAAGCCTGGAGAGGCCAAAATTCGTCAAACGTATTTTTCCCTACTGGCTGATATGAATTAAAACTAAGATTCCAGCCATGTTTGCTTTCATAACTTTTAATAACTTCATGCTGATGACCCACATGAACATAATGCTCTGTGTAGTGGATGCAATTATGTCATGAAATTAGCTTAACATGATAGAATTTTTTTCTCGGCAACAAATAATTACAGGTTATATAAATAAATGTTATTGTGTGACATTTGTGACATGCAGCTGTAACTCCTAACTGCTGATAGATGATAGATAGATAGATAGATAGATAGATAGATAGATGATAGATAGATAGATAGATAGATAGATAGATAGATAGATAGATAGATAGATAGATAGATAGATAGATAGATAGATAGATAGATAGATAGATAGATAGATAAAACAGCAGTGCTAAAGTTTGTTAATCTAAAATATAAAACCTAATGTGAAGACGTTCTGGAGAGTTAGATGATTTTCTGGTTTTAACAAGTTCTTCCTAAAAAAATCTTCCCGAAGAAAAGAAAACTTGTTTTGAACGAGGGTCAGTTCCCTCTGTAAAGTCAGATGAATGAGTAGAAATTAATAAATAAAATGTAGTGGACAAAAAGTCTCATTCATCAAAGACTGAGTTACACTTTCTTAATATTAAGCCAAACTTAATATTTAAATACCTTATACTGTTTTTAATTTTCAATTTCTCTCCAATCATTTCATAGATCTTTTTTAATAATAGTGATGGGATTATTATTTTAACTTATTTTATTTATTTCTTTAATTGTGTGGTGCTGTTGAGGCAAAATTAGATTATTAGAGTTCAGTAATTTTGGTTCAATTTAAAATTAAAATTTGGAAATAACGAGAGACGCACTGACACATACTGTTTTATAGTTTTTGGGGGTTTTTTGGGGGGGGGGTACCACAGAGCATTTGTGCTTAGGGCACCCAAATGGCTAGCACCGGCCCTGCCTGTCGTAAAACCAAAGGTAAAACTTATCTCCTCGCTGTGCGTTCGTCTTTTTAACACCTTAATCTAACTGCTGAAATGTCTCCTCAGTCTTCATTAGTGTCTACAGGAGCGGTTCATCACTAAATCAAACAAATAAGCTGTGTTCACGATCTAAAACATGCAGGAAACATGCTGGAAGCAGACTGCAGAACCAAGCATGTCAGCTCTAAGTCTAACAGGGACCGGACCGCCACTCTGAAGTTGCAAGTACGGTTTTCTGGCCACAGAGGGAGGTAGGGGTTTGAGTGACATTTCATTAACCCTGTAAATCAGGGGTATTCAATTCCTGGCCTGGAGGGCCGGTATCCAACACGTTTTAGTTTTAACTGTTTCAACACACCTTATTTCATTCAGCAGGTAATCAACAGGCTTCTGCAGAGCTTGATGAGCTGCTGCACAGGTGATTCAACCACTGAATCAAATGTGTTGGAGCAGAGAAACCACTAAAACTGGCTGGATACTGGCCCTCCAGGCCCGGAATTGCATACCCCTGCTGTAAAGGGTCCTTTTAGCACATACTGGCTCAAGAAAATCATTTAAAAATATGAAAAAGTTCAACTTCAATTTTTTTCCACTTTTATAATAATTTTTCATTGTTACAGCTCAAAATCTCATAAAGTAAAAGCACACATGATTACTTCATACTTTTATTTATAAGTACAACATTAAGACAATAAATGGCGTTCTTTATGACACATTGATAACAAGCAAAAAAAAGACAGTTATTATTTCTGCCTCCACATTTCCTTCTGCAATTCTCTTCATGCCTTCTTTCTCCTGCTGATGCTGCAGTATATCTAACACCAACCAGTTCATCACTTTTTCTGCCATCGTCAGGCATAAGTCTGCAGACACGTCTATGACAAGTACTCCTGTACATTTACATAGTTTATACACACAATCTTTATTAACAAGTGAATGGAAAGTGCTGTAAATTCATGCTACAGTGCTGTGCTAAAATCAAGACCTACGAGGATTCCTCACTCAAAAAAAAACAATCTCCAGTAATTACAGAGAAATAAAAGGAACAAACTTTTATTTGTAAGTTACCGAAGCGTTCCTGCAGGCTGCAAATCAACTATTTTAAATCAGTAACATTACAGTCAGATTCTGAATAGTATCTTAAAATGACTATTTTCAAACTGCCGTTATTACCAGCAGGTAAATAAACTCTATGATGCTACAGTCTGAAGTGTGTAAACAATAATCTCATACAACACAATCATTTACAGAGGCGTCCTACTGTATCTACATTATAGTCCGTTACTAGAAAGTACAAAACCGTGTTTTCGTGATCAATGCTGAGAACAAATGATTCACAAATATTAGTGGTATAAAAGATGTCCTGAATAAGGCTAAATGATGACATGATGTATAGCTTCGCCCAGCTGTAATGATGTGAAATAATAAAATAAAGTGCCTATTGTGAGAAGTTCAGATGAGAGTTGCTGTACACGGGTAGAGGTATGGAGCGGGGCTGTTTGTCGGTGTTTCTGGGTAGGTGGAGGCGTCGTCGGGGCGAGACAGGCTCAGAGCAGAGAGTTGGTGGGCATACAGTCACACAGAGCCCTCCTCTCTGCCCTCAGAACCAAAATCTCCGTCTGCAAAACAACAATAAAGCATGTAGATGGTTTAAACATTCAACAGTGTTTGGTATTAATGAATACAAACAGTGGTTTCCAGACTTTTTAGCTTTGGAACCATAGAATTGCATGAAGAATACTCCAAATATCACTTAATAAACACAGTTTGAGCTAGTATCCAATTATAATGTAAATATTCAATAAGGAATGTTTTTTCTGTTTTATTTCTCGAGATCTTCTCAAGACCCCAGACGCAGTGTTTCACGACCCTCAGTGGGGATCTGACCCCAACTTTGAGAACCAGGATTACCTCTAATATATTAGTGGCTGTTATTAAAGTGATGGTTCGTTTATTTTGAGATGTTTCTGTAGAAAGGTTATGAATGTTGACCCTGTTGACCTCAGTTTTCAGAAAAAGACAAGAGTTCTGACTGGATTGCCCGGGCTTTCCACCAGATGTGTAGGCGGCACATAACTTAATAGCCGTGACCATAGTGGCGCGTCCCTTCCCACTGTGAGTGTTTCGGATGCGCGTTGGGCAGCAAATGTGCTCCATGCAGCTGGTCCCGCAAGATCACAAAATCACAGGAGAGTTTCAAGATCACGCGTAATTTAGTCTGTTCACGGGATAACAAGCAAGGTCAAAGACGTCAGCATGTATCCAAAAGGTCTGTGGTTTATTTCCTGTTCTTTTTACCTCAGACAAGGTAGTTTCAATAGTAATGACATAGTTTTTTAAACTAGTTAAGCAACTGGAAATCTGCACGTGTGTTTTATTTTGAAAGTTGCCGGATGCTCTACACTATTCCCATGTTTGACTTCCTATCTGGCCCAATCTGAACTGCTGAGATTAACGCGTTCTGGAAGTGTAGCGTGTAAAAAGCATAAATTCAGCAGAGCGACCCAACACTATGCTTCTGGGATGCGTCCAAGACCACATGTTGGCTAGACACAATGGCGGATATCACATGATGAATACACATCCTGTGGAAAGTCGGGGTTAATAAGCTAATAGCTAAATGCAGCAGGGTCAAGACCAAGGTGAGGTTCTTTTCTCTTAAAAATGTTTTATTCATTTATTTTTCACACTAAATAACACATTCACACCCATTGGCAACCTTCCTGTTTATACTATAACACGAACATTAATCCTAAAACCTGCCCTTCCCACACCTTCTTCAGTGTCCACTATCGTCCATCGTATTGCTAATCTGAAAGCAGTCTCTTAAGGTTATGTATTGAGTCCATCCAAGTCACAATAGTATCTGGAGATGCATTATTGATTCTTGTTGATCAATGTTCCATACAGGGAATGTCCATATACACTCATAGCCAGTACACAAATGACACGTTATTAGGTGGCTTCCATCTTTGAGCTATGATTTTTTTTCGTCTTAAAAAGATTTTAATCCAAAGAAATATCCTAGCAATTGTTGAGATTTCTTCTTTATAACCCTTTGAACTTCCATGAATGTTTCCAAACGAAGTCTTATGGAATTCCAACCAAAAGTGTTACACTCAAGCTTATACAAAGCTCTCACTGATATGATTAGAAAATCTAGCAATAAATATATTAACGTGAGCATGCACATTAAGTTAGCCACCAAAATCTACACCTTTGCTTATCTCTAAGTTACATTTATGACAGAAAATTTGCTGCTATAGGAAGTTGGAACGCTCTGACCTAAGCTTCCTTATAAAATACAGTACAAGAAAGCCTTTCATGGATTTGGATTTCACTGACCCTTGCATCAAGGTTGAAAGCAGTCTTCTTCAGGTCTTGCAGCGCCCTCTGCATGAACTCAAAGGCATGACAGTCCACACATGGACGACCTGAGGACAGGTTAGAAGGGAAGGGGGCAGGTTTAATGGTCAGATTGTCTTGTGATGTTCTGGATGTAGTAAGTGAAGCACGATGTAATGAAAATGTATTATATGGCAAGCATCAGGAGCACCCCCTCCCTAAAATAAATAAATGCTGGTGAAGGTTCTCAGTAATCCAGGTCATGGTAATCCAAACAGGTTCAAATGAAAGCAACTGGACTTCTTTGGTTTCTTGAAGACATTTCGCTTCTCATCTGAGAATATTCCAGCCAGAATTGACAAAGCTTCTAGCATGAGAACTGAAACGTCTTCAAAAAACCAAAAAAGTCCAGTTGCCTTCATTTGAACCCCTTTGAATTAAAATAAAGATATGTAAAACTGCACTGTATTTGGGGGTACCTCTATAATAGCATGCAGGAACCTAATAAAATCGCACCTATTGACTAAAAAGGTGATCAATAAACAGAATTGCCTTAATTGCAAAATAAACGAATAACTCTTTACTTTTACTGTTAATGTAAAATAGATATTTTCCTAAAGATATTAATTTAAAAAAAGATCCAGTGTAGGCCCAGATAGGATGACCTAAAATTCCCACCGAGTGCTCCCAGTGGGATGTGAAATGATCATTTGCTGCTGGTGAAAACATCACAGGATGACTTCATCCTCCATCAAAAGGAGAAAGGAGCCCCAGGTGCTATTTTTGAATCCACCTACTTTCGGCTGGGATGACGGTCCCCGTCTCCTGGTCAGCATCCGCCGCACCGACACCGACACAGAGCAGCTGCACCGCCAGGAGGAACACCGCTGCCTGCACGAGAGACCCGCTGGATGCCATGGCGAAGACGCGTCCTTTAAACATGGCGACAACAAATAAAATCTGTTATTTTATACAAAAGGAACAACAGAGGACGTCCAACACGGCGGCGAAAACACAAAATATATTTAGGATTCAGAATCAAAAATCACAATGTTCTCATTTAAATGCTGTGTGTTTATAAATGCAGTCTACGGAGAACAGTCCAATCCAATCCGAACATTTCATTACCGTCAATCGGTGATGATGATTCGTACCAAAGCAGCGTTAAGATTCCCACCGAGAAAGGTTTTATTAGATCAACAGACTGCGCATGCGTCAGGGGACTCCTCAAATTCGCTTTGTGGGCCAGAGTGATCATTTCCGGTTACACCTTTCAAAATAAAACCTCACAGAAAGCTGTTTACATTCTCAGTCATAATAGTTCGGTTTTGTTGACAGATTATTACCACTAAAAATTTTTTTGGTTAGTAATTTAAAAGAAATTTGCTAATAACCAAGCTCAGAAAACTGATCATTTAAATTGTGCTTTCTATGTTTGATGTATTGTCTGTTTTGTTTTTACTTCTGACCAAATTTACTCAAATGTCCTTTATGTTGCAAAAATGTCATGTTTACTTACACTAGTCATTACAGTATCCCCAAAACCCTCTCTTATGTTATTGACCTGTCAAAATGTGTTATCTGTAGTTCTAAAATGTCTACTTGTAAGCCAAAATTCCCAAAATTATTCAAATATAATGCCTGTTTTTCAATAAATAGCGCAAAAAGTCTTTAAAACTTGTCTTAAACAACTTATTTTTAAGTTCAATTTGTTTGAAACCCCTGATATTTTGTGTAGGAGTTAAAGAAATAAAAGGAAAAAACATTTTTTTAAAACCACAACCAGCTATATATATCAGGCTTCAGTATTAAGTCAGGGAGAGACACTTTACAAACTCCTGGCTTTAGCTGCTGTGCAAAAACAAGATGGTAAAAAATAATCTGTTGTGCAAATGAGAAGAGCATTACCTACATGCAGTAAATGGCAGAATTAACATGGTAAACAAAGTCAGTGTATAGTTAGGTGAATAAAAAGTTTGCACGTTAATAATTAGTAGAAACTTTATTTGATCAAATTGCTGCTCTGAACATTTAACACGTACATAGAAGAAACAAATTTGTATCCACAGGATGGTAGTCAGTAAAGCAGGAATGTGTCACGGGAGCTTAAAAACAGACAAAAACAGAACAAAATTTCTGGATAAAATTAGTATAAATCCAAGATCTGAATTTCTGTTGATTCAGAACACTTCAAACAGATCACAGATGAAAGAACTACAGTATTTTAGAATTCTATTAAATCAACTACTGCTTTTTAGTTTTTAGCACTGTAAAACCAAATGCTTATAGTTCAGTGTGTGACTTCTAACACTGACTATCAAAAGATAACAGGAAAACAAGGAAAAAGAGGCATATAGTGTAGCCTATAGATTGTTGAGGCTCGAACACCCAAAAATAAAAGAAAAAGAAGCGTATATGAAGTTATACAAATTTAAAATAAAATCAAACTTCTACTTTAGGGCTTATAGTTTCAGTTCTGTGTTAAAATAAATCAATACTTTGACATTTATGTAGGAGAACTCTCACAAAAAAATCTAAACCCAACGTTGATGTAAGTTACAAAGAAAACAGAAAGTCCATCGTCCGTGGACGTATTCTATGGCTGACGGAAAAGGCGCAGGTGCCTTGACAAGGGCTGTATTCCATTTCTGCAGCCTTGTGTGCTGATTGTTCTGCAGAAATGCTGACAGTCATATTTGCTTTTCCTACTTCTGCAAGTCAAAATGTCTTGTTCTACACCCACACTGCTGTCTCCGGCAGCCATACCTTCAAATGAACACGCACAGGCTACAATTATGTATATACATGCCCATTCACACAATCTCCCTCTTCGAGCCAATTTAGATTCACCAATTAACTAGAGTCCCTGAACATTCAAACTCCACACAAACCCAAATA
The DNA here is from genome assembly GCA_006937985.1 of Aphyosemion australe. Lineage (NCBI taxonomy): Eukaryota > Metazoa > Chordata > Actinopteri > Cyprinodontiformes > Nothobranchiidae > Aphyosemion > Aphyosemion australe. The sequence continues at coordinate 1,870,099 of SSNS01000042.1, forward strand.
TTAAACCCAGAACTGCCTTACAGAGACAGATATGATGGACTATGCGTTATTCACAGCCAAATCAACATCATTCTGATAATTCTGAAGCAACACTTTCACACAAATTACAAAGAGCACAACAAATGACGACAATTTGTTTTGCCAAGCCGTGAGGTATTGTTGATCCCAGGATGGGGTATTTCCGTCTCAACATCCCAATCAGTCTTTCCACATGAATTTTCACTTGAACGTTTTCCTCTGATGATGCAATATATTTAAAGTTGAACCACTTCACACGTTCTGATGTTTCCACCTCTGCGCAGTACAGGCCACCACGATCATTGGCCTCAAAACCCCAGACAGGCAGAACCAAGTCCCCGGGCTGCAACTTCTGAAGAAACTCAGCGTTTTCAAGGAGGTCTCTGTTCGAGTTACAGTTCGCCGAAGGTTTAGACACAAAAGAGATGGTTCCTTCGGGAATGATGGAGATGAGAAATTTCGTCTTATGCTCCTTGTCGCTGGTCTGTGTTTCAGCTCCGGATGGATGTTCTACCAGAACCTCAAAGCAGTCTGCAATGCTGACACAGTTTTTAAATTCTGTCTGATAGCATGTTGGTAAGCTGCGTCTCAACTCCTTTCTGTCGGGCCATAGCACAAGGGACTGAAGCCTGTCCGCCATGACTTTTACCCATTGCTGGAAGATTGTCGATACGGTCGACTGTTTAATCCCAAAGAGGTGGCCTAACATTTCGTCCGTCAGATTGAGGCGTAGCTTTATAAGTGTCATGAGCAGCTCTTGAGTGGGCTCGAGGGAACGAGACGAAGGAAAGACAGATGAGACGTAAGTTAACAACAACTCGTACGTCCGCATGTTGGGAAGTCCCGTGAAGTATTCCACTTTAGCATCACTGATGAGTGATATTGGAAATGTTTGGTGTTTCAACTTTGTCTCTAGCTCACAAACTTTGTCCTTCAGTGACTGGCACTCTGTATTTAAAGATTGTACCTGTTTGTGTAAGTCCACTATATCACTGAGGGTCTCGTCTGTCTGGACTTCCATGTTGTGAACTGTAGGTTTTGAGGTTTGTTGCTCAGGTTCTGAAGGTTCAACTTCAATCTGGTGGCACTGATGTATGAGTTCTGGACCATCACCTCTGGATTCTGGGCTGTGATGCTGGTCCTGAAGACCAGTGGAACCATAGACTTTAGGGGTTGGATTTTGGTGCCCAGGTCCAGTAACACTGGCCCTGGATTCTGATGTGTGATGCAAGGCTTGAAGTGCAAGGGTATTAGGCAAATAGGAAGGTGGATCATGACCACCACGATTTGCGATTTCAGCCATGAGATTTAGGCTGGGATGTTGTTCTGGAAGAGCAATGATACCGGGGTTTTGGTGAACAACCTTTGTTATGAACAGTGTAAAAGGTGGCTTTTGAGGCTCAGGTTCTTTGGCGTCAGCTTTGGATTCTGAGCTGTGATGTTGCTTTGGAGGAACAGTGGGTTCTGGGACATTAGGTGGGTTTTGATGCATGAGTTTTGTAATATAGAGTGTACAAGGTGGGTTGTGATCCACGGCTTTTGTAGCGTCAGCTCTAGATTCAGCTGATGGAACTCTCTCTCCGTTGATGTTGCTAGGCTTTTTCATATTAATTTTCAACTGTTTCAAAAGTTTCTCCTTCATTTTTAAAGCCTGAGCTTCAGCAGAATTGGAAGAGAAGTTGAATATACTTGGCACGTAGTCAGGGTGATTGGGATCATCACTTCTTTTTCCTAAAATACAGACAGAGAGAAGGGTATATCACATTTCAGAGTGTCTGATAATGCAATCTACTGAAAAGTTACAATTAAAAACCAAAATGTACAATATGTTTGTCTATAAGCTTGAGAGCTTCTCGCTCAGGTCTCAGACTGGTATATCGGGCCGATATTTACCATTTTTTATACATTGGCATTGGCCGATATTTGTCCTTAGTAAAGCCAATTTAAAGTCAGGCTTATCTCCAAGCAGCTCGGTAAATTAAATTTAAATGTATTTTTATGTTCACTAATAACGTCTGCATAATAAATACTCTAAATTAACTTTATGTAGGTGTCTGACTTTAACACTGAGAAGTGCACAAAGTTGAGATTTAACTGTTAAATTCAAAGTTCAAAAACTGATTCAGCTTCAGAAATGTTGTGCATCAACTGATGTCATTAGTGACGTTTTAGCATGAAAATAAGGTAGAAAATATTGGCGATGAAAATTGGTCCATAAAAATCAGAAGTACACATCAGCCATCAGCTGACCATGTCTCCTACATGTCAGTATCGGCAATAGAAAAAACAATATTGGTCGACCTCTACTCACAACTAGGGACAATTCAGAGTCACAATTTAAAGTCTAACGCATGTTTTGGTATGTGGGAGGAAAACGTGCTATTTAAAAACAAAGAGCCTCTACTAGATCAAGTCCTTTACCTTTGCTTTCTCCACTTCTAAGAATGTTGTCAAAGTATTAGTGCTTTGTGGCAGAAAGAAAATATAGTATATATAGTATATTTAATATACTATATATTACTATAAATAGTATATATAACATAGTATTTTTAAGTAGAAATATAAGCTTTAGTATTAAATTATACACGTGAGTCTGTGTTTTAATGTACTTAATCCTAGACTCTTCTTTTCCGTTTGAGTCAAGTATACTTCACTAGAATATTTATATAAATGTGAAATATAAGTAAACTTCAAGTATACTGCCTCAGATTTAGTTTGAACAAAGTACGCTCTTAGTAGATGTGAATAAACTAATTTTTGCTGTCAGCTGCAACTTTTGAGCTGCATTAAAACCAAAACAACCTGACGCTACAAACGTTCTAGACACGTGAGTTAAAAGAAAATGTGGAGTAACGCGCATTTAATTCATAAACTCTCTTGTTGTTAGAGGAGGAACTCCGTTACAGGCTCACGAGGTACACAGTCATGTGATTTTATAATCAGTTTCATAAACTTACCCATGATGAAATGCTCGCCACAAACTCTAGCGTACGGCCCGGGCTCCCAGTATTTTCTGCGGATCGCTGCCGTCCATTTGGACCTCCGCTCTCGGTCATTCTTCGGGAAACGATGAAAAGTTACATTTGGTTTCCCTCCCTGGCGGTTCGTGCAGCCCATTGCTGCGCACGAGTACACCATCTCGGTGATTTTAGGGGGAGAGTTCATACTGCTATCACGATTCATGAGTTTAGAAACAGTAAAGTATAATACTTTTTTCATTCACGCTCCAACCAAGCGGGGAAGGAGTACGCGTGTGCCAGCCAATAATATCCTCCGCTCCGAAGGAACTACGGAAACCGTGAAGGTCAAACTTCCTGTTTAAGCGATTGTTTTTTCAATACATTTTTCAAACAGCTGTCATTACTGCATATTCAAACATCATCATTCGGTTCTGTACTCGGCCGTTTAAAGTTTGTATATTTGTATTGTTATTGGAATTTTTTTTATTGTTCCTTTTTGTTGATAAAGTTAAAAAAAAAAGGTCAGGCACTAGGACCAAGCGGAAGACAGGCACCTCAAGCTGAAGCTTAGACCCGCCCACAAGCTCAACAATTGGCTCTGCCGCGTCATGCTAGCGTGTGATTGGCTGTCCCCGCTGTCACTCCAACTCGCAGCAAAAACAACGCATGCATGAAGCGTGGTGTTTTGCTCGTCGGCCAGACGAGTCGCCGTTCATCTGCCTGTAAGTTTTTATTCTGCCTGTATCACGTCTTCTAGCCAGATTTTAATATAAGCGCTTTTGTTTACATTAACATTTGAGTCCGTCGTTTGTGCGCGTGTGTTTAGTAAGTAGGCGCAGAGTCAGGTAGCAGCAAAAACAGAGAAGTGGACATGACATACTTCTGAAGTGAAAGTTAGAGGAGCGCTGCAGACCCTCTGGAAGTCTGTCCTCTCCTCCAGCAGAAACTCAGACCCACCTTTTCAAACTAACAAAACCAGGATTTCAGACTTATTCTCTTTCTCTAATATAATTAATACTAGTAGTATTACTTTTATTATATTAAAATATTGAACTGTATTGTAAACAGATGCATTGGAATTTATACATTTCTACTACTATTTCTACTAAAAAATTTGAGTTTTATTTTAAAAAATGAGAAATAAGTTTTTTTTACTATTATAACTGCAGAACCTCAACACACTTTTTAAAAAGCTTATTGCCAAATAGACACTTAAACTTTTCTAAAAAAAAAAAAAATAGGTAGAATTTTATTTTATGGAATATAAACTCTAAAAATAAATGTAAAATTGGTGGAGTGGATTTAAAAGACAGAAGTGGGTTGTGTTTGCGCCTGACTGTTCCACTATGATCATTACCTACACTGTCTTGTATATATTAGACGTTTTTCGAGTTATTGTTGCCCAACAAGATTATTTATTCTTGCACCGAGTACCACAGCAATTTCCTAATGATGTGAACCTGCTCACACATATGGCAACAAACCTTTCTAATTCTGATTCTGGGTGATAATTTTATGATGCCTTAAAAACCAGTCAAATCACCAAAAGAACAGTGACCTGTAAAGAATTTAAAAAAATACTGATTTCACAGCAACAAAATCTGTATTTTGAACATTTAATAAACTTTCTGCCTCGCACAAAGAGGACGGTTGAACAAAGTGAATGTAAGCATGAATACATACGGTTTATTACTAGATTCTGTTATTTTTAGTATTAGCTATTACTTTATTATTATAACACTAAAAATTAATAATTAGGAAAGTATTCTGGATCAACACCATGAAGCAAACGTATGGCCATAGTATATGCAGTATTATGGAAAAGGTATGAAATGTCACTGTGTGTGTGTGCGTGTGTGTGTGTGTGTGTGTGGCCTCATAAGGAGAGAAAGTGGAGGCTCTAATGATAAATGTGATATTAGATTCTACGTAGATGAATGTGTGTTGTTGTTATTAGAAGCTTTCGGACTGTAGGAACCTTTTGTAGTTCCTATAACCTTTTTAGGAACCAGCCCGTTTTTGTGTGCGATCAGAGAGATAGGAATTAGGAACCTTCCCCCGCTGTTCGTCAAACCATTTTAGCTCCTACTCTGGGACTCTTCGTGGTTCCTGAGGAACTAACGTAGGTGCTCGGTGAACCTATTAGCTCTGCCCCTTGCTAGATTTCCGCATCTTTTCTGTTTCGACGTTCCGATTCACGTTTGTTTATTCAGAGACAAACCTGGACTGCATCCCGGATATTCCTAACGCCGCCAGAACACCTCGCCAAGATTGAACAGGTAAAGAAAACAGTCTTAATGCATTTACAAATGTTTCGCCTCTTTTCTTGATATAACGGAAGTTTGCAAAGGTAATTTTTCCATTTCGGGATTGAATCTCAGAACGATAGCTACTGATAATGAGCATATGTTTGTACGAAATTAGTATGTAGTCATTTTAGTTTTCTTTTCGGTGAATTTCTCCATTGTTCTTTGATGTTTGCACGTGAACCACGTGCACGAACATGCACGCACGCAATTTCTTTAATATATTTTGTGTGCATTCATTTTATGGTATAAGCAGTACAGAGTTGTTATTATCTATATTACGTTTTGATTAATTTGTGTGGTTTATAATTTATCACAGAGCCAATAAGTTAGTTTGGGACACTGCATGATACTGATAGAGGTATTTTTATAACTTGTGTTTTATTCTGAAATGTTTATCTATCCAGCTGCTACACCAGAGCCAGTGGTATCAACTTCTTTCAGCCAGCTAAAGAACAGTCTTATTATATATGCAAATATGCAATCTCTGTGGTCAACAAAATGGTTTAATTCTAAAATATTTATTCCTTCAGCATCTACACTGCACCTACAGCTAGCACCTACCAGCAGCCAGCACCGACTGCCACCCCAGACCTGGTACAAACATCTAATTCTATAGAAATAGTATTTAGTGTATTATATGGCACTTGTTGTGTGTTAATTCTACCTCCACCCTTATGTTTTTTTCCAGGAAGGAGAAAAAGGGCAAATGTCTGGCTACTGTGCAGGAGATGCTTGGGTCAGAGGCTGAACAGGAGAGGCAGAGAGATGAATGGTTTAATACCATGATGCAGATCTTTTGTGAGCAGAAAGAGAGGAAGTCTAAATACCACTGGGCTCTGCAGGAGGAGCTGGCAGAAGCCAACCACCAGCAGAAACTTTTCATGGAGGGTCTCCTGTCTGCAGTAAACAAGTTGGCAGATAAAAATAAGTGAACTAGTGACTACATGTGTAAATAGCATATCTGGACATGTGAAAATGTATTTGTTGCACTGAAACACTTGTTTTTGAGTTTGTTACATGCAGAGTTTTAATAAATGACCCAAGAGTTAGAATTCTTTGTCTTTGTTGGTGACGTTAGGTAGTAGTAGTCTGGTCACACTAAATATGACCTATTTGCTCACATTAAGCCTTTCTTATCCTCAGGTGTGTAATCTACTTCAGTTACTCAGCTTTATAACAGCCCATATTACAGCAGGAAGTGTATCACATTTAACAAAGGTCAGACATTCATATATTTTGGGCCACTTAAAGCACACACCTGAAAAAAACCACACTACTTTCTACATTTTAACCCTCACATGTTGCACATTTTTGAAAGTCTCATCCTTTTTCTAAACCATCAGTCACAGATAACACCTTTGGTGACTGCTCCGTAACCTTAAACTTGCTGCAGATTTCCTAGTGACTTAAATATTCACGCAAAGTTTAGTCAGGTATTGGGATACTTATTTTGAATATAAAATCACTTTGAACAAAGTGTGACAACTTCCAAAAGAGCATTTTATCTTTAATAGTGTGAATTCATGTTTAAACGTATGATCTCTCTGTCAAACTTCCAAAATGTGATTTATTATGAAAGGTGCTTAGTGATTAGTTGGCAGGCACATGGTAACATCAGATCTGCAGCAGGTGGTTGTACTGACATATATGGCTGCAGATACTGGTCGTTTTCACTCCACTCTTCTCTATTATCCTCACCGTGGCTCTCACAGAGGTTATGAAGCACACAATATTCCATATATGGCAACAGCAGCTCTCTTTTCAAGCCGTACAGCACAGAGATATGTTGTGTCCAGTCTCTCCAGGGCAGGCTTCAGGTGGCGACAGACGTATAACATCTGTCTGGACATACGGACATTCTCCATCAGTCATCAGCTTTGATCTGGACCCAGATGGATGGTGAAGAGTTGAGCAATGAGTCACAACAACATCTAAAACGCAAACAGAATGCGAGTTAAAATAAAATCTGAAATATTCACCTTTTGTAATCTGCTCAACAAAAACAATAGCATACAGTCTAAAATGTATAATCATACAATATTTGTACAAGCAGCGTGTGTTAAATAGGTTAAACTTACTTGTCGTCTCGTTCATCTGCGGCGCAGCTTTCGTGTCTTCCGCCATGAAAACGAGTATCGCTTGCTGCTGGATTCTTCGTCCCCCGACTCTCTCTGCATGCTCTAGCAGCCTCGATGTGATATTTGTGATTTGATCGCTCATTTGTCAAGCAGGTCTGGAACACAGTTGCCTCCTCGCTTTCCATTAGCTTTGTGGCGTTGTTTATTTACTCATTGGTTTCCAGCACGTTACTGTGATGAGTAGATCGCGTGACTTAACACGTGACTGTCGTAGGCGGTTTCGTCACACCCGCCTCTACCAAAGGTCCAGACTTCTGTGCGAATGCAATCTGAAAAGGTTCCCCTGGAAGGGATAGTTATAGGAACTAAATTCTAAGAGGATGGTTCTAAGAACTCAGTTCCTAGAACTACTGTGTCCGAAAGCACCTATTCAGTTTGATATTCTGTAAAGGATGTTGTTGTTAGGTTGGTAGCAGAGCTCTCAAGTTTAAAAACACCAAAAACAGCTCAATGCTCCAAGTTCACTGCAGCAACTCGGACAAAAAATCGGAGCCAGCCGACAATTCAATTCAATTCAGTTTATTTATATAGCGCCAAATCACGACAAGAGTCGTCTCAAGGCACTTCACAAAGTAAATATTCCAATACAGTTCAGTTCATTAAGCCAATCAGTAAAAAGGTTTCCTATATAAGGAACCCAGAAGATTGCATCAAGACACTGACTGTGTGTTGATACAATCCCCATACTAAGCAAGCATGTAGCGACAGCGGGAAGGAAAACTCCCTTTTAACACGAAGAAACCTCCAGAGGATCCTGGCTCAGTATGAGCAGCCATCCGCTACGACTCACTGGGGATTGAGAAGACAGAGCAGGCACAGGCACACCCCACACCCACACACACACACCATATATATCAAGTAGCGTTTCTATGGCTACACTGTGATTTCTTAGTAGAAGTTCTATTTAGTAAGAGAAACTTTATTGTCTTTATCTGAGTGAATCTATAATTAATTCAATAGGTGAACTAATAGTAGCACATTCTATGTTAAAGAAAGTGAGATGTAATATCAGGAGAGGGAGAATGTTAGGTGGTTGGCAGCAGTGTGCCAGCCAATGGCCCCCTCCATGAGGCCACCACAGCTCAGCAGAACGCCAGTGTAGCTTCTTCTGGGGAGAAAAACACTTAGAGAGAAAATAAAGTTAACAGCTGAAATAACAGGAAATAATGCAATTAGAGAGTGGTGGTAAAAGAGAGTAGCAGAGTGTGGAAAGTGGTCAGTATGTCCTCCAGGAGTCTAAGCATATAGCAGCATAACTACAGGATAACCTAGCCTTTTAGATGGAGGCATGTGGGAGGCAGGGCCAGGGAGAAAAGTCTTTAACGACTGTAGTCCCCGTTGTACACTCCACCTCCCTCTGCTCCCCACTCGTCTAAACCTGGGCTAACATCAGAATTTAACCATAAGCCCTATCAAATAGAAAAGTTTTGAGCCTAGTCTTAAAAGTAGACAAGGTGTCTGGCTCACGGACTAAAGCTGTGAGCTGGTTCCACAGTAGAGGAGCCTGATAGCTAAAAGATCTGCCTCCCATCCTACTTTTAGATATTCTAGGAACCACCAGTAAACCTGCAGTCTGAGAGC